>MCFL01000377.1:0-19512 GCA_002102555.1 Catenaria anguillulae PL171 | reverse complement strand
ACCTGTTTGCCTGATGCACACGGTTGCGGTTTGTGCTCGACCCCGCGACACCGTCAAGCACAGTGATGGCGCCGTCAAGGACGCGCAGCGAGCGCTCCACTTCAAAGGTAAAGTCAACGTGGCCCGGTGTGTCGATGAGGTTGATTTTCAGGGCGGGGGTGGAGAGGTGCGTGAGGGAACAACCAGCCAAACGTGATGGCGGCGGATTGGATGGTGATGCCTCGTTCACGTTCTTGTGGGAGAAAGTCGGTGACTGTGGAACCTTCGTCGACATCTGAACAAGGTTGGATGCGGTTTTCCTTTTGTGATTAGCGCCATACTGAGCACTTGATTGAGCATGGAACAATGCAAGGGACCCGTACTGCCGATGCGTTTGGTGTGTCCGGCATAGTAGAGCATGCGCTCTGTCGTGGTCGTTTTACCGGCGTCAACGTGGGCAATGATACCAATGTTGCGAATCAGAGACGGATCCAGTCCGACGTCTTTGGTTGCATTTGTACTGCAGCGCGCTGGAGCCAGGGGCTGAGGCAAACAGTCGGACTGGCTGGCACGATCTGGTCGCTGAGCGGAGCGTCCATGGCCGGGCGACATGTTGCAGGAGGAGCGAGTTGCCCCGGGTGAGGGTCGCGCTGAGCCGTGTGAGTGTTGCATTCATGGTAGGTGTAATAATAGTCTGAAGAAATCTTAGCTCCTACCCGATCAACGAGATTACTCACGCAGAATGAGTTGGTCGGTGATGTCTGTCGGAAGCATTGCATTGCGTGCTTTGGGACACTTGGTTGCGTGTTCTGACGCTAAAATGACTCGCACTGTACAAAAAGTAAATGCCTCGTTCGAAGTCTCGAGGGGCGATTGGGATTGCGTTCGTCCACTGTCACACTACAACTCGGTGTGTATGGAATTGGTATGGAATGCAAGTCATGCAGAGGGCCGCCGATTTGGATTTGGATTTCGTGTCCGCACTGTCTGTCCCCAACAAAAACCAAAAACCAAAAGCGCAATCTGCCATGACTAAACTTATAGGCCTCCAGTCTCGCGCTCTGGCCACCCTTCTCTTTCGTCGATGCATGGTTGTATCGCATGTACACTCGCCCTTCTCTCCAATCCAATCCACGCCCCGCATCCAACACCATGTCGCCCAAATCCACCGTCCTCGCTGCCCCCAAGACCTGCTCCACGGTCCTCGACCACGTCGGCCGCACCCCCGCTTGTCAAACTCAACAAGATCCCAAGGAAGAGGGCGTGGACCATGTCGACATCTACGTCAAGTGCGAGTTCTTCAACGCCGGCGGCTCGGTCAAGGACCGCATTGCCAAGCGCATGATTGAGGAGGCCGAAAAGGCCGGTATCATCACGCCGGGCGTCTCCACCGTCATTGAGCCCACGTCGGGCAACACGGGCATTGGGTTGGCCTTGGCCGCCGCCATCAAGGGATACAGGTGCATCATCACCTTGCCCGAAAAGATGTCGCAGGAAAAGGTCGATGTCCTCAAGGCCCTCGGCGCTGAGATTATTCGCACACCCACCGAGGCCGCCTGGGATGCCCCCGAGTCGCACATTGGTGTGGCCAAGCGGTTGAACAAGGAGATTCCCAACTCGGTCATTCTCGACCAATACGGCAACCCCAACAACCCGCTCGCTCACTACTATGGCACGGCTGAGGAGATTCTCGAGCAGCTCGAGGGCAAGGTCGACATGTACGTTGCTGGCGCCGGGACCGGCGGTACTCTGTCGGGCACGGCCAAGCGTCTCAAGGAAGTGTGCCCCGACGTCAAGATTGTTGGTTTGGACCCCGTCGGGTCCATCTTGGCCCTGCCCGAGTCGCTCAACGGGTCCGTCACATCCTACAAGGTGGAGGGAATCGGCTACGATTTCATTCCCGAGGCGCTCGACCGCTCGTTTGTCGACTTTTGGATCAAGACCGAGGACCGCGAGTCGTTCCTCATGGCCCGCCGCTTGATTCGCCATGAGGGTCTCTTGTGCGGTGGTTCCTCTGGTACCGCTATGGCCGGTGCCATCAAGGCCATCAAGCAGGCCAACCTGCCCCAGGGCTCCAAGGTTGTCGTCATTCTGCCCGATTCCGTCCGCAACTACATGACCAAGTTCTTGCGCGACTCGTGGATGAAGGAGAACGGCTTCATTTCTGCTGAAACCGTCGCCGAGGAGGAACGCCGCCTCAACCAGTTCCGTGGCGCCACCATTAAGGATCTTGGCCTGCCCACGGCCGTCACGGCCGATACCACCACGCCGTGCCGCGAAGCCGTGCTCGTCATGCAAAAGAACGGCTTTGACCAGCTCCCTGTTGTTGACGCATCCACAAAGGCCATTGTTGGCCTTGTCACCCTCGGCAACATCTTGTCTCGTGTGTCGTCGCACCGCGCCTCGCTCGCGTCGCCCGTTGAGACGGTCATGTTCCACTTCAACACAAAGGACAAGAAGTTCCACGAGATCACGCCCAAGACGCCGCTCGCCGACTTGTCGGCCTTCTTCGAGAAGAACTCGGCTGGTGTGGTGACGGAACCCGAAGTGACAAAGTCGGGCGACAAGGTGCACAAGGTTGTTTCGGTCGTGACAAAGATTGACTTGATGGCCTGGTTGGTCCAGCACGGCATGTAAGGCCCGATTGCGCCGCTTATCTTTCCTCTTTTTTTTTCTACAAGGCATGGCTGTTTGTTTCTTTTGTTTGCTTGTTTTGTGCCTTACCACTTGTCATATATGTCTAGTCGCTACCTTTCCTTCTCCGTCTTGTGTTGTTGATCATCTACTCGCACATCACCGTTTCGTCCCTTTGGTCAACTCAATATCATTGCAGTGTGATTGTGATTGTTTATCTTGAACCCGCCACGAGCAAGAGGAAAACCTAATGACACAATAGGAAAAGGGCAACCGATTCTATGCAACTACAGACACCCGAATCAATCCAGTTCACGCAGGAGCACCAACCCAAGTTCATTGCGAATCACGGCACTTGACAGGCGAACGCAAGTCAGCAACGTAAAGCTCATGGTCCGAGAGCATCATCATTTGCTTTTGCTTCGCGAAATCGAGCTGGGCACGCAACGTGGGGGCATGCCCCATCCACCAGTCCAGGTTGTCGTCGAAGCGCACGGGATTCACAAAAGATGTGCTCGTGCCACTCCATATCTCTCAGCATCCAATCCGCCCCAGTAAACAACAAATCCCAAAAAGTGATTGAGTGCCTCATTGCCCCAAACCGCGCGGCCTGGTTCCACATGTGTCCCGCAGATGATGGAGCATGTCCAAGAGCAATCAATGTCCAGACTGAAAAACCGCGACTGAGAGTGGTCGACAGCTGAATGACGACAGAGGATACATTGCATTGATCCAGCTGCCAACCAGAAATGATGAGACACGATTTACAAGAAGACCCCTTCCTCCGCCTGCGCCTCTTGACCCTGCTCGGTAGTTGCCTCGTGTACGCTGACGCCTTCCTGGTGCACAGACACGGCAGCACTACCTCCAGAGGATAACGGCTCCGTCCCATGCGTCGCCAAATCCGATGCACCTTGATCGACGAGCGTGACTCCCAACGAATGCACCAAATCCACACCGCGCTTCTGAAGAGCGGCAGCTACCAGGGTCTGCTTGATCTTGAATGTCGGCAACAGTGCCACGTTTTCTTGAACAACGTCGAGTAACAGTTGGCGTTCCGCGGGATCCGATTCTTCCTGAGCAAACTCTTCAAGTTCTTTGTTTGAGCGGACGAGGTGGTCGCGTGAGTTGGCGAGAGCTTTGAATTCGGCGACGAGCGTGTCAGATGGGAGTTCATTGAGGGCGCTGGCGTAGGTGTCGGCCCAGTCCTGCTCGACTGCAGGATTTCCGGACGCGGCAGCTGGATGACTTGGTTTCGGTGTCGGTGTCGAACGGGAGGGTTTGGACAGGAAGACGCCAGGCATGACCTCAATTTCCTCGTCACCGAGTACGAGGGCGGGCCGAGTTGACGTTGCGGCGGGTGTGGGGTGTGTTGGCATCATGGCTGGCGAGTCTCATGCGTTTGGTAAGTGTTATATATGGAGTGCATGCGAGATTTCACTTGGCCGATTTAGCGGGGCGTGATCAGGCGCCCATCTCGCCTTCAGGTTTGGCCAAAACAAGTGCTGCTGAGCTTCGTTGACAAGGAAGTCCAGAGGACGTCATTCAATTTCCGAAATCAAGTATTTACGGTACATCCTGCTACTTTTCATGGCCAGGGAACGCAAGAAGGCGCCACGCTCCACTGCAGTGAGCCCCGGCAGTCGATACTCGTCCCCAAGAGCAACTTGCGATTGACACCGTCTCTGTGTCTCTGTGAGCCTCCTCACCCTCTCTCCTTTGCCATTTGCTGCCATCTCAAAGGGCCGTGAGACTGCGTGGCAGATGGCCGCTTCAATGGCGGACAGAGCACCTTTACCTCTTGCTACTTAATGTGAAGTGTCATGTCACACAACATGGGTGACTCATTCCGCCCCACAAACAGTTATCAAGTAGTTGCCATGAACTCGGTCTCTTGATCCGCACAGTTGAGTGGAAGTCGTTCGGTGTCTGATCGAGTCACTCCTGCTTCTCACTCCAGTTGTCTCGCCTGATCGACTCACTGGTTCACTGATAAATAAAAGAACACAGGAACAGCGAATGATTCCGATTGAAAACATACCAAACTGAACGCAAATTCTCTTCGAAATGTCGTCCGCCTCGTCCTTCCAGCTCACACCCGGGTGCATCGAACACATGATGCGCGCCGAGCCCTCTGTCCCGCTGGCCGCCGGCTCGGTCCTCCAAGTCCTTGGCACAAAGCCCGTCGCAAACAACCCGGCCTCAGGTTCCGCGGGCGCTCAGCCCGACGAGCGCTGGCGCCTGGCCGCCTCGGACGGCAAGCACCAGGTCAACTGCCTCGCCTCCACGTCGCTCTCGCCCCTCATCCGCCAAGGCGACATTCAAAAGTTTACCGTCATTCGCGTCGACAACTCGATTGGCAGCTTGGTTCATGGCCGCAAGATCCCCATCATTGTCGCTTGCACCGTCCTCGGCAATCCCACCGAGCGGATTGGCGAGCCCGTCACTTGGACCGATCAGATGCAACAGCAACCGCCACAGCAGCAGCAGCAGCAACAACAACAACCCCCGTCCGCGTACGACAGTCATAACCAATGGCCCGCCCCGACCAATACCAACCAGCAGCAACCCGCAGCCACATCTGCTTATGCCCCTCCCGCGCAATCGTCGTCGACCAACTCGTACGGAGCCGCCGGCGCCGGCGCTAGCCACTACGGTGCCTCGTCGTCCACCGCAGCCTACGGAGCCACCTCGTCGGGCTACCAAGCACAAGGCCAGCAAAAGCCGCAGCAACCCTCGTACGGCGGCGGCAGCGGCGCTACGGGCGGCCAAGACCAGCTCACGCCTATCGCTGCGCTCTCGCCCTACGGCAATGCCTGGACCATTTGTGGCCGCGTCACATCCAAGGGCGACATGCGCACCTTTATCAACAAGAAGAACAACTCGGAGGGCAAGCTGTTTTCGTTCACGCTGCTCGACGAGTCCATGGATGTGCGCATCACGTGCTTTGGGTCCGAGGTCGACCAGTTCTATCCCGTGATTCAGCAGGGGCGTGTGTACAAGGTGTCTGGTGGCCAGATCAAGCCGGCAAATCAACGATTCAGCACTGCCCAGTGCCAGTACGAGATTACGGCCAGCCGCGATACCGTCATTGAGGAGGTCACCGACTCGCCAGCTGCCGCGGGCATTCCCTCCATCAAGCTTTCGATTGTCCCGCTTGCCGAACTCATCAATGTGCCCAAGGACGCCATGTGCGATGTGATTGGCATCATTGAAGACCCCGGGCAAGTTGCCAACATCACGTCCAAGGCCACCAACCGCGAGCTCACCAAGCGCGACGTGACCATTGTCGACCAGTCCGGATATGCCGTCAAGCTGACGCTGTGGGGTGCCCAGGCTCAAGAGTTTGAAGCCAGACGGGCGAAGCGCTTGCTGTCAAGGCCGCCAAGGTGGGTGATTTCGGTGGCCGCACGCTCTCGTACAGTGGCGGCTCGTCATCCATGATGATCAACCGGACATTCCCGAGGCCCATTCGCTGCACGGGTGGTACACGAGCGCCAACAAGCCCGCAACGTGGGCATTCGCATTCGGGCACGAGCATGGCAGCCGCGGGTGTGCCGGCGGTGATCTCATGGCGAGCCGCAACGAGGTAGTGCCCTTGATCGATATGACGGACGAGTCCGTGGGCAAAGGCGCCAAGGGCGACTGGTCACGTGCGAGGTGTACGTGACACACATTCGCAACAACTCGATTGCCTACCCTGGATGTCCCAAGTGCCAAAAGAAGGTCAATGTTGGTGCGGCGGGGGGTTTGCGAAAAGTGCCAGTCGACGACCGAGCACCCAGACTACCGCTACGTCATGTCGCTGTGCGGTGCCGACGCGTCGGGCCAAATTGTGGTTCCAAGCATTCAATGATGTGGGCAAGGCCCATTTTGGAACATGGACGCCAACGAAATGATGCAGTTGCGGGAGCATGACCCGTGGCTGCACAGGCCGTCATGGACGAGGCACTCTTCAAGCCGTTCCGGTTCCGCGTGCGCGTCAAGGAGGAGATGTTCCAAGGCGAGGCGCGGCCCAGGCACAGCATCATGGAGGTGACGCCGTTGGATAATGTGCAGAGTATTGTGGCATCGGCACAGTGGGCTTTGGGATTGATTCGTGATTACGATGGCCAGCAGGTGTGAGTGGATTTGTTCAGAATATTAATATCTCCTTTGTATTTGGTTTATGTATCTTCTCAGTTCCTATGACAGCATATTTCTTCCTCACGCTGTCATTTTTTTCTTGTGGATGTCAATCCTCAAAGCAGCTCTCAAACCTCTCAACTGGAGAGGAAATTGTTTGCCGCCGATCTCGTTCACGAACGCCACCGAGCGCCTCGATGCCACTCAACGTCACGACCATTTGGCATGGCGCCCGCCCATCAAGGAATCAAGGAAAGCGAATGATCCATTACGATACAATAGTTATTGCAACGGATTCTCACTTGCTGCCCAGTGCATCTGTCGAAAAGACCCACTGCGCACCCTTTCCAGCCAACCACCACCGGTCACATCCGTCGCCGCCCATCGTCAACGCCCGATACCGCCAAAGCCAACCGCCATCGTGCAGTGCCATTGATCCCGCTCTAGGTCGTGGCTCTCGCATTGCATCCTGCAGCATACTAGACAATTTCAAACAGCACGAGGCACAAGTCGCTTCATTCTCTTCATCCGTCACCATGTCGGTCCGTATTGCGCGACGTTGGTGCCCATTGCGCCAAACCACTTCCTCGTGTCACAGCACGGTATCTCACCACGGACCATCCAACCTGTTCCATGCCAATAGAATCCCGATTTGCGCCCGCGCCGTGGAGGCAAGAAGGCCTTCCAGTTCAACATGATTGTTGTTGGTATGCTGCTGTTTACGTGTTATACCTGTCAACTGTCGGCGTGCGGCTGACCCCATACTGGTTTTCGATAGGCGCATCTGGCCTCGGAAAGGCAACTTTTATCAACACGCTATGCGGTCAACAGGTGATTCCCCGCCGCAATGTGGATGATCCCGCACAGTGTGCTGCGGAAAAGTCAATTGCAATTAACCCAATCACCGTTGGTTCGTTCGTCCTTGATTTCGCATCAAGCATCGCACGGCATGCGATTTCCGAAACATTTCATGCTGACCGCCGCCACTTTGATTTGCTGTTAGAACTCGAGGAGGATGGCATCAAGATGCAGCTCACCGTCGTCGATACCCCCGGATTCGGTGACAACATTGACAACTCTTCAAAGTACGCAACCTACTTGCCGCCTTGCACCGGATTTGGACATCCGTCCTCTTTGCTGCAATTTTTTTTTTTCGCCCACAGCCCACTCACCATTCATCTATCGTCAATTCTCCTGTACTCCTACCCACAGCTTCACAACCATCCTCGGTTACGTCGAGCGGCAATACGACGATGTGCTTGCCGAAGAATCCAAAATCAAGCGTAACCCGAAATTCCTCGACAACCGCATCCACGTGCTTTTGTACTTTATCCAACCGACAGGCCACTCGCTCCGGGAACTCGACATTGAGCTCATGAAGCGCCTCAGCGCAGGGTCAACATCATCCCCTGCTTGCCAAGTCGGACACCATGACACCGCGCGAGCTCATCGAGTTCAAGAAGCGCGTCATGGAGGTATTCGCTTTTACGACATTCATGTGTATGACTTTCCATACGATGAGGAGGATGATGATGAGGAGCAATTCAGGAGAACATGGAACTTCGGGTATGTTGATTGTGTTTCCTGGTTGTGCGTATCACCAACCCCACGATCTCACGCATCCACATTCCGATTCCACAGAGCCTTCTTCCCTTTGCGATTGTCGGCTCGGACGAGGAAATCATGGTCAACGGCCGCCTGATCCGTGGTCGTCAGTACCCTTGGGGTGTGGTTGAGGTGGAAAACCTCAAGCACTGCGACTATGCCCGTTTGCGCTACGTGCTTCTCTCGTCGCACCTGCAAGACCTCAAGGAAATCACACACGACGTCTTGTACGAGCAGTACCGTTCCGAGAAGCTGTCCAAACTCGAGGGGCTTGCAGAGAAGGTGGCCGCCATGCATGTGCAACAGTCGGTTGGGTCTTTCTCACAGCAGTAAATGGTCAAGGCGCAACGGCGAGCATGTTTGAACTTGTTGCTTCATTGTTTTTCGATTGCGATTGCGAATTGTTCCCTCCATTTGTTCCCTTTCTCTTTTTTGGCTGGCCGCGCTTCTCCCTTTCGTTCCTTGCGTGGCTTACCAGGCCCCGGCCTGCCTTGCCTTTCTTTTGTGCTTCCTGTTTGACGTTTTAAACCTGTTGATTGCTCTTTCGTTGTTTGTTCCGAACGCACAGATATAACACGCACTCGATTTCTTGTTTCGCAGGTGGATGTCAAGCTGGACGTTGACGCCAGGTTCCGCGACAGGCGCTGCTGGGTGTCAACCATTGAGGACGACAAATGAGACGCAAGTGTTGCCAAAAAAAGGGCGAATACTTCGGGGACAGGCCGGGATCGAAACCGACGATCTTTCGCACCCAAAGCGAACGCGATACCACTTCGCCACAGTCCCACACTGTTGCGGAAGGCTGGTACGCCGACAGTGATTTATAAGAGCTGGTTGCCGCTCAGCTCACGCCCTTGAGGGGTCTGTCCCGAAAGCTTCTTCACACAACACACCAGGAAACCAACCGTTCCTGTGTTGATGAGAATGGAACTTACACTCCAGCTGGCAACGTGTTGCATCAAAAGGAGTCCAGAGAGACAGTGAGACACAAGCGATAAAAGCGAGACGCAGCAAAGGCAACAGAAACCGTGCGAGTTGCTAGCGATCGGAAAACACAGACTTTGGTGTGGAGTCTAAGCGGCCATTGCGCCTGCCGAATTTGCTTCGCCCTCAAAGATTCCCGAATCGTCGCGAGGAAAACTTGCTGCGCTTCGGGCCGGACATATCGAGCGACGTAAATAAGATGGCGAATAGCGACCACGACAACTGCAGTTGCATTGGCCGTCGGAACATGGCCAGCAGCGGCCGACGAGTCCAGTCACCAAGGGTAGATTGAAGTGAGCGGCAAGCCTGGTATCCACAGCACGTTACCAATGCGAACTAAGTGGAGCAATAAATACATTCTACAAAACAGTTCCAAATCAATTTCCCCGTTGAATCAACAAGACAAGCACCCTGGCCAACACATCAATACTCCTTGCCGCCTCCTCAGCCGTCGGTCCCGCCCCACTTCGCCCACCCTCTGCTGCATGATGCCCACACTGATCGAAAGAACGCCAATCGCCACTGCCGTGATCAGAATGAGTGCCGGCGCGTCTCCGTCAACGGGCACGTACGCTGCCCATGCGCTTGACGAGCGGCAAGGGTTTGAAGGCATAGATTCCGGACGAGTCTGGATGGTTGGTGGGTGCGACGTGCGAGGCAGAATCCATGAGTTGCTCAATGGTGGATGCTGGGGGTGGGTGCGGAGTGGAGAGCTGGGAAAGTCTGTGTCAAAGCGGAGGGCCGCGCAACTGTTCATAATATTGGGTGAGTCAGGGGAATTGTGTGTTTGATGGGAAAGAGACCAGGTGTCAGCGTACTTTTCATCAAACTGCCAACCTGTCATACCCTGAATTGTGGCAAGTGGATACCGTCGGTACAGCCGGAGCGCGTGCTGAATCCACGTATCCACTGGCACGTCTTGCGGAATTTGGAGAGGAAGGAATGGACAATTGGGTACTCGCGATCGAGTTCCATGAGATCCTCCTTCCGTTCGAGAACAACCTAGCGTGCAGCAAAGGATGAACCGAAGTCAGACTGCGTGTGTGAACGGCAGGGTGCAAGAAAAAAAAAAAAAAAAAAAAAAAAAAAAAAAAAAAAGCACATACCGCGGCCGCGCATAAATCGGCATGATTGGGTTGGACGACAAGAACAAGTCGAACAATCGGCAAGCCTTGTCAAACTCGCGAGATCGTGCGAGACCAAGAGATGAACCAGCTGAGGCAAAAGTATGGGTGCAACTCGCACTCTTCCAGGAGGCGTAAATGTCGCGGTTTCGGACTTGATGATGGGAAGGATGGCGCGCATGAGCTGCATGACGGGCTCTATGTTGGTGTGCATGGCGTCTCTGGGATGGTGGCAGGGAGGATTGTGGGGAAGTGTCAGCGCATGGTTGGACGATGTGGACAAGGCGGAACACAGGGCATGGACACGAACCGCAAGAAGAACAATGCCAAGTTCTCGACTGCTTTTGAAGCGAGATGCTCATCGAGCACAAGCAACAAGATGGTGCAAACGTCGTGCAATCCTTGATAGTAGTGAAGGAAGGGGTAACGGGCGCATAGCCTCACGAGAATGCGTTGCAGCTGTGCCTGGCGACGAGCCTTGATGGATGGTGGCGGTTCAGCTGTTGGATTGGCAGGTGGGGAAGGGTGCAATTGGTCCTTGAAGTGGACAAACGATCGGTTGACGTCGGTTTGATTTGATGTGCATAGGACGTGGATCTACGCGAGAAAGGGAAACATCGCTGGACTCGGTGAGCAAGCGTGCTTGGAGGGTGTCTACTTTCTTGAAAAAAGGAGATGGAAATCCTACAATGACGCGTCAAAGGCAGACTCGACAGGCGAAGAAGATCCAGACGCTGAAGACGTTGACGATGGGCATCGGAGAAGGATAGGCCAAGCTCGCCGTCGGAGATTGGTGGTGAAGAAACCATGCTGCTGGCCAAGTTGACGGAGACGGGCAACGTCGTGTCTCTCAATGGCTTCGCGAACGTTGATCTCATCCACAGACGTGCTACTGGTACTACCTGCGCCGGCGCTCGCGGAGGACATTTTTGGAAAGCTCTATCGAGAAGCCAATCCGATATTGCGCATACAGTGCCGAGTCGTGGCGCAAGACAGAGGGCGGAGGGATGGACGGCGTCTTCTCTGGACGATCGGCCAGAAGGAAACTTGTCGTGAACGGAAATGGTGCGGTGCTGGGTAACCGTGGAGACGATACTGACGTGAACGAATCAAGTAGTGCAGGATAGAGGACAGCGGTCGGTGTCGAGAAATGTGGGGCAAAGGCGCCTTCTTGCCAAATGGTGATTGATGGCAGGGCGGTCGAATGGTCGGAGACGGCGGTGCTCGAACGGAGACGGCCGCGAAAAAAAAGCGCGGGAGCGGGGCCAATTCAAGCGGCGGCAATTGTGCAAAGTAGAGTGGTGGAGGGAATGAATGCATGGGTTTGTGCCGACAACCGACTTGCATGCTTATGGGTTCCGCAAGCATCCGCGGTTGACGGTTGACATGGAGAAGCCGACACACGAACAGCCTTCAGTAAAGGAGTCAAGCCCGAGTCGGAATGGCAAGCCGCGCGAAACATCGGCAGCCTACGAAGCCCGTCGAAGCTCCTCAGATGAGGAGTGGAAGTGCCACGGAACTGCGTATTCGAAGACGATTTGATCCGATCTAAGGGCCGCCGATCCGTCTGTTTGGTCTGTATGAGTTGTGAGTTGTGAGTTGAGAGTTGAGAGTGACTTCCTTACCGAATGGCTGACTTACCGAATGGCAAAGCAGACCGAACGCCAACCTGTATCTCCATGTAAGCGACTCGAGCGCCTTTGCCCGCCATGTTCATGTCCTCACTGTCCCCCGCATTCCGCTTTGCGGGCGCTTCTGGCCTCAGCCTGCGGTCAATGGCCGCCCGCTCAACGCTGTCAACGTCGTTCGCATCCGCCGCTGCCCGCCCACTGGCTGCCGCCACGCTTGCCGCAGCAAACCAGAGCTACGCTCCGATCACTGCTCAATCGCCCTCCGTTTCTGCCCGCTCTGTCCACAACTGGGCCCGGTCCGACGGCCGCTTCATCACCTATCGCCCCGTCACCAACGGTCTCCGCCACCGCCGTGATGTTGACTTGAAGGCACTCGGCGTGTACCAAGGCTCGCCCGTTCCTGAGCTCACCATTCGCAAGATCCGCTCCTCTGGCCGCAACCACCATGGCCGCATCACCGTGCGTGGTCGCGGTGGTGGGCCCCAGCGGATTCTGCGCACCGTCGACTTCATTCGCCGTGCACCCGGTGCGCAAGAGGTGGTCAGGATCGAGTATGATCCCTTCCGGTCCGGGTTCTTGGCGTTGCTCAAGCACAAGACGACCAATGTCTTGTCATACATTGTTGCGCCGCAGGGGCTCAAGGCAGGCGATATTGTCCAGTCGTACCGGACGGGCGTCCCCGAAAACTTGGCCAATGCCGAGCCCGGGACTGCGCCCCCCACCATTCAGATCGGCAACTGTCTCAAGATCAAGGACATTCCCCGTCGGTACTACCATTCACTGCATTGGATTGCGCCGTTGGGGACCCGCTCAGCTGTGCCGCGCTGCCGGGACCTCGGGCCAAATCATTTCCAATGGTAGCGAGGGTTATGCTCAGATTCGGTTGCAGTCTGGTGAAGTTCGTTTGATTCATGTCGAGTGTGTTGGAACCGTACGTCAATGCTCACCCCTCCATATGTCGGCCTACTTTGGTTGTTCACAAATCGCTTGTTTTCTTTTCCGCGCTGATTTCAGATCGGCTCTGTCTCAAACCCTGATTGGATGCACCGCGTCCTCGGCTCTGCTGGCGCCAACCGCAACCGCGGTCGTCGCCCCAAGGTCCGTGGTGTAGCCATGAACCCATGCGATCACCCACACGGTGGTGGTGAAGGTATGCCGCCTCGGCCGATTCCTGCCTTCCCTTGCTCAAAGCATATCCCGTGCGCTCACTTCGTTTCATCTCCTGGTACCCAGGTAAAACCAAGGGTAAGATTCCCGTCACTCCCTGGGGCATTCCCACAAAGGGCTTCCGCACTCGCCAAAAGAGCAAACCGTCATGGTGGATTATCAAGGGTCGCCCGCGCGGTAAGCAGGCCAGTTAGATTTTGTCTTTGTGTTCATTTTGTTTCTGCTGTAGCTCACTGTAGTTTTCTTCTCCTCGTTCGCCTGTTTTTGATCCCACCTGCCAACAAGATCCCATTGGAATGTTAAGCATGAGTTGGGTGACCAGATAGTCCCTTTGCATCAGGGCATCGCAAGCGATGAATGTGACACAAATTGGAAAGCATCACTTATCAATAAATACACATGACACACCCCAACTACAAACACATAGTAGCACACAAAGTCATTTTTTCTGGGAGACATTGTCAATGCGGACAATCCCGTTTCGTCCACCAGAGGCGAGCCACCCAGAAAACTCGGGTGTATCGCACCAAGCACACTGCAAAATGTATAAGTAAGACTGGGGTTTGCGAAGAAAAGTGTTCACGAAAAACAAGAGCGTACCGCTTGAATGGAAGCACGAGGATCAACCCTGAACACAATGCCGCCTTCCTTGCGCATGACAGCGGGCAGGAGTTCCTGGGGACATTGAACGAAGCGTTGAGGTCGAGGTCGAAAGGTTCAACACCAGACAAGCAACATTCCGTACCTTGGAACGCAAATAGCTTCCGTACGTAAACTTTTGCCCTCGGCGTCGCACTCCATGGAATAGACGGTCGTCACGGACTGCTTGATTCCGCGAACTTTGCTCAAGAACGGATTGGACATCTTGACTGCGCCATCACCCGACGCCGACAAGATGAATGGATGGTATGGTGACGAATCCAGGGCCCAGATGGTTCCCGAGTGCCCAAGGCTAACTTGTGATGCGCGAATGTCCGGGTTGCGATATGTGCGGACAGAATGGTCGGTATCGGCAAAGTGAAGGAAATGGGTGTCTTTGCTCCATTCGCAGGCGCGCAGAAATGCTATAGAAATAAAGAAATAAAAAACGGTTCAATACAGAAAGCGCGCCATGTACATGCTAAACAGCGTGATTGCTTGAACGTACCTCGACTCCGGCTCAATACCAACGGCGCCGACAAATCTCGCGTGTCCCACACCAGAAACCGGCCGTCGGATCCACATGACATGACCTGCAATGGCGCATGTGGATTGACTCCCCGCTCAAACGCCACGCCGCTCACGAAAGAATCGTGCGCGGGAAAGTGCGTCATGAGTGCATGTTGGAATCCTTGCAGCATGAACGGCACATCGTACACGGACATGAAGCCATTGCTGAACCCGATTGCGAGTTTTTCTGTCCCACCCCAGTCAAACGACAGGCAATTGGATTCTGGTCGCAGCACCTCAAACACAACGCGGTCAAGGGCAACGTGCTCGCCGGGCTTTTCGACGCGTGGTACCGAAAATAATCGGAAGCCGCCATCAGCAAAACAGCCGCCGAGCAACCCGATGCGCAGTGAATCTTCAACGTTGTCATGATAGCTTCCTGGCCACCACTTGAGGTCGAAACATGCGCCCCAGTCGTGATGGATGCAACAAACGAGTTGGGGCGGTTCGGAATTGTTTTCGAGCGTCACATCCCAGACTTGAATTGTGCCAAATCCGGGGCATCGAGCGCCGACAACATGGTAATCGATCGTGTTTTGATAGCCACCGATAGCAAGGAAGTTACTGTGCCAAGTTGTGCCCCAGACGGAACCGCCAGTGTTGATGACATAGCCCGAACTCTTGCCACCTAGTCATTGATGGAGACGTGACGGGGGTCAGAATGTGCAAATGCGGCTGGAACAAAACATTCACCAACGGACCAAATGCTGCAGATGCGAACAATTCTAAGCGAACCGGATCTTTGCTTCCTTCAAACACCAATTCCACGGTGGCATCTGCTCTTGCGTGATCCTCTGCTCGACAAGACTCGACCACTTGATGTTTGCTGGTTGCATGAGCATCCAATTGGTCCAACGCATGCCGGAGCCGCCTAGACAGTTGAATTGAATACAAATGCTTTTCGGATGTGAAGCGCTTCGAAACCGGGCCTAAAGAGTCCAACGGCCCGCCGGCAGCTTCGGCGGCCTTGAGTGACTTTTTTCCTGCGCGCCGGGGTTTGGGCGTTGCCCACGTTGTGGCTTCTGTTGACGGCTCTTCAGCGTCGCCATTGGTGGCTTCGGATCCTGCAAGCGTGATGCGGGAGTTGTTTTGCCAAACATTGACGCTTTGCTTGGATCGCGGTTCATTGACCGAGGCGGCAACCAGGTCTTTGAGGTGGGCATAGATGGGAATGTCCTGTCGCGAAAAGATGGGTTGAAGTTGCAGGTACGACAAGGGGTCAAATTCGGGCATGCCGAGAAGGACGGCTGAGGATTCGTAGAGGAACTCGCCAATGTCGGTGGTGAGCAGCAGTGATCCAAGTGACACTTGAATTGGGTAAAGCGGAACGGGTATGGCCAAGACGAGTTCAAGAATAGACGAATCGGTGGTAGAAAGCGGGTGGACATCGGGGAGGTTACCAAGAAGTGGGCTGCGAGGCTCGAGCGGGGACTTTGGAAACAAGCGGGCCACAACAGCAGAAATTGGGTGCACGGCGTGTTTGAGGTGTCCGACGAACGCTGAGCGGGTAACACCAGAGAATGGACAGATCGGGCATCCAAACTTGCCGTCAACGATAACCGGCATGCGCACGAGGGACGTTGAGGAGAGATTTGGTGGATTGGTGCTGCTTTGCGAATCTGGCTCAGGATTGTGGCCCAAAGCAGATGTTGATTGCGCGGATTGAATGTGCACGAGAGCCTTTTTGTCGAGAATAGCCTGCTTGATTCGCTCAATGAGCGCTTGGCTCGCTGCTTGGTGCTCTGGAAGGACCTCAATCGTGGCCGGGTCGACTGGCGCGAGAACCAACGGAGCAGGGATGCCTTGGTCAGGGGTGTGTTGAAGTGGGAGCATGATGCTTGGATGTTGAGACTTGCGTCTCGATGAAGATGAAGCCGATGGTCCAGGTCGGCCAATGACCAAATCGTCATCGTCTTCGGCGAGCTCATCAAGGTCGCGGCATGGTGATCGTCCTTCGTCATGGGATGCCGTCTCGTCAATCTGGTCAGAATCGTCGTCGGTGGGCTCCTGTCGACAGCAGCGTCTTCCGGATTGAAGTCGGACTCTGAGCCAGGGCCGTCCGAGTCTGGTGAGTGCGTTTGCGCGATGGGCCTGGATCTTCTTCGTCGGAAAAGAGGCCTGTGGGATACGCAGGCCGCTGGATGCGGGTGGAGGCAGAGCGACGAGGTCGATTCATCGTGGCGATGTCGAAGAATTGTGAACGATATCGAGAATTGTCTGGCACGACGTTTTCATGAGCTTCTCATGTTTTTAACAGTCGAAGGTTGCATGCTTATGATAGAGAGCCCTCAAGTCAATATTTCACCAAAAATATGCGTTGATGTTAGAGACGCGCAGGATCGACGGCCATATCATAGGTGTGTGTCGGTGTCGGTGGGATGCGTCAACTCAAGTGTGTGCGATTGTGTGCGATGGCCTGCATTCATGTACATATACATGCGAAAATAAATACACAACGCCCCTTCTTGCGAAACAGTTCAAGTGATCCATCCGTATTCAAGTCACATACCCCTTGGCCACTTGCTGCATTTGCCCAGCGCCACCCGACCTGATCCCCTCGCCCCCCTCCGTCAATTGCAACCCACGTCTTCAATTGCCAACATGCCCGGTGTCATTCAGGTTCGCAATCGTAGCCATTCATCGCCCTTCCGTCAGTGCATATGATAATGAAAACTCTATCTTTATCAACGCGCCCGGCCGACATTGACAGACTGAGGATATTGCAGCCGCCTACGAAGGTATGCAAAGATTTTAAATTCCACCCACCGCGACGACTGATCGCACACGCGTCGTTTTCCCATCCCCTCACCAACGCCCGGATGACAACCGCGCAGACGTTCGCAATGACAAGACCGAGACCAACTATGTTTACCTCACTTATGAATCAGACACCTCGGACAAGCTCAAGATTGGCGCTACCGGTACTTGCCTCACAGTGACTGGACTGCCACGTCATGGCCTCTTGTCACTGACTTTGCGTTGGCACACGCTTGCCCCATTTCACAGGCAAAGGTGGGCTGCCCGAGCTCTCAGAGCATTTGAAGGACGACAAGGCCGGATTTGCTTACCTTCGCATGCTCGTCGGCAACGACCCGCTCTCCCAACGCACCAAATTTCTTTTGATCACTTGGATTGGACCCAACGTCAAGGTCATGCGCAAAGCAAAAATGTCGGTACATTCAACGATGTCAAGAAGGTCATGTCGGCTTTTGCTGTTGAAGTTCAGGCAAGCGGATTGGCGGATCTCAAGGAGGAGGTTCTCGTTCAAAAGCTCAAGAAGGCCATGGGTGCAAACTATGACCGGTATGTGTGCCGTGATTCGTTTCAACTGGTGTAGTTCTTCCGCTACGCTCTCTTTTGTATCATTATCCGCTACTCTTTTTTTCAGCCAAAACTCCGAGTACTAGCCGCTGCCTCCTGTTCGCCCCCGTAGGGACCGGATACTATGTGCCTTCACGCGTTCGCGATCACCTCGGTTTGCTTGCGATCCATATTCCGCCAGTCAGACGTCCTTGGTCTCTCTACATACCACATCATTGTGGCTCTTCTTCTTCTCCATCTTCCATCAATACAATTCCTCATGCTGTCGTTCTTTCCCTGGTCCCTGGCGCTTCAAGCACATTGGAAGTATGACTACGTCCTTTGTCAACATCTCAAGTATGTCTTTCCAAGCATTCAGGTATTGAAAGTCAATGCGCAGTAAAGATTGATAGGATCCGTCGATGGCATTTCCATTCAAGCGGGCGAGTCCCTCCGAAAACAGGGTGCTAGGACGAAATACGTTTGGAGAGAACATGAATATACGAAGCGAGCGAGCGCAACGAAGAGAAATGATGCACACAATGCAAGTTTCGCCATGGATCCCGAACTCATTGCGGCCCAACAACTCGTAGCATCTCTGCGAGCACCGACTCCGCCGCCTCCCCCGGCCCGCGAATCCAACTCTTTACTCAGCCCTGTGGCACCGGTCTCAACCCAGGGATCCCTCAGCGCGACACACCACCAAGCTCCAAGGCTCACCTCGACTTTGCAAAGCGAATCCTGGCGGCCGCGTTCAAGCGGCCATCCGAAGCTCCTGCGGTCAATCTCAATTTGCACCTGGGCGGCTGTTCTTTTCGTTTGATGTGTCGCAAAGAGCACTGGTCCGCCCCATGTAGTGGTGAGGAATGCTCGCACACACAATGCCGCCGCAAGCGCCTCGTCAAGGCTTGACAACGACAGCGCTGCGCTGAATGCGTGATTCGTGAAATTCGGCAAAGCGAGAGCGTCTCAGTGGTTCCAGTCCAGGGAGGAGAAGCAGCCGCTTGGCAAGCGGCCTCACCAGAAAAGGCTCCGTAGCCAATCGTTCGCCGATAGGCCGTCCCGCCGCACCTTCACGGGTATCAGAGAAGGAGAGTGACAGCAGCGACTCCGAGTATGTTGCAAACCATGTCTTGGTCCAAGACATGGAAGGCTGCTCACTTGGCGTTACTTTGTGTAGCATTTTCGGTGACGCTGGCAGCGATTACGAACTCGATTTGGACGTTGAAGCAGCTGCCGCTCCTTTAGTGCGCACATTTCATTCTGTCGTCGATTATGTGCTTTGCCACTCACTTCTGCGACCCACCTGTAGGACGAATCCACTTCCCTCCCAGCCCCTCCAGCATCCCTCACTGACCATTCGGCCGTTTCCGTTCGTCCGCCACAACTGTACCTCAAAAGCGGCGTCACCGCGATATCCCCGATGATTAGATGCTGCCGACCTGGACATGGAAATGGCGGGCGCGCAAGCAGGTGCCATGGGCTTTTCGAGAACCGTTGTTGATTCGGACATGATAGCGACGAGGATTTGAAGACTTTGTCGCATCTCAAGGAGCAGGTACAGCACACTGGCCACGACTGGAGTGTATACGTACGTGCACCCCTGCCTTTCGTGAAAGTTGCATCCGGCGCTGCTTGATCGACTTTTTTTTTTTTACAATCTGTGTAGTGCTGAGGCACCGCGAAAGACAAAGCGACAAAAGCGGGATCACCCAAGTGACACAGGCGAGGCCAGCAATGGTCCAGGTGCTTCA
>MCFL01000376.1:0-19717 GCA_002102555.1 Catenaria anguillulae PL171 | reverse complement strand
CGTAATGATCGACAAGAGTTCCGGAAACGCCACATTTGGGTGGAGTCAAAGGGCGACCTCAACCTTTTATACGCTGCACTGCACCGTTGCTGACCAAGCAACCGCGTTGCTTCCAAATGCGGCTGACGAGCAATGCGTGCGGCTTGACGTTGACGCTCTGTCAGTTGACTCCCATTCCTTGCACTGGGGAAGATTGATGACTCAATCGTTTCGCTTTATATCACATCTTCACATGAGCGCGCTGTCAAGCCAGGAACAGGCGCCGCCTGCCCGAGCTAGTGCGAGCATGTGAGGCATAATGCTAGGGAAATGTCGCCAACTTGGGTCATCTTCTCCGCAGGCGCTGGTGTTCCCTGGACCCGCCCGCCCGGAAAGGAATGGGACATGAGTGTTGTTGGGGTCGGATAGCCGCCTTCCTCATTTCCGTGCTGTCTGCATCAACAAACACGTCACGACCACAATGTAGAAACACGCGTTTTGCTGTCATTTGTGGATATCCCAACTCGGAATGATCCAAGCGCAGAGGAATAGAAGGATATACGGCGCATAGAGCAATAGAATCCGCGATATACAAGCACTAGACTTGAACACCATGACCAACGTGTCGGAGTTCCTCGACTCATGGTACCAAAAGGTAATTGCCAGCGACCAACCCGAGCTGATCCTCTCACCTTTTCCCACGGGCGCTCGAGTCGACACGCCTTCCCCTTACACCCCACGGTCTTCGGCCACGTCGCCATCCAGCGCCGTGGGCCTCAATCTCGACCAAGTCAAATCACAAGTATTGACCGAAGCCGAATGCGAGCTGCTGTGGACACGAGTGTGCACACCAGACGTGGCCTTTCAAGACGTCACGATATCGTATACCAAGCTGGCGGCACTGAGGTCGGCGCTTGACCCGAGGTTTCATCCGTATTTGACGGCCAGGCTGTATTTGCGGCTACCCAAGAACGACAAGGGCGAGCTGATTGGTTTGTCGTGGATGCACTTTGTATTGAAAACCAGTATGCCAAAAAGGGGTTCATGTCTTCGTAATGGGCATGAGACTGACTGGAAGGAACGGTGCCCTACAGATGCTGTGAAGGCAACCGTTGCGCTACTCCTCCAATCCTCAACCGACGGCACACGCCTGACCAAGCAAGACTTTGTGGGCTTCATGATGCAACACCTGGCCAGCGAGCCCGCAGACGTGTCAGATGTCGGATCGGATCCAGACAGTCCAACGTCCCCCGACGATGCAGGTGAGCAGCCATTGACATTGCAGCAGCTCGAGCAGCTGGCCGAGGTTGGCGCCGCGCACTTGCTCCAGGTTTTGGCGCTGCCAACGTTTCCAGTTCCGCTCAAGCAGCTCGTGTATGATCCGGTGGTGCTCGAGATTGCCGAGCACAATGGGTGGTTTTCCAAATCACAGGCCAGAGCGCTTTATGGTATCTTGTGCTCACAGCCCGTGCCATGTTTTCTTCTGTGTCACTTTTTTTTCACAATGGCGCGCTTTGTACACCCGACACACACAGCCTCCTTCACCCAACTCGATACGACCCATTCCCAATCGCTTTCCCGCTCAGACACATCGCGCCTGTGCAATGGTGTGCTGACTGACAAGTTTCTTGACGCCGTGGGCGCGCCCTTGTCGTGGCCGCAATTTGCGGCATTTCAAATGGCCGCCAGCAATGTGCATCATCCAGCCGCCATCCGATTTCTGTTCCGGATCCTTGATGCGGACAAGGTCGGGTATCTCAGCGAACATGCCGTGCGCGAGTATGTCAATGAGGTGCTGAATGCAGCCAAGATGGTAGGTGGCGGCGGCGGGTTCGAAGTGAAGGATATAGTGGTACGTTTTGGAGCTTTCGGGCGTTGGTGAATTTCAATCTAGTTGCACTGACCGGTTAGTGCGACGCTGAGGATAGAACGAGGTATTTGACATGGCGAGGGCAGATCAAACCAAACGAATCATCACGCTCAACGACTTGCTCAAATGCGGCGTTGGGGGCACCATTATCCGTATCCTTGTGGATGTGCACGGCCTGTCACAGTATGATCAATTCTTGTCCTCAGGCGGATGAGTACATACATGTCTGTGTGCCTTTGCACTGGGGATGAACAGGGCATGAGATTTATGCCCATGGCAAGCAACTCGGCGTGAGGGGGTTGGGAAAGTCCATGAGAGAAAAGCAAACAAACCGCAGAATTGAACAAAGGGAAAGCGAGCCAACAAAAAGAAAGTCAAACCCAGTCGCCTGACGGACTAGACTTCGGCCGCGGGAATCTTCGCCACCTCCTCCCTGGCCTCCTGCCACGCCCGAAGATTCTTTTTCGCATGTTCCGCGTGCAATTTACCCAGGGCCACAAGAATCGCTCGCACATCCCTCAACTTTTGCGCATTGTACTTGCGCAACTCAATCTTGATGGCCTCATTGGCCATGGTCAACTCGTTCACTTGCCTCTCCCGCTGACCCTCAAGCAACGCCACGGCGTCCCTCGTCTTTGCCAAATTCTGCCGGCGCGTTGCTTCTGGATCCGTATCCAACATGGCCGTGAGCCGATCGGACAGCGCCGACACGATTCCGGACGCGCGCTTGGGCGGCGTTGCGCTCGCCGCTACGCCCGTTGACGTTGCCGTGGTAGCCATGGGCGCGAGCGGCGGCGACACGGCGGCCGTCGGATCCCCTGGTGCGCTTGGTGCCGGATTGGGCGACGTCGTTGCAGCGCCCGTGCTTGCCCCCGAATGCGTCGCATACCCTTCCCTTCTGAGCGCCTCGCCCAACCGATTGGCATCTGCCTCTGCTCTCTCGAGCCCAGCAAGCGTTGTTCGCTTGGTCTCGAGCGCTTCGGTCGTGTGCTCGACGGCGAGCTGCAGCTCGGT
Source organism: Catenaria anguillulae PL171 (assembly GCA_002102555.1). NCBI lineage: Eukaryota > Fungi > Blastocladiomycota > Blastocladiomycetes > Blastocladiales > Catenariaceae > Catenaria > Catenaria anguillulae. The sequence continues at coordinate 16,854 of MCFL01000376.1, read as the reverse complement.
CCGATACCGCAACACGCCCTTGATCACCTCCGTATACTGCACATACTCGTGCCATCGTTCGCCCAGCGACTCGTCGAGCGTATGTGCCAGTACCGCTGTGCTGGCGTGCATCACGTCAAATGCGTGTGCCACGCGATCCAGGGCACTCGACACTTGCGGGGTTTCGGCAAGCGATAGGGCATTGTAAGCCGACGACAACTCGCCATAGTCGGTGGCCACGTCCAAGTACCGCTTGGCAAGCTTGCGATGTGGCTTTTCGATCGCGTCCTTGACCACGCCTTCAAACTTGAACGTAAAAGCCTCCATAGCCACAAATTCGGGGTCGGGCCGCTTTGCCTGAGTGGCGAGCGGGCCACCTGCATGCCCCGTGGCAGCGCCCGTGAGCGACGACAGCAGCGACGTGACAGGGTTTCCCGACGTGGCCGTGCCCGTGGCCGTGTTACCTGACGCGGCAGCGGCCAACGGTCCCGATCCGGACTTTGGAAGCGTGGCGACCTTTGCCGACGACACCACGTTGGTCCACATGGCTTGCGGGTCAAGAAACTGGTGCACGAGGTGCTCCGTGGACAGGATCGGGTGCCAGATGAGCCGGTTGAGGAAGGATTGTAGCATGCGCTTGCGGCGCTCAATCACCACGGGATCCTGCTTTGCCTTGCCCGGCTTGGCCGCGTACTCGGCAAGCGAGTGTTTTTCGGGAATCGGCGGCACAACAAGCATCGGGTACAGCTTGCGCAAGCACTTGCGCAAAGAAGCAAAGTCCGAGTACCTGCGCTTGACCTCGCGCGCGCGCGTGCCCGAGGCGCTTGCCAACGGAAGCGCCGACGGCAGATTGGTCGGCACGATGGACGCCTCGTCGCCACCCGATACCAAGTACTGAATGACATAGGACGTGTAGGCCGACCCGGACCCGTCATATGTCTTTTGTGCATCGACAATCTTCATGAGCAAGGGCAGCGCCAAGCCCGTGTCGGTGGCAACAACGGCCGAAGGTGTGGCGCGTGGGTCGAGCAGCGACCGCGGGTAGGATTCGCGCAGCCGGTCAATGGCGACCTCGATGCCGCAGCAGTAGCCGGGCGTGGATGCGTCGCGATTGCGCTGGTTGGACGGCGCTGTTGCGGTGCTGGGCCCAGTGGCGGTGGCGGTGCTCGTTGTGGATGTGGATTGGGTGACGGTTGCCGAGTTGGTCGACATGAGGAGGTTTGTGGAAGACGTCGAGTTTTGATTGGACGATGCGGCTGACAGAGGCGGCGGCAGCGAGGCATGCAGCTGCTGTTCGTCGTCCGAGTCGATGTCGAGGTCGAGCAGGTTGGCCGTACCCGTGCCCGTGGTGGTGCCTGTATTGGAGTTGCGGGATTGGCCCGAGGCCGAGAAGAAGGTGGTGGATCCGCCGGGAGACGCCGGGAAGGCGCCGAGTTCTTGCGACATGGTACTGGGATCGATTGCGATGGGTGCGGCGACTGTGCGTTGGGTTGTTCTAGAGGACAATGAATACTGACCGTCAGTGTCCGCTAAAGCTTGCAATCGTTTCGCTAAAAGTGGTGAAGAAACGCGTCTCGAGTCGCCTCTGCATAAGTACAGTATGTGCCCATTGCGGCATTGCCCAAGCCGGCAAGATGACGTCGGGACTGGACACTTCCGTTCCGTCGCCCCGTCTCTCGTCTCTCGGCGCTCGCACAAGAACTATATCCCATAGCCTGCCGTCATTTAACTGAAAGACTCGTTCCGTCAGTGGATGGGATGGCCCACTTGTATCTAGATTGTTCATTGATTTCCTGATGCTCGCTGGACGCGGTCGTCCAACCGAAAACGCCTCCTTCTTGAGCCAATCAATTCCTGCTTTGTATTTACTTCCGAGTCGAAACATGACTTGCATTGACGGATGAGCCAAAGGTCTCTGGCGCTCGCAACGTTCACACTCCAAGCGAGTCGAGTGAATCCCGTCTTGTCCTTGTGTGCTGACCAGTTGGCTCACTTGCAGTTCACGTGTGGCATTTCCATGTATCACAAGACTCTGCCCTCGATTCCGTGAGCGTCAGGCATGCCATGCATATGGATTGTGAGCATCTGCTGACTGGTTTTGCACTGATTTAAATACACAAAGAATCATACTTCAAGACAGGTAACAGCCAGATAGATAAACCAACTTCGACAAACATCCAAATGGAGAGGCAAACAAGCAGGCGAAAGAAAGGAGGAATCAGCATCAAAGTCCCAAAAGAAAGCAGCAAATGAACATTCAAGAGATGCGGAAACGAGTGCGTGAACCCAAAACCGGAAAGGCAAAAAAAAGAAGAGTGAGTGCCAGTGGCAGCCTTGGCCATCCTCGCACCACTGACACCGACTTAGACGACGCCAGCCCCCACCCCGACCCCGACCTCGCCCATCGCCGCCGCACCTCGAGGCGACCGGCCACTTGCCTCACTGCCACCGCCGCCTCTGGGCGATCCTCCCTGAGCCGTTGCGCCCGCATCCGGCTCCCGATACGTCCTTGCCGCAAATCCAACCGGCGCATAATACGTTGCCGCACCGGCATACCCGACATCGGCTGCCGCCAGTGGCCACGCGCCGCCGGGCCGATCGCGGTGATCTCGCGCTGGATACATGCCCGCACCACTGTACCCAATGTACAAGCCCGAATCGGCCCGTGGCACGCGCGCCCCCGTCATGTCCTTTGAGCGCTCGTGCATGTCCAACGTGTGGCCCATGGTCGTGCGCGCCGATATCGACGACGACAATGGCGCAGACAATGACGACGCGCCCGCAGCGCCCGTGTTTTGCGGAGATGCACGCAGACCCGAGGTAGGCGGCGGGCGAGGTGGCGCATACGCCGGTTGAAGAGCACCCGGTGCGGCAGATCCATTGATGACTGCTGCCAAATCGGACCGTGGTACTGAGGCGAGATACGATGGTCCGAGAGGTGCTGGCTGCGGCGGGACTGGGGCGACGCCATAGTACGCGCCCGGATGATGGTGGTGCGGGTGGTATCTTGGTGCACCCGTACACCGCCCAAAGTAGTGCTGGTGATGCGGATACATGGACGGGTATCCTGGGTATGGTCCATGATGCGCACTCTCGGGACCGTACGGGTTGGTCGCGGGTGCTGCAGGTGGCGGTGCTGCAGGGGCAGACGTGGGCAATGACCCGGCCGGATCTGAATGGCGACTGGTTGGCGTCGTGCTACCCGTGGCAGCAGCAACCGCTCCAAGCTCGGAGGGATTGGCCGCCGCGATTGCGCGCTGTTGCTGTTGAGGCGGCTGCAATGGCGGTTGTTGCCGGTACGGATCGTACGCGTGATGATGTGACGAGTCATAGTATCCCCCGGCAGCCGTCATCGACGAGGGCTGATGCGCATGGACCGTAGATGCTGGCGCAAAGTACGGGTGATGTGCATGATGATGGGATGCGTATTGTGGCGGGTATTGATGTGCCAGGTATCTCGAACTGGTATCACCATACACTCCTGCTGCTGTTGCGTACGCCGGCGCACTTGCACGATCCACAAGGTTATCGTTGCCAGCCAATCCAGATGCCGATGCCAATGCCAACGCGTGACCACCACCGCCGCGCCCTGGACTTGTTGCTGCTTCTGCCGACCGGGAATACTGATCACGATGCTGATGTTGCGCACGGCCCATGTTGTTGAATGAAGATATGTGTTGATCCGGGACGGGAGCCGACATGATGGAGAGCGGAGGCGAGCCAGATGAGGACGGGTTGTGGTTGTGGTTGTCGTTGTTGTAGTTGCCAACGGGACCATAGTACGACGAATCGTAGTGTTGGCCACCAACAACGACACCGCTGCTTGCATTTGCAACTTGGTGGTGGTCTACATCCAACACGGCCATATTTCCCGCTGCCGATGAACTTGACCTGCCCGCGGCCGCCGCCAATGACCGGCCCTTTGCTCGCCCTCGTGGCGCCGCTGCAGACGACCCCGACGGCGACGACTCGGTCACTCCTGCTTGCTGCGGGTCTGTATCCCCCCTGAGTCCACCCATTGGCCCCGTGTTGCTATGAAAGATGCCCGCAGGAATGACAATGTTGGCAAGCCTCGGGTCGCGCCTGGGCGTGATTCCCTGAATGTTTGCCTCTGGCGCGGGCTCGTCCGAGTCGTCATCCATGGCCGACGAGTAGGCGACGAGGCGGAGGCGCTGGCCCGTGGACGTAGTGATGGAGAGCACCTTTTTGCGCAAGAGTTCCGAGGGCGATGAGGCAGGGACACGGCGAGGGTTGAAGCCCGAGATGCCAGCGGCCATGCCAAGCTATGAATGATTACACAAGGTCCCACAATGGGTGCCCACGTGAGGTTAGCACCTTTCGGTTGCACACTTTCGCCAGAACGGGCCGCGCGTATCATGACAACATTTGTCAGTACCTCAACATAGATGAGAAAGCAGTCTATGGTAACGACGACACAAATTTACATGGCCCCATTTCGTCAGTCACCCATCACCATTGATCTCGCTCGCAGGTAATGATAAGGGTAAAAGGCAAGTGGTAAAAGTGCATTTTTATGCTAATTCCTTTCAACAACATACCTCGCATGCGCGACGATGACCACAACCGCCCGTCGGCCCACCGCTTGATGCCGCTGACGGCCTCGTCAAAGACAAACACGTCGCCGCACGCAATCTCATGCCGTTCCAAGTCGGTCAGCCGGCGGTTCACCATGGACAGCGACCCTTGGCGGCATGCTTCGAGGATCACGAGCGCATCGCTGAAAGTGGGCACTCGCCCGCGAAAGGCCAGCAGGTCGGCGATCGGCGACGGGTCTTGGGCTTGTTGCTTGACAGCCGCCATTCTGGAACAATTGCTGTGGTGTGCTGTGCTGGCTGGGAGTTGATGATGATATGGATGCTTGGTCAGTTCTTTGGTCGCTGGATTTTTTGGGCGGAGCCTCGCAGGGCTTCATGTGTCTGTCTGGCAATCCAACTTGCGTCACGTTCAATCACACACCAATTCAGAGCGTCGAACGTGAAGGATTGGTTGGGAGTTGACGGGATTATGCATGTGTGTACGGTACCAGCACTCGTCTTGGTGATGATTGCAGCGAGGTAAGGAAGAGAAGAAAGGTTCTCATCAACCAGTGCAATAGCCAAGTGGGGCGCGGAGCGAGTGGGTAGGGTGAGCGTGTGTTCAAAAGGAGTTAGTTGTGTGAACGCCAATATGGCTATTCAACGAAACTGCAAGCAACATAAGTGCAACGAGTGCATCGAGCGAACGAAACAGGGTCAACGTCAAGGAAAATTAATCAAGCAAGGTTGATACGAAAAGATGTATGCATTTAGGGCGTACACATGAAACATAGCAAGGCGCCAAAGATGCCGTGGTGTGGCGGAATGAGCTCGCGTCAGATCAAGCTTGCACAGGAAAGAGACTGTGGTGAAGGGAAGGGGTTCGGGGCAAGTAGGCGTCCGTGTCGAGTCCGAGTATAGTCGCGGCCCAGGGATAAAGATAGAGTTCAGAAAGATCAAGGGGTGTCTGTGCGTTTAGGTCAGCCGGCGGCGAGGTATATGTTACGGACGGGCCGGACAAAAGTAACCTTGAACGAATCGATGCAAGGGGCGACCCTCGGGATTTGAAGGAAACAAAGGGACTTGCAAAACCATATCAGTAGCTCCGCGTTGCGCCCAACCTTGTGTTGAGGAGAAGGGTCCCTTATGCTTAGGCCGATTGAAACATGAGCGTGTGTACGTGTGGTGGGTTGGGTTTAAGATGTATGGATGGGAGCACGCAAATTGAAAGCCAACCCTTTCTGCACCATTACGCAGCGCTCGGCTCGCTGCTTGTTGTTGCGCGCGGGACTTGGGAGGAGGACGATCGGCACGAAAAGACCCAGATGGGGCGGGCGTCGACAGGGGCTGACGAAAGGGTCAGTCACGAGCACCTGAAGACCTCCAGCAGAGGAATCATCAAGCAGAATGAGGTGCGCATTACCAGGCTGTCCACGCGGGGCAGCATTTGCATTTCGCTTCTCCCTTAATGTATTGCCCATCTTGATCGGGAATGCGGTCATATGAGGGATTTTTCTGGGCCTCACGCCGATGCGCTAGCTGAGCAGCAGCCCTTTGGCGGTGGGTGACATGCCTTGTTCGCGGAACGGAATTGCCGCTGTTTGCACGAAATATGTACATGTTTAATTAAAGAATTATCTGTATTTATCCTGTATCATCTGCCTCCTATTGTCAAAGCTTGTTTTCCTTGGGCACAGACGGCGGATGCCACGATGATGATCAGCGAGAACCGCAGCCGCGGGAAATATGTGTACATACAATAAACTGATTGCTGCTTGGTGAATCTTAAAGTTTGCTGAACGCCCACTCCCTGTGATCTCGATGGTTGGCTTGAGCTCGGCCGGGAAGCTTCCGGCCGGGCCTGCATGATGCCTGTTATGGACTCGTAATAAACATCGGTCGAGCCGATGTACGTCGATAGGGTACGTGCGGTAGTTGCCAACTCTATTTTACATTGCGCCACGGCACGAAGTGATAATGTCCCCATAGAGTTTATTCATGATGACCTTCGAACGCGGCTCCTCCGCAAACAACACAAAAGATAATGGCAGGGTTCTCAGTTCAGATCGCCATCTGAGTCACTCGCAAGCAAAACACGTGTGCGCCACACAGGGCCAGAATCACACAGTCCTGCGTCCCTTGAACCCACTCACCACGTCGTGCAGCTGCAGCGTCTGCTCGGCCCACCCGCCTGCCTGATCCACCGCCCACTTGCTCACAACCTCCACCTGCGCGCTCGTCATTGGCCACGCTTCATTTCGAGCAAGCGCAACCAACGCCGCTCGCAAGCTCGCCACAAGCGGCTCATCACGCGCCACCATAGTTGCTGGTAATGTTTGTTGGGTCGAGAACACGTCGCCGGGATGAGGTGCAGGGAATACCAGGGGTCCTACGGCTGCAATAAGCGATGCCGCATTTGCTGCTGCTGTGGGTGCAACCCTTGGGCGGAGGTACACGCCCGCGCAAGAGTCGACAACAAGCTTGACGAGATTGCGTGCACTATTGGCATGTGCACTGACACTGACCGTCGGGGCGCCGGTGGACAGCACGTGTGCGGCGGCTTGCAGCAAGGCCGCGTGTGTGCGCACAAGGTGTGCGGCCATGTCGGTTGGGAGCGACGCTTGGTCGGGGCGAGTGGTGGGTGCAAACGCCGCGATTGCAGACATGGAGACAGAAGGTGAGGTCAGGGATGCCGTTGTGATGGCGTACTTGTCCAGGCGGACCAGCAGGGAGCCGAGGTTGGGCACGGCGGAAATGAGGTCGAGTTGGGAATCTTGTGCGGTGGCCAGTGTTTGCTCGCAAGACTCGAGAGCGGCAAGAATGAGTTTCTTTTGGTGAACACATTGTTTTTTCTCTCCCGTTAGTCACAGTGCTCAATAACCAAAAGCGTGGCAGGTAAAGACGTACTTGAAAGTGAGCGTCGCTCTTGTCGACAACATACAAGACCTCCTCCAACGCATCCACGATCCTGGCGCCTGCCGCCCTGTCGAGCGCCAGCGCAATCCCGGCACTCTTGATCCTGGCCTCGAGCACTGGCATCACATACCCAACCACCACTTTACGATACAAGCCCGCATCCGGATCGTTTGGATTCAACCCACTGCCACCACCAGTGCCACGCGCTGCCGCCGACATTGCACTCGGCAGGCCATACATGGTCACTGGCAAATGCCACATGCGCTGCTCAATCGCGTCGCCACGGCCAATGGGATCCCACCCAAGCAAATCGCACCGGACATGCGTGGCAATCACAAGCGGCACCACCTCGTGCGCCAGGGCGCGTCGGTACCCGACAGGATCGCGGCACTTGAAGGCGTTGAGCGGGGCAAGCACGGCCATTGGGTCGCGCAAGTCATCACGGACCTCGTCCAACATGGCCGTGGCCCGCGCAACGATCCGGTCACGGTTGTCGGCCGAGAAATCCACCGCAAGTGACTGTTCCCATGCACTCAAGTCGCCGTCCAGATCGGCGGCCCATTCGAGCACGTCCTGGATGTGGTCGCGCAGGTCGCGTGTGAGCGACTGGGTCAGCGAAAGGTCGTGCAGATCCGAGTCGGCCGCAGCGTCGGCGGCAACCAGCCGGTCGTGTTCGGCGGCAAGGGCCGCGACGTGCGCGGCAGAGTCGGCCGAGTGTGCGAGGTCGAGCGATGCGAGCGTGGAAGTGAGCGAAACCAGGGATTCGGCAAGTGGTGGAATGGGTGGAAGTGAGGGCACTGGATTGAACAACAAATTGGGTGAGGCTTCTGATCACAACACCATGACCAAAATGCACAAGGCGTACGTCGGCCGTCGCCCTCGCGGGCAATCTCGTGCATGGCTCTCGCGGCATGTGCTGCAAGCCCCGATGTTGTTTGGAGAGCGCCCCCACGGCGAATCTGGTCGAGTTCCCATTGGCGCATCATATCCTGGTCTTCGCCATCCGAGTCGCCGCTTGCATCTGCCTCTGCGTCTGGATCCGAGTCGAGGTGCGTGGTCGCATGTGCTGCCAAGGCGGATCGCCGCGTGTCTCGAGTGATGGTTGTACCGTCAAGTGCAACGAAATCGGGGGCAGGCGACGAGCCAGACAGGGCCGCAGATGCATAGTGTGCGGCAAGCGAGGCGAGATCCGTGGTGCTGGACCCCGGTTTGAGGACGGATTCGTCGTTTGCGCGAGGGGAAGAGGCGGAGGAGAAGGGAGATTCGCCAAGACGACGGCGGCGAGAGGCAAAAGGGTCGCGGTCTGGCGCTGGCGCTGGCGGTTGAGCCGATGCGTCGGCCCTTGCAGTGGATGCAGTAGTGTCGTCGGAAGAAGCGGCATCGAGGGTTGACGGTTCAGATGGTGCTGTGGACACTGATCGGAGCTTTGAGGCCGAGTTGGAGGACGAAGCAGCAGAAGCAGACACAGCGCGCAAAGCGGCCGACTTGCGAGCATTGGAGGCAGATGAGCGTTTGATCTTGATGATGGGAGTCTCGCTGGGGTGACAGTCACCATCCACTACGGACTGGAGACCAATGGGAGCAGAGCCAGGACCAGGAGAAGGACTGGACGAATGTGCATCTGCATCGTTACGATCGTTACGATTGTTGGAGGGAGCCGATGTTGGGTGTTGAGGTTCAAGCGCAGCCTGAGGTTCATCGTGGTGGTCCAAGCTGAAGCTGGACTTTCGGCGCAGGTTCTTTGGGCCGGCACCACGAGTGCGGCGAATCATTTGTTGCTTGCGTGTGTGTGGGAAACAGGGAGTAGACAGTGTCAGAAATGCATTGCGCACAGTGTGATGTACATATATCAACCTCGTGGATACTGTACCTGCTTGCGTTGTACAATAAAATTACTCACACATGGCGGCAATGGACAAAGAAACAATCAAATGTGATCGGCGGCCGTCAAAAAATATGATTCCCATTTGGCACCATTTGAACGTCGATGGGCAAACCGCGGCCGCCATGTATTGCCACTCTGCCACCGGAATAATTGAAGTATCAGGCACTCAAAACTGCTTGGAATCGCTCCCAGGGAGGCAATTTCTCTGGGAACGTCCACTGACTTCGCTCCTGCCATGCACGTGTCTTATTTCTCCGCTTCCCACTCCATGCCCAACTCTCTTCTCAAGCGGCGCCGACTGGTGGCCGAGGCGGCCCTCCGAGCTCCATTCCGACTGTAGAAAACATTGGTAAAGGTACCAAGAGCGAGCGGTCGCCGGCACATGTCGCCGAACACGAGAGGTAGCCGTTGCCTCCAACCAACACCTGCACCACGAGGCGAGAAAGTACCCGTACGATTCATAGCACGATAGACTTCCATCCGCAACGGCCGGCGCCGCTATTCCAGCTGTGCCAGCCGTTTGCTTACTTCTCCCACCATCAGCGGCAGTTTAGAGTTCCGATGTTCGCCTACAAATTTTGTTTGCACCTGTAAACGCGTTCCCGGCTTGTGTCCTTCTCATTCTCGCATCGCAAGCAGACCTTGCCAACTCTGTGCGTGTCATCGTTCCTAGAAGCGCAGCGATTGCATGAAACTGGACCATTCCATATGCATTTTGCAACGGCACTCGCTGGCGGCCAACGATGAGTCAGTGGCGGACCTGGCGGGCGACATCGAGATTTACGCCGCCAGTGCGAGGCTGTGTATGAATCAATACTCTCTCTCGCTCCTTCAACCCCCCCCCCCTCACGCCGCTACATACAAATATGGGCGGATGCTCCGCCTCTCCCAGCGTTCCGTTTGGCGCCAACTGACGCCTCAAGCGTCGCTCCTTCACAACCCTGTTCCCTCCAGTGTCTGTGGCAGTATTCGTGAGCCTACATGCACGTGGTTGTGAATACATACCAACGGGGCAAACGGCAGGGTAAGCAGCAGCAGCCTGCTGCTGCCTGCACTGTCCTCCGATTCTTTCCATTCTGGTCTAACGTCGTCACAATCAGCTCGCTGCGCTCGCATCATGGACGAAAATCAGTGCGGAGGGTAGTCATCCCTTGGCCCCCTAGGCCTTGGGAGGATTCATGGGTCCAATCATTACGAAACAAACATGGGACAATGGCTACCATAGAGCAGGAAAGGCTGTGTAAACCAATGCCTACCAGCACTCGTGGTCATGCATCAAGAGCAAAAGCAGCACCTGCCACGGCCGTTTCCCACACTTGACCTTGCCAAGACAGTGAAGTCACCCACTGCAGTGGTCGCATCCTCGACTTATGTCTCACATCAATACCAACAATCGATCCTTCGCTACGGTCACTTTCATTGCATTCAAATTGATGCTGGGACCGAAAACGTTCTTCTTGAATGGTCCCAAAGTCGCATCCAACACCTGCTCCCTGTCCGTCGCCCAAACCCCGTCCCAGTCAACATCGTCTCCTCCGTTGATAACACCCGTGTCGAGCGGCTTTGGCAACTTACCAATATGTGTTTTGCCGCACCTCTACGTCGCACATTTGTTGAGTTTAGCCGGCGTTTCGGATTTGCAGTTGGCTTGGCGGCCCACGAGCGAGTGCTCATAACTGATGCGTCGTGCCGCATAGCCCGCCGCATGCTGAAAATTGGATGAATGTATGCAGCTTCATCCTCCATATTCGCTTGCAACGTCATCCGACCATTCACGCTTCTGTTTCCATCGTCACACAGACCCAAAACTCACACACCATTTGCTCCCTCAAGGAAACCCCCATCGAGATCCAGCAAGCAACAAATACCACGACGACCATCCAACTGGACCATTGCAAGATCTATCCGTCGAGATCCCGTTTTGCCAACACAGACTGTACAAATCGACAGCCCGCTTACTCACACATGACAGGTATGTTTCGACGCTCAACACTGCAGCCTTTGCCGCCAATTACCTCGATTCGATGCGTTCCTCTTCACTCTCAATTGCCTGGCTCCCGCTGACATGACTGCTTTGAGAATGAACAATTGCCTCCTTGCGCGAAACGCGACATGTCACGACCCGGTGGGTCGAAACATACCAATCAAATCCTTGTTCCCCCCCCCCCCCCCCATTTTTGTGCGCTCTGCCGGACTATTCGGATCTTTACTGACACAGTAATCTACATGTACTTTGTTGTCAGTACGAGGTCTCAGTCCCCAAGCAGCTCAACTCCGACACCAAGATCGCGACAAGTGCTGACACCACAACCCAAAGCAGCAATGAAATCGAGTTGGATGCTGTTTGGCGCACCTATGAGAAGCAGGCGACGTTTTGCTGGGTTTCATACATTGAGGTACTCTCAAAGCACATCCTATGTATTCAACTGCCTGTAATTTCACTCCTCCTCCATTCTTCACAGACACTCACTTCATTGAATCCGTGCGCTTTGTCAACGTCACGTCGCCCTAGTCTTGTCAGACTCTGCATTCAAGCAATCCGTTCTTTTCTCGCAACAGGGCAGCTTTGAGCTTCCGCCTGGCGACATTTCGCCTCGCCCTTTCCGAACAAAGAATGGTGTGGCGTTTGTGAGCACTGTTGTCGAGGATTTCGATGGTGAATGGGCTGTACGTGCAACATGTGTTCTACAGCATTACGGTCCAGTGAACTCACTGTTGTATTGATGTGTCTAGGATGAAGGTTGTTGGGTCTGCTCGGGCAAAGTGGAGGTAACGGTTTCGAACTCCGAGTACATCATGTCGGTCTCAACTGGTATGGAGCCTGGCTGCAATCCGTTTTGGAAGTGCATCAACAAAAGGCGATACCGTGTACATGATCGGTGTGCTCAAGGAGCTCCAGCGTTCAGCCGTTGGGCACGCAGTTGGCTCAGTGCATGGGATCGAGTTTTTCGATTTCTCACAGGTTGTGGAAGCCAGGGGAGAGCCTCATTTTTACACTCGTGCAGGTTCATAAGAGTTTGACCGCAAGCATAGGTAGGTGTAGTGTATAAATCAAACATGAAAATTTGTGTCATATTGAAGGGTGCATCAGTTCATGTTCATTGATCAGATATAGAGATGTTATTTATGCTTGCCGCTAATCATGTCACAGACACCGAGGGACACATGGCGTGTATGATAAATTATGAAGGACAGCACAAACAAACAAATCGCCAGCGATACATTTAGGCCGAGCCCACAGCACCCGGAGTTCCGGCCTAGGGCGATGTGCCACGCACAAAGTGGGAGGGCGACCGGTCTCGTTCATGAGAGGGCGATGGGTCACGCGCAACGCGAGGGGGCGATTGGGCACGCTCACTTGCGGAGGACGGGCAGCCGGCAGGGCGATAGGGCGCCCGCGTGCCCGAGGGCGACGGGCCGCCAGTGGCAGACTGGCGGCGCTCGGCATAGACGAACGGACCGTGGAAGGTGGTAACTGTTATGTCGAGTGATGGTTGCCTGTTGAACATGTGGATACCGGTGAGGCTGCCCTCCAGGGCAATCCAATGACCGGTGTGAATCGTTAACCATTGATCGAGCATGGCCTCGTTCCAAATGGTCGTGTTGATCCAGGTGGTGTCGCGACCAGGACCGTGATGCAACGCAAAGCGTCCATGTCCGATCCACGTTGTTCGTGGCCATTCGAATTCCTCTGCGATGAGTTGAAAACGTTGCAATGCATTTCGTCAGACATGCCAAGACCGGACGAAAGATTCCTTAGATGTCGCAAGTAGGTATATACGCACCGTCCGCACTGTCGTGTTCGATCCAGCAACCACAGTCAAGGCAACAGTCATATTCAGGTGTGTTGAGAATCAATAGCGTTTGGGATGAATGAGGATCATAGAATGTGAGCTTGTTGTACAACATGTCATACCCAGCAGGCATCTGCTGCGAGGGGCGAGCTGCTATTTGAGCTTGTGGAACCTTGGCTGAGGATTGGTGTGGGTGGGAAGGAAGGCAGTTTGGAGCCCGGCCTCGCCTGTCCAGACATCTTGCACCCCGCTCCAGCAAACAACGGGGCAGAGTCACATTCAATTTGTTGAGCGGCAGACTGGTGATGATAACGAGCTGATTCTTGTTGGTCTGGGGGACGACAAGGAGATGAGACCAAGTGAGCAAAAACGCCCTGATGTTGCAGAAGGTCAGAGAAACAGAGGCATACCCTCAACACTCGGGTCTGCAAGCGCATGACGATCTCTCGAGGTTGGGCTTGAGTCCTGAACGATTGTACAAAATCGCATTGAATGCACCTTGGCCTCATTCAGCAGCCGCAAGGGCGGCTGATTCATGGACTGGGCATGCTTTGCGAGTTCGTTGACAAAAAGTTCTTTGACCTCCTTCAGAATGCCAAGACAGTGAAAGGATGTCAGACATTATAAACCATAGGGCATAAGAGGGAGAACAGAAAGCAAATACCTCGGATGTGATGAGCTCGCGGAAGGTGGTCCCGGGCGCAAAAGGAATGGTGGTCGACTGGAAAAAGTTGCGGTAAGAAGAAACCCGATCCATCGTTTCAAAAAGTGCCGCAAAAAATACCCATTTCAAAATGTAATGACCGCTCGGATCCGCCAAGTTCTTGTCCCGCACAAACTCAAACTGAACCGTCCGGGTTGGCAGTTTCGCTTGGCTGCCGGCAACAGTCGATGACGCCGCCACCCTGGATGCCCTGCTGCGGCGGCCAGTCCCTGCCAACGCAACCGCCGTCGCAAGCTGTTGCTGGGTGCGTTGCGGATGCTGCGCCGGTGGGTTGGCCGACGCAGCTGCCTGGTTGTACATAACATTGCCCGGTTGTGACGCCGAAGTGAACAGGAAGCGCGCGAGCATGTCAGGCGCCAAACCAAGCAAGTCGGCAGGCGCATGATGCAAACCGGTCGCAAAACCCGACTGGGCGGCGGCGGCAAAGTTGCCCATGGTGGCAGGCGGAGTAACGACAGTGATGAGTGTGCTGGCGCCCGATTGTGCGGTGGGGGCAAAGTTGCCGATGGTGGCAGGCGAGGCGCCGGCCGCGAACGAAACGCCCGATTGCGCGGCGGCGGCGGATTTGCCAGGGGCGGCAGGCGGCGGCACCAGGCGGCAAACGATCGGATGTAAAGTTGTACACCAGGCCCATCCTGCTAATACGTTAACGCCATATCTGCTCCATGCATCCGGAGCTAGCTATGAAATGTACAGACGATCGAGGTCGCCTCGGCATCGATTGATTTATGTGAGGAAGCTGAACACAACTTAGCCAACAAATGGCCAGGCAAGACTGAACAACCGCGAGAAGAAAGAAAAAGGAGGATAGAGACACTCAGAGGTTCGGAGACGGACCTGCGGAGCACGTCAACGGTTTGCGAATACCGTTAGATATGCACTGTGCAAGCTGAATTAATGGGAGACTACCGAGAGAGCGAAAAACAATGGCGGGGCGACGGACTCCAAACAACACGTTCAATTACGTCTCCGATCCAACTCGCAGATCGCAAGTCCAGCTCACCCCAACTCACAATGTTCAGCTAATTAAAGCGCAAGCACCGTTGCGACTTGGCTTCGCGACAATAATGAATTTCTATCTACACATCTCGATTGGGGACATGGTCGGTCTGGTCGGCCGTCCCGGCTCCGACTCCGAACCAAGTCCCTGCAGCGATCGGTTGCGTGATCTGGCGGCTTTCAAGCGGCATTCTGCATTTCTCCGAATCAGACCATGCATGCATGAATGAGTAGACGCTGCAACCGCAGGCATCCCGAAAGGCCACAGATTCCAATGTCGATCCATACAGACTCAGACTCAACCCGTGGACTTGCGGGCCTGCATTGCGTTGCGCTTGCTATTGCGCTATGGCAGCACTGCTGGCAGCTGTCTCTGTGATCCTGGCTCCATCAGTTGCCGTTTTCGTTTTCCCGCAGACTTAAGACTTCACTGGTGTTGTGTATTCCTGTATTCTGTATCCTGTATCCTCTTTGAGTCGCTGGGCCCATCACGGCGACGGCCAACGTCAACGTCAAAAGTACAAATACCGACCCATGCCCACCACCGCTATCATGTCCTCGTATCGCCCCTCATTCTCTCATTCTATCTTCTAGCTACCCAGTCGTCGTCATGTCGGCCACCTCTACATCGACTCTCAATCCCTCGGATTCAACCACGCCGCGTCTCCAAGGTGGTAGTGATGCCGTGGGCAACTCGAACGCCAGACCCAAGCTCATCATTGCCGTGACCGAGGCCGACTCGCCTCTTGGCCATGCCATTGCCTGCCGTTTGCTTGCCACAAACCAATGGGCCAAGGTTCTCGCCATCCTCCGCCCCTTGCCAAGCTCCGACTCGACTCCCACCTCTCACGGCCACATCCGCGGCAACCCACTCGCCACCCACTTGCACTCGCTCGGCGCCGTCTTGGTTCCCTCCACCTCGCGCCCACACTTGCTGCGCGCGTTCCAAGCTGCGCGTGCACTGGTCCTGGTCCCGCCCGCGTCCAACGACATGGCCAACCAAGTTGCGCACATCTTGGACCTGGTCAAGCTCGCCGGGTCGCCCGCCATGCATCTTAGGCCCGTGTCAAGGGACACGCATGGAGTCCGCGCCGTCGTGTTTGTGTCGGATGTGGCTGCCCAGTTTCCCACGGTCGAGGTCAAGATTGAGTCTACTGCCGCCGAATCCAATTCCGTTGCCGAGTCCAACAAGACGAGCAAGGTGATCAAGGTGGCCAAGGTGTACAAGGACTCTGAAGATATTGTGGTGCGCTTGTGCAAGCGTGCAACGTCCATTGTGCGTGCAGGCGTCATCATGCAAGAGTACGCCCCCCCCCCACTTCCCACTTTTCGTTCCAGTTGACAATGATTTGCGCTCACACTCTTTCGCGATTTTGCGCATTGGGATGATTTAGTTTGCTCCCACTCATCGAAACAGGCGCCCAACATGCCTCGATCCATTTCAACGCCCGCCAAGGACTCCCAGTTTGCGCCCGTCAACGCGTCCGACCTTGCCCTTGGTGTCCACGTTCTCGCCCATTGTCTCGCGACCGGCCGAACGCACCCAGCATTTGCTCCCGCCACTGCTCAACCAGCAACTGCTACATCCACTGGCAAAGGGCAAGGGCAAGGGCAAGATCCCCACATCGCACCCTTCATCCGCCACCCTGTCCAGCCGCGCGCCACACGGCCGCATCTACCTCTTCACCTCACCATCATTTGAATCCGTGTCGTCGATCCACGCACACGTCACGCACGTCCTGACTGCCTACTCGACCTCGACCTCGACGGCGGCGGCGCTCAAGCCGGGCACACCTCGTTCACGTCTTGGCCGACTTGTCCGACGCGGCACTCGCCACGTACCTGGCCAACAAGCACCTCGGTGCGCGTGCGCCGGGCGTACGCGTGTTCCATGCGGACCGCACCGTGTACCATGGGGCGCTGATTCGGTTGGGCAAGCTGGCCACGACACGGTCGGCGGATTTGGAGAGGTTGATAATGAGGCAGCCGACGCGGTTCGGCCAGGTGATTGCGGACCATGGC
>MCFL01000375.1:0-19872 GCA_002102555.1 Catenaria anguillulae PL171 | reverse complement strand
GAACGAGCCCTTGGCCGAATTGCGCGCATAGTACAGTGCCAACCGGTCCTTGGCAATTGTGCTAAATACATATATGAGAGAACGAGAAGCCCGCAATGCCCCCTTGAGTTTGCCATTCTGTTCAATTTGGAGAAGCCCTCAGCTCGGACGTACATTTCCGCTTGGCCAACATCGCCTTCCAGTTTCAAGAGCCCCGTATCAATTGCATGGCGGATGTTGTGATGTGAGTTGAGATTGACTGTGTGCTTGAGATTCGATACCTCGAGCTCAATCTACACATTCACAAAACATGAAAACGGTTTTGAGTTCCTCGCAACTAGCAAAGAGGAAGATTGGTGTACTCGAAATGACAAAAGAATACCTGATCCAACGTGATGGTCGGCACAGAGCACTTGTCAAGACAAGGAGAAATTGCCACAAGAGACCGCGGAAGGAAGTTAAACCAGCGGCCGCTGCCGCTGCCACCCGAACGGCCGCCAGACAAGTATGATGACGACGCCAGAGTGCCAGAGGACGATGGGGTAATCGTGGTGGTTTTCCTTTGAAGAGAGTCACGGAAGCTCGCCTTGTTGGGTTGCATCTGATCCATTTCGGTAAATATGCTTGTGACTTGACCCGAGCGTGCGAATTGTTTGGATGGTGCGGCGGATGAGGTAAACAAATACGACTCCAAGTAGCCCAGCCCGGTGGTTCCGAGTCGAGTCGTTATGGGTGATGTCTGAATACGGTCGGCTCAGGTCGAGGCGGGAGCCTGCAGCAGCGGTGTAGGGTGTGGGAATGGAACCAACAGCAACCAACAACCAACAGCAGAAAGCTCAGTGATGGCACTGCGCTCTTGGACAGCAGTGGCGACAGACCTGCCAGCGAGGAGCACGTCCGTTGGGCAAATGCTGGTGTGATAGCACGTCGGTGCGGCGGTATGGCAAGAAACGGTTTGGAGCGAAGTGAGCTCGTTTGGAAGGAGTCCCGCAAAGAATTCCTCTCGCATCTATTTGGGATGTATTTCATACAGTGGATTGTGTGCCTGTAACGAGTATTGAGTGCGCTGAAGAAAGCTGAGAATCATGATGCACGTCATGTCGTCGTCTGTCCGCGCAGTCGGCACACCAAATTGTCCGCGGGGCATCGCGAACATTGAGACATCGCTTGTGCAATTTGGCTTTATGAAAATGTTGGGTCAGCCATGTGTCTACATAGATATCCCAAAGCCTGCGCAAGGAGAACTATACGGCAACAATGACAATACAACTCACACCTTGCCCTTGAACTGATGATACTTTTCATACTCCCTCACCACCTCCTTATACGCGCCCTTACCACTCGCCGGCACCATGGCCAACACGCCAACCCTGCCCTGCTCACCGACCAAATCCATGGCCTCATACACACCACGCATGAGCGCGGCCCGCACCTTTGCATCCGCAACAATGGCCCACCCAAACCTGGGATGTCCCGCATGCACCGTGAATGCATGCCACTGCATAAACTCGGCCACGAGCGCAGGCAAGTGTGCGGCAATCGGGTCAATGACCTTGCTCGTCGGCATGCCCTGCAGCGACACGAGCACCGATGTTGGGAGCGTGCCAATGCCCTGGATCAGCCGATGCCAGGCCCACGCACAACTTGCGGGAAGCGGAGCCAGCGAGGTGAGCAGAGCGAGTGGAAGACGCGACACGGCAAGTGCGTCCGTGCTGTTGTCGTGCGTGGCCGTCGGGACCGCAGTTGCGTACACTGTGGTGGTCAGGTGCTTTTGGGCGTACCGGCCGGGTTCCAGGAAACATTGCAGGAGGTCGCGCAAATGCACGGTGAACATGACCGGTGAGTGGACCAGCGCGTGGCGCTGGTGGTGCAGCATGGCGGCGAGGACGTTGGCGACGGCCAAGAAGAGGGACTCGCGGTCAGACTTGGACCACGATTCGAGCGGAATGGAAGCAAAGAAGCGCGCGGCAAATGATTGGCCGAGGAGCGTCGACAGGAGAAGCTGGAAGTGAGAGAGAGAACGAGTCGAGAGTCGAGGGACGCGTTCCAGCAGGCGCTCGACCAGGGCCAAGAGAGCAAGCAAGTCCGGCAGGCAAGTAACGTGTTCGACGAGTTGCTCGAGACGCAGGAGCACCTGGCGCAACAACTTGCGCACAGACCGTTCGTGCTTTGCACTGGCGCTCATGGTGTGAACAACAGCAAGCCAGTTTGCCACTTGGTCGGCACGCGTGACCACATGGTCATTGAGTAGCGTAGTACAGCGCGACAAAGGCAGACTCGGACGAGTCGTCGGCATCAAACTTGGACACGAGTACCTCCAACGCACGAATGACGAGCGGTTCCACAGTGCCATTAAGCGCCTGGGACACCCCATCCAGTATTCTGAACAACATGGGACAGCTGAACGGCGGTACTTGTCGCATTCTTGCCGCACGCGGCCTTTGCGAGCAGAAAGACAAACGCGGCCCGTACAGGATCGCTTTCCCCGTTGCAAACTCGGGCAACTCGGCCACGATCTGCGAAACCAAGTCGGCGCGCACGCGGGCGTGGCCGCGCTCGGCGCTGACCCATTCGAGCACGACGCGCAGAGCAAAGTAAGCGTCGGCGTGGAACTGCGGCCGCGACAGCAGAGCAGACACGAGAGCGGCACGGTCGTCGGTGGATGCATCGGATTGCTGAAGCAGGCGAAGGGTCAGCTTGTAGGCCAGGCGCAGGGTGAGATCAGGTGAGGCAGTCGAGGCGTTGGCCATGGCTTGGTCGAGGGAGGTTGGGTTCTGGAAATTGGTAAGGTATGTCTGTTAGTGATTAGATACTCCAGGCCAATGGAGCAGCATCAAGACGTACTACGGGCAAATCCAACGCAAGCGCAACCTTGACCACCATGGGATCCCACGCCTTGTCGTCCTTGATGGCTGCACTGACCAACCGTTGCGCCAACAGACTCCTCTCTGCAGGAGAAAAGTACTCTGGCGGGAACAATGCCAACACTTGGACCTTCCGCAGCACACTCGCTGCGTCTTGCGCATCGACAAACATCTTGGCAACATAAGGCCGGAGCCACGCAATCTCGTAAAACTGCGCCGACAAGAGCGCCTGTGTCGACACAGACGAAAATCGAGATACCCGCTTGCTCGTCATCCAGACTGGGAACGGAATCCATAATCGACTGCGTCAACAAGCCAGCCACCATTGCCAATATGTGCTCGTCATCGCCAATGAGCTCAGGCAACACATCCAAGTGATCCACAACCGACATCCACCAATACACCTTTTGCTTGTCGCCTGCGCCCAATCCCACATGGCGCCGGACCACGCCGCGCCGACATCGGCCTGCGCGCCCTTGAATCCGCTCTTGACCACGGCCCCCGCCAACTGCTGAACGTCGTCATCTGCGGCAAACCCTAGCGCCTGCACTACGACTCCGAGCCCGCACCACGCACACTCGCGCGCCACGCTCTTTGCCATCTGCCACCAACCACTTTGCGGTCGCGGCCGTCCACAGGTCGCGGTATGCGCGCACGTGCGCCATAGCGGCAACGTGGACGAGGGTAATAGCCGGCGTCAGTTTGCCGCGCGTCAGGGCCGTCAATGAAGCGGCAAACTTGGCAAAGACGTCGGCGTCGGTCGTGGATGCAGATGCGGGAATGGTGGCGAGCATGGCGCAGAGGTAGGTGCCCAGGACACGGTCCGGGGTCGCGGTCAGGCCCGTGATGAATTGGGAGGCAATGTCAAGCCAAGTGGGCGTCGGGCATGACTTGACATGCGAGATGAATCTACAAATCAAGTGTCGGAGGGAAGGCGTGAGTCGCGTGACACGCCGGGCATGATTCAGGAGAAATGAAGCACGGACAATTCCAGAGTGGCGGTGCGAGCCAGCAACACGGCCACCTTTCCCGGAGCCACCCGCAGCCCAACGCGTCCCAAATCCACAAACAACACATTCAACATCCTCGCTTGTCCAAACACCTGCACGAGTTCATAGAGTACATCGCCTGCGCGGCCCCCAATTTTCCTTCTTTGCTGCCAAGTCCATGAGGGCATCCACGTACTTTGGCAAATGCAACATGACGGGCTTGACGGCAATGCGTGCGGCCGTCACAAACCGGTCGAGCGCCTCGGCGGGGCCGGGCGGCGTATCGGAAAGCAGCGAGCGGATGGCGCGATTGAGCACATCCTCACGGTCGTCCGTCAACGACAAGCGCGGTGCGACCGTAGCAAACAACTTGTTGGTGAACCTGAAAGAGGTGGCGACGGGTGACAGCGCTCGGATCGCACGGTAGACAGTAAAATACACGAGCGACACGGTTGGCTCAGGTGCGCTGGTGACTGCTTGCCTGTTAACCGCTGGCTGATGAGGCTGCGGTGCAAGGATAGCAGAGTTTTCGGCTTGCGCCAAGGCAGTCCAGTGCCACGTCCAAAACCGTCGCGTAGGTGCGTCCGGCATCCGATTCCGGAGTCGCTTGCAATGCCGCAGCAAGTTCTTCAGGAATCACGCCCGCGAATGGGCCTGTGGGGGTGTCCTTGGCAGCCTTTTTGCGGTTGTTTTTCTTGTCGACAGGATCCACGCGAGGGCGCTTTGCGACCGATGGGCCGGAACCCTCATCGCGTGCAAGCAGCATGTCGGTCGTGACCTGGTTGCGGCAGCGTACATGTCTGAAATGATTTCGTTGCCAAAGAGGCCCACCTCGAGGACCTTACGCGCAAGTGGCTCAAGCTCAGTTGGGAGCGAGAGCAGCGCATCCAGTGCCGCGGCCGTAGCAGCCATGGCCTTGCGTGCGGTTGGGTACGCGGCGAGTACGGCAACGAATGCTTCGAGAACCGAGCGGGTAAGTGCCAGCGAGGCTGTACTCGGAGGGTGTGCGGCAGCGGCCTTGACGAGATCGGCCCAAGCGTCGAGTGTGATCTTTTGCGACATGCGCAGGCGGTCGGCGAGTGTGGTGAAGCATGCGGCAACATGGGTCAGGAGGATTTCACGCTGGGCGGCATTGTCGGGCAAGGCCGTGAGGATGTGCGACGTGGCAGAAGCGAGCAGGCCAAACACGGGTGCCTTGAGCGCCGGGAACGAGAGGTCGGGATCGGCCACGAGCTGCTGGAGCAGCGCCCAGTAGTCGGGCGCGAGGATGGGCGTGAGGCCAAAGTCCTGGTTGGACCATCCTCGCGACTTGAATATTGTGTTGACGGCCCCAGTCGGTCAGCACGTCTGCCTTGCGCGGCATGTACAGGTGCGGGTTGGCGTAGGCATTGACGGCGAGCGGGAGCTTTTCGGCGGCGGTGACGGCCGAGGACCGCAGGGACTTGATGAGGTCGTCTGCCATGATTGTTGACGTGCTTCCATATGCATGTGCTCTTCTGGTAGCACAATACGATGATGACCCGGCCAGGCGCCGACGTCGTGATCGCAGTCAGCGTCACTGGCGTGCATCTCAGTGGACATGAGCTCACGTGATGCGTTGATGTCCGCACCACATGCGAGACGCCACAAGAAGCTGAAACAGCCCAAGCTCGCGGGTGCCTTGCACCGGCGGCTCTGCTGCAGCTGTTCATGGTCAATGGTCATGTATCGTCAACGCTCTATTAACGTTGCCTGCCTGAATGTGAATCTAGCATCAATGCTCATGGATTAACACACTCAATCATGTCGCAACAGCCCGGTGCCCCGCCCACGGGCAACTCCCCCACCCGCCCTCCTGTTTCAGCCCCAGCCCCCGGCCAAGGCCAGGACTGCCCGCTCGAACCGGCTCTCGCCAACCCGCCCGGCCCCTTCCCCACAGTTCTCATTCGTGCCGGGGACAAGATCCCCTGGAGCTCCGATGCCGTTGCCTCCCAGACCTTCAACTTGACGGGCTGCTTCACCGACCTCGTCTCTGCCTCCTCACCCTCCAACAACATTGAATGGGTCTGCCCGCACGTGGACGACGCCGGCCGGATGCAAATGACGCGCGGCGCAGCACTTGTTGGTACTTCGCCTGCCAACCAGCCGCCGGCCGTAGCCGCCTTTCAACACTTGACGGAAAAGCAACTCCAAACCTGCGAACCACCGTCACCGGGCAGATTCCCTCCACCCATTCCCGCCGCCGAGCGCACTTGTGCACGTTGCCCGACGTCTTTGACTGCTCGTCGTGTGCCCGTGACTCTTTGGAAAAGCTCCCACTTCTATTTGCATGGCTGCTTGTCTGTTGGCGAAAACAAGGTGTGCTCTTGGCTAGACCTGCCTGGCGGGATCCCGTGTCTTGCAAGGGAGGTTGTGACGAATGGGTTTGTGTGCAATGTGGCGGGACAGAACATGGATGGCATCGATCACCTGCATTCAATCGTCATGGCCATGGGCGGGAGCAAGGACGACGGGATTGCAAAGGATTCGCCCAGAAAGCCCGTTATTGGTGGCGGGTCAACGCCGGTGGACACTTCGCCCTCGGCTGCCATCGGTGGGGGTGACGGATCAAGGCGGTGGGTCTTTATTGCGGTTCCCTTGCTTGCATTTGTTGGTGGACTGGTACATATTCGCAACTTCTGATTATTATCGGTGTTCACATGCTCACCTGCAACTCGTTTTAGGCGCTCGGAGCAGCTTTGCTCATTTACCGCCGCCGCCGCCGTGCAGAACGCGACCAAAACTTTTCGCAAGCGGTTGCATACCCTCCTGCCCCTCTCCCAACCCACTACAATGCCTCACAAGCATCACCCACGCCAGCCCTTTCTCCCATCACACTCCCAATGTACTCGTCACCTCCCGTTCCTTCCGCACCGGCTCCACCAACCGACGCCGACAAACCCATTCCGGCAACACCTGCATCTCTCCCTCGTCCCATGGACACGACCGGTCTGTCACTCATCCCGCTTCCTCTCGCCACCGAATCGACAAGCACCCCGGAATCCCTGCAATCGCTTACGGATGCCTGGGAATCCCTCTTCATCCGCCTCGAGCACGAATGCACGCAAGCCGCGCGCGCCGCAGTCTCTGCGGCCTCGTCCATTCCCGTGGTGCGTGCCGAACGCAACCAGAGAATG
The DNA here is from genome assembly GCA_002102555.1 of Catenaria anguillulae PL171. Classification (NCBI taxonomy): domain Eukaryota; kingdom Fungi; phylum Blastocladiomycota; class Blastocladiomycetes; order Blastocladiales; family Catenariaceae; genus Catenaria; species Catenaria anguillulae. The sequence goes on along the minus strand of MCFL01000375.1, from coordinate 12,885 downwards.
ATCACGACCATGGCGCAGGTGTGGCCGGCGCTCTCGACTGGCGCATCGGCAACAGGAGGTCAAGACGACGGGTTGGTTGAGAGGATGCGCAAGGTGATGGCTAGGATGAGTGCGGCCTATCCGACATTTGAGCTCATGGGTGTTGCTGCCGCGGGCGTGGACGTGAGAACGGACGCAATGGTCGAGTATGCGGCAAGTTTGCCGGGTGTGGGAGTGGAGACGAGGAGGGTGGTCAAGGGGATGGTGTGGCCCGGGTGGTTTGACGGTGCCAGGCAGGTGGTTGTGGTGAAAGCGAGGGTTGTCGTGGAGTGAAGGAAAGACTGGGAGTGGGTGTGAGCGTTTTCTTTTCTCTCCCTTTTTTTCCGAATTCGTGTTTATTTTGCGCAGTACCAATAGATGGCACCGTTTTTGCTACCATCCGACGTCATTCGCTGAATCACAGCTTTTGTCAACAACCAGCCTTTGTAAGCGACGGTTGTTCGCGATGTCCGCAACAGATAGAACGCGCGCGCCTCAGGTGGGTCGGCACTGCCTCAAGTGCGTATCGATTCAGTATTATCAAACCGTGGACATAACAACACACATGCCAACAGGACCACCCTTGCAACATTTCAAGTCGTTGTTTGCAGCACGAACGGTCCTCGCCGAGTCGGGACTCAACCCCTCACTCACGCTTCTCGCACCCGCGCCTGGCGCCTTATCGTCTAGACATCAACCCGGTGGCGGTCACTATACAGGCTTCGGTTCCTTCTATTCTTCCGACTCAATCACTACGAACCCACCCAAACGGAACTGATGTTCCGCACAAGAACGTAGTCAAATTGCCACGCAGCACTCATCGGCCTAGCCAGCCTCAACAACCCTCAACCGTGTTTTCAATGTCACTTTGGGATTCTCGCAATTGAGCGCCGGATACGCACACGCTACCAGATCCATCTTGTTGTGGGAAGACAGCCCCATCGACTGTACGTGTTAGTACCGCCTCAAGAAAGGGATAAAAACGAATCATTACACGATGGCTACAATTTTTTGAGATACAGGTTCACCAAGCTCCACCTTGCTGCGGTGACTGTCACCGCATCACTCTCTGGCCCCGGTCCTGCCCCGTAGCGCTTGCTTCAGTTGTGTTCGCAAGGAGGCAGCGACCACCACAAAGTCACCTCGAGACCTCGGAACCTGACACGGGTGGGTCCTCTGCTCAGCACGTCAGTGTCGACTTGGCGAGGTCCAGCATGCGGGGTTTCTTCCTTGGTTTCATTGGCCGGACTGGGCTGTTTTGTGTTGCTCGATCAATGTCACACCGCCTATCTGCGAATCAGGCCAGTGATTTGGTGGTGAGGAAGATCACAAGTGCCATTTCTCAATGCTGGTAATGCCGTATATTTTCCGCAACCACGAATCTAATCGTCATCCGACCACGCCCCACCGCCCGCCGCCTTCTTTGCCCGCTTGCGCGACCCAAACGCATCTGCCTCATGCTTGCTCTTGCGCTTCTTGATCTTTTCTGCCCTTGCCGTATCAATCTTGGCCATGAGCTCGTCGCTTGCCGTGCCAAACACGTATGTCTTGGCATTCTTGATTTCGGCATTAGCAGATGCAGACAGAGCCGCATCGTGACCGAGCGTGCGGCGGTGTTCGTAGCCCATGTATGGGTCTGGGTGGAAAGCTGGTGTGGGTACATAGAACAAGGCAGCGAGTGAGCTTTGGGGACCAAGAAACCCCCCCCCCCCCAATAAAACCGATGAGCTCACGTACGAAATGAGCGCTTGGTCACGAGCCCGCACGACTTTGCGAGCCGCTTGATGGTCCACAAGTCGTACGGGTTGCCTTTCTTGAGCGTGACAATGATTTCTGTTTTCACATTGGACACAGGTAAACTCGACTTGAAAAAGCCAAGCAGCAACTGTTGATTGGCGCGGATATTCCGATCCTGGTCCTTGATTCCCAGACCTACACATCGTTTGTCAGCATTTCCCCGCGTTCTCGCACAGAAAAGGCTCGAAACACCGTACCAACATGTGGGAAATTGAAGACAATCTTGTCGAACGTCTTGCCCTTGATTCCCGTACACTTATCCAACTTGGTCGCGTCAACGTCATACATGCACTGGCCCTCGAACGTGGACTCGAAATCTTGAATGATGGCCGCGGCATCGGCATACTTGTCCACCACCACTTGCTTCGAATCGTATGCCGTGGCAAGAATGTTTGCACCCGTGCCCAAGAGAGACGCGAGGCCCAAGGCAAATGAAAAGTTGCCTTCGCCGACGAGCAAGATCGAGTCTGAGAGCGTGTACGGAATGATGTCTTTGCGTTTGGAACCGGCAGTCGAAGTAGATGGTGTCGATGTTGGCTTTACATCATCATCAGCGTCCCAATCGTGGACAGTGAGACTGGCATTGGCGTCGCTTACCAGTGTGGGAACACTGTCCTCGGCCTCAATCGCGTCCTTGCTGCCCTTGGCCTTGGTTTGCGCCCGCTGCTGCTTCGAGAGCTGCTCCTTCTCGGCCTTGGTTTTTGGCAAATGACGTGAAGGGCCCTTTGGCGCCTTCTTTTGCTGCTGAGCAATCAGTTTGCCGAGCTGTGCTGTGAGCTTGGTCTTTTTGGGCGCCATGAGGAATCCTGGGAATCAATAGTTCATGGAATTTTGCATTTCTTTTCATTGAAAATGGTGCAGAATGTGCTTCCATCATTTCGTCTCGCCCAGTTGGCCAAACGACCTGTGCAACAGACTCGCGATCTGCTTTGGTGGCTCACGCGAGCACGCGTGACCTGGTGTTTCATGTTCCAGGGTTCCTCCTCCTCCCACTGCTTCTCACTCAATACGACGTCAGGGTGACAGGGTTATTGTATTGAATCATGCTGTGGTGAATGTGAGAATACAAGCGCATAGTTGGATAAATAGAACTTGACAGAGGGTGATAGCAAAACATTAATGGAAAAATGGATCAAAAGAAAGTCGGAAAGTGAGTCGGAAAGAAGAAAAACAAGAGTGAAGAAGGGAGGGGTACACCCCATCATGAGGGCGATATTGCACATACACACCCGCTTCGTATGGTGATGCGAAGAAAAAGTCGAGTAGGGACAAGCAGTCGGAATGGAATGAAGGATGAGTCAACATGTTTTACACAAACGGTGCAAAAAGCGCCAATCCTTACAAGGAGTTGCTCGCATCTGCCACTGCTCCGCCCTCTGCAGACCCGTTTGCACTTGGGCCAGGCAAGCCCGCGGCCGCGGCCAGCCCACTCGCTCTTGCCTGGAAGTTCATGGCAATGTCCTGGGGAATCGGCACGGACGAGTGCAAATCCAACCCCGAAGACGCCTGGCTGTTGCTATCGGCAATCTGGTACAAGTCAATGAGCTCCTTGGACAGCGAAAGCCGCCGCGAAAAGGTCTTGAGCAGGGTCGAGTTACGGCGCTTCTTTGACAGCCCGCCGCCAAGGACCGAGCGCAACGGGTCGCGGTCAGACGCATTGCCGTTGCTACCATTGACGCGTGGGGCGGCGGTGGCACCAGCCGGACTGGCTTCGACGAGGAGCGCGGCCGACAGCGCCGAGGTCGTGGGTGGATGTGTGTTTTGATTGGCGTGCAACATGTAATCAACGGCCGTGTCGTCCCAGGCAAAGTGCAGATCCTTGAACGGATCCTCGCCCGACATGAACACAGACGACGAGGGACCAGCTGCCGACGGGGTCGAAGTGGCGGGCGGCGGCGACAAGGACGTAGACGATCCCTGGACGTGCGCGCCATTGACGACGGGCGGCGGCGAAAACATGGCTTGCTGGGTAGGCGTGGGCATGCTACCAATGAGCGGAGTTTGCTGCTGCTGTTGCTGCGCATCTGCTGCAGAGCCGAACGGAGACAATTGCTGAGGATTGACCGACTGCAGCCCACGGTCCGGTGTAGCCGTCATGATGGGTGCAGACAAAATGGGCGCGTTAGGGTCCGTGGGCGTCATGAGCACCTGAGGCTGCGAAACGTAGGGGCTCGAGACCGATGCGAGGTCCATTGGCGTGCCAACAACGGGGGTGGATTGCTGTGACATGGGATCGATCAAGCCAGAGATGAGGATTCGGCCCGGGGGGTTCTGGTGCGGGAGTTCCGATCCGGACATGTTGCGGTGCGGCAGCAGAGGCGTGCCGGCGGCCGACAGAGGCATGGATGTCACTGGAGAGGCCACGTTGGAGTGTTGCTGGTGGTGATGCTGCGGAACCGTGGAAATGGCAAGGCCTTGCGCAAGCAGTGGCATGTTGGGATGCCCGCCAGACCCGAATGCCATGGTATCCTGCGAAGTGACGACCGATACAGGCGGCGGCGGAGGTGGCATGGCCAGCGCGGTTGCATTCCCGACGAGTGGCGAGCCTGCAGCTGCAGAGTTGCCGTTATCCACATGCTGCTGCTGCTGCTGCTGTTGTTGCTGCATGTGCGGCGGATACACGGCCGATTGTTGAGGCGTCCCTTGGAATGAGCCAGGCCCGACCATGGGACTTTGCACAGCAGACCCGGGGCCCATGTACGGCGACTGCGCGGCAGCCGCGGCAATCACGACATGTTGGCGCAGATTGCCATTCATGGACGCTGCGGCAGCCGAGGTGCCTGGGCCAACTTGAGGAGTACGCGGGCGGGAGCCAGGGACAGCAGGCGAGCCCGGAAGCGACGGCGACGAGGTACCTACGCTTGCGTTGCTGCCACCCGCGCCTTGGGTCTGGACACGCCTGTTCTGAATCTCGAGCTGCTGTTGTCTTTGCAGCTCGAGCTGCTGCTGGTGCAAATGCTGCTGCTCGAAATGCTGGCGAAGCAACGGGTTTCCGGCGACGGTGGGCATCTCGGGCGGCGGCATGGCCACTGGGACCGACGTGGGTTCCATGCCGAGTGCTTCGCGCTTGAGATCGCGCTCGAGTGCATCGTAAAAGAGTTGATCCCAAGGCACCGAAAACCAGTAGAACACCTTTTGCTTCTTTTGCGTGCGCACGCAATTGTGCTTGTACAGCCACTCGAGAAACTCGGACCGGTTGGTCTCCAAGCTTGCATCGACGCCCGGCTTGAGGTTGCGCAAATCCGAAAAGATCCCTTCTTCAAACTTTTTGAGGTTGCGGACAGGGCGGCCAATAGCTTGGAACCGAAAGAGAAGCGCACGGACAATGTCGGTACCCGTGATGTGGAACAAGTTGTTGTGCAGGACACAGGACACATGCTCGCCCGAGGGGAGCAGGAATCGGCGAATGCGCTCGTGCGGCTGCCAGTTTGTGGGTGCCGTTGCGAGGAAAAAGTGCAAGTGCGACAGCTGTTCCGTGAGCGACAAGTTGCCCATTTGTTGCTGAAGAGGAGCAGCGGCAGCACCGGCAAGTGTCGTTGGCTGCTGCTGAGGAGTGCCCATGTGCGAGCCAGGGCCCAGGGCAGGCGACGGCGCAACCGAGGGTGGTGGGCCAGTTGCTACACCACCATTGGTGTAGGGCAGATCCATTGGGCCAGGGGCGGGCGTACCGACCACGACCGGCGCGGGCGGAGCTGGCGAGTTGGCGACGCTGCCAGGGGCAGTCAATGGCAAGTTGCTGGGTGTGAATGGACGCGGCTGAGGGTTGGGAGTGCCTGGGTGTGACAGGACGGGGCTCGCGGCAGCGTACACTTGGTGCTGATATTGGTGTTGCTGCTGGTGTTGCTGCTGGTGCTGGTGTTGTTGGTACGGCTGCATGTCCACAATCTGCTGCTGGTGCTGCTGTTGGGCATGGCTGCTGCTGCCATTAGTGAGGTGAATGGGCGTGTGCTGCGGCGTGGGTGGGCCGTAAGCGGTGGGCATTTGCATGTGCTGCTGTTGATGCTGATGCTGGTGCTGATGGTATTGGGGATGGCCAAGCTGCGGCGAGTCCATGGACGATGGCACTCGCTCATACTGGTAGTACTGCCCGTGGCCATGGCCAACGAGTGGCGAGTGCTGCTGGTGCTGTTGTTGTTGCTGATGGTGGTGATGCTCGCCATCGTGCTGAGCCTGGTGTTGCTCGTGTTGGACGGCGGGCTGCGGCGGTTGCAATTGCGGTTGCTGCTGGGACGCAAAGTGGCTATCGCCTTGCGGAATGGCGTTGGCCGCGTTGGGAGTGGAGCTGGTCGTGTCCGGGTTCATGGCGACGGCGGCGGCAAGCGGTGGCGACGAGTCGGTTTGCACTTGACGAATGTGTCAATAGTGGTGCTTGCTTGCCTCAATGTAAAAATGACTGCAGACAAGAGTGGGCCGTCAATCCGTTAGTGTTAGTCGCAGCCAGAGGGTCAGGTCAGAGGCGTGTCGGTCGAGTTCATTGGAGCGGAAACGAAACGCGAGGGGCGTCCAAGCTGAGGGACATGAAGGAGGCATCATTGCACGAGAAAGCGCGAGACGCTCGCTCGTGCACACGTGCGAGACAGATGGACGGATGTGTGACAAGAGGAATTGCGGGGTGGGTGGCTGCACAAGCTCACACGAGAATAAATGCGATATGCGGACAAAGCCTTGCAACGGCATGGACGCAGTCTCTGGAAAAAGGCAGCAAACAAATTCAAGGAACGGACATTGAGTGGGGATGAATGGACACTTGGGCGAGCGACGAAGGGCTGAACTGGGTCGGGACCGGCCGGGTGGTGAAAAAGGCAATCGGCTACATATTGAAACAAGTTTCGTACTGGCATGGTGAGTATGCTGGTCCACGAGTGTGCAGGTACCGAGCGAGCCCGCAGAGAAAGACATGAATGAGCATGGGGACGGCGGCGGCGGCGGCGGTCATGGTCGGGGCAAGTGTGTCAAATCAGAGTGTGTCAGGATGGAGTACCGTGTATCAGAATCTGGGGGAGTGCAGAGAAAATGGAGCAGGTTGAGACAGCCAGTGGGTGCGAGTGAAGGGAAAAGTGAGGGAATGATTTGAGACAGTGGGCGATGGCGAGGGGGAGAGATTGTGTTTTGAATTGAGGTGAACAGAGTTTGATGATGTGCAACGCTCTCTGGGCGGCGGCGACAATCTTGAGGAGCCAACGTGGGCCAATTACAAACGGACGACAACAAACGGAAACGGGCGCAGAGGAGAGTGGATGGGTGGTGGTGGATGGGGCGCAGGAATGGACGGTCGAGAGATGGACGTGTAATGAATGGATAATGAAAAATCACCGTACTAATTGTAGCAAAGCGCCTCGAGGTTGCAACAGGTGACAAGGCGAGACCAAGACGGTGGCGGGACGGCCAGCTGGTTGGAATGGGGCCGGGGCTCGATGAATGGATGCTATCGGCGTCCAACGTTCGAGTGATGGAGACGGTGCGTTGGTACCGAAGCGAAGCAGTTGTGGAGGCGAGTATATACTGGAGGCGAGTGCGTCAAAATAGCGGAGAGAAGAGATTTGTTTGAGGTTGAGGGCACCAGGCAAACAAGTAGCAGCAAGCAGTGACGGGAGACGAAACGTCTCGGATTTTTCGATGATTCGCAACATGAGGGCAGCTTGGGCCTGGCTCCACGTTTTTTATCATCACAGAAGGCATCGGGATTTGGGAGGCTTTGCTCGAGTGTTTTCTTGACGGAATCGGCGGCTTTTTTGTTTGGGGGGGCTTGCGCACTGACCTCCGATTCGACCTCGCCCACCGATCTCCATCCAACGTGCTGAACTTGAGGGCTGGTGCATGTGCTCGTTCTTCAAGAGTCATTTCCAATGCTCATGCTTCGTGGCAAAGCAAGCAGTCATGACGACGGCGACTTGCGTCAGCCCATCGTAATCGCTGAAACGGTGCTGCCTGCGCCAAACGCGACCAAGTATACCACGACGGGACCCATGCTCCATATGCATGTTTATGCGAGGATTGCAACTAAAACTTGATATGGACGACTGGCTGCTTTCATAAGGTTTCGGCGAGTTGCATTGCAGCGAACGTCACTGAAACCATTTTCGATGACCCCCGGACTCGGAGATTTGGACAAACTGGCAGAAGCTGGAAGATGTAGATGAACATCAAGAATATCGGAAATTAAGAACATATCGATATGAACATCAGGCACACGAAATGCATGCAGGTGATGCTGGGAATTTAAGCTTGATTTGAAACTTGTCTCACTTCACCCTGGGCCCAACCCACCGACGTGCTGGTGCGCGCAATCTTCGCGATCGAAAGCGGGATGCGGTGGAGGCTGCCACACATACATAGTGCACATTGATATGATATCTCCTCGCTAATGACCAAGACGATCAGAAGCTCGAATAAGGGTGCACCCCCGTTTAGCCCGTGATGGGTTTCCGATCCGTGAGCAGATCGGCAACTGATGGCTCGACGCGTGCACTTCAGCCATCGGTTCCTACATTTTTGACGTGCTCCTTGGGAACTGATCGCTTCCCACTCAACAGGTCCTGATCGGATTCCCCATCATGACATGATGTCCCGTCTTCCCATAAGTTTCGCATCAGCACTTTGACCATACGCAAAAAAGCCCACCCCTGCCATCAGGATCGGATGGAGCCATTCCTCATCTGGTCCAGGCCAGAATGATGTGGAACTGCTCCCATCCAATCCTGATGGCAGGGGTGGGCTAAGAGGCAACAATGACACAATAGACAAAAAAATGATTGTATTTCGCTATTTCGTGACTGGGTAAACAATTGACAGACCTCGCGAACTGACAAATGCTTTACAGTAAGCATCATGGAGCCAAAGTGCTAGAAGAACATAGAAATGATGCTCGTGAGCACACCAAAAGAAGAACGCTGGTACAGTTGTGAGAAAAGAAAAGGCGTTATGTACCTCACAAGCTTGGCATCCAGGGTGGTGTAAACTGCTCCGCGACCGTTGAAGAAAAGATGTCAAACTTCAGACTAAACAGGCGGGGGAGTAGTGTGGCGGTCGCAATAGCTGTGTGGGGAGGGTTTGAGAGGTCTATGAAAAGTCTTTCAGAACCGTTGTATTGCAATACATTGGCTGCGAGCGACAAGTAGAGAGAGAGCCCTTCTTGCTTGCCGCCAACAGGCCACTGGGAACAGTAGTGGGAGACACAACATGAAGGAGTTAGCATCTCAGCTCACCTGAGCATCACCTGATCTGTCACCTCGTCGCGCCTTGACCCACTTGTGACTCCACCGACCCATCAGAGCGGGCCGCACGCAACAATAGCGTTCGCAAGCGAATGTGACCATACACGTGGGACAAGAGCACTTGAGGACGCCATTGGTGGCACATACCTTTGACAAGAACAATCGGTGAAGGACAAGTCGAGATGGAACGATGGCATTTGGCAAAGTGGAGAGGGCAGGAACTGGGGGCGACGATGGGGTTTTGAGGTCGCGGGCATCCCCAACGGATGCTGTTCGCCCGAACGTGAGAGAACAAACATGGCACGTGATCGGGTGCCACGCTGGCACAGGATTGAACGAGCACACCAAAGGCAGCGCACACAGGGGCTTCCAAGGACGGGGACGAGGTCAATGAAGAGGCCGCCATGATCAAGTCATGGTTCAAATGCAGGGCGTAAGCTGCCGATGTAGCTGGCGAGGAGCGCGAGGTCGCTCGTGCGCTCAATGCGGCATGCTTGCATCGTGAGCGGTGGGTCAGTGACAGTCCAGTCCGAGGGATGAGGCACAAGATCAGTAACTGGGTCGGGTCCTTGGGCTGCCGTGGATGCGGGATGGGCTGCAGCGTCGAGGGCCCGAGTAGCATATTCAAATCATTTTTGAGCGCGGCCGATTGCCTGAAGTCATCGGATGCCCATGGGTGGTGGCATAAGATTCTTAACAGACTCAAGTAATATGCAACAGACCAGCAGCCGGGAGATGCGAAACAGATGGGAGTGACAGGTCGGTTCCTTATGCGAAAGCAGGGGGATTGGGATCAGAACTGCAACCGCCCATGGGCTTGCCATCCGGCCGATCCCAATCGGAACGATCAGTTCTGGATCAGAATCAACAATCAGTGACCGATGACCCAACTCGAAACGCGTCGGCGATCGGATCCAGACACTCGCCCAAACAGGGGTGTGGAGACTTGATGCAACACCCCTGCCTCGGGTCTGCCATGTGCACGTTCCGATGGCCTTCAGACGAAAAGGAGGAACCCAGGCTCAAGTTTCGATGTGCAGATGTCATCTCTTACGCCGTAGTCCGATTGATGATCGGTTGGACGGCAAGTGCTTCCCTGACGTTGGCAGACGCAACTGCTGCAGACTGGACACTTGGGACGTGGCGGAGGGAAATCGCGGTGAACAGAGGAGGGAATCGCGGCCAATTTCTCATGGTCATTCCGCCATTCCACCACATGATGATCATCTATGCCCTCCACTTCAAGCTTCCAAAGACGCATATCATCGCAAATGGCTAAGCCCTCAACCCGAACATACGTGTATTCCATTTTTCGCAGCACTCGGTGCACTTGATCTCAACTGCCATGGATCTCCATCGATCGTCACCGTCATCGTCCTCAACCTCTACCTCGTATGCCCGCGTCGGCACGCCCTTGGCCCACACACCCGAATCCGGCGCCATCGAACGCCGCATCCGCGGACGACAGGGCCAAGGTCAAGGGTTTGTGCCGGTATGGAAGCAAGAAGTAACGGATGAGCAAGGCCGCAAGCGACTGCACGGCGCGTTCAAGGGCGGGTTTTCCGCTGGGTACTACAACACAGTGGGCAGCAAAGACGGTACGTACGAAACAGAGTGTACCAGCCAGCACATTAGTGGGACCGGACCGAGTCGTGCCCTGACGTCCACATGTGCATGACACGCAGGATGGCAGCCATCAACCTTTGAATCCTCACGGTCGACCAGGTCGGAGCGCAAAACAATGCGGCCCGAAGATTACATGGACGAGGAGGATCTGGAGGAAGCCCTCGACGGCAAGCAACTTCGGGCCATTCAACATCAACGGGCATCCGACCCAAAAGAGTCCCGTACCCAGCAAGTTCAATCAAAAGATCTGCTCGGGCTGCTCGTCCCGGCGACTCAATCTGACTCGGCTGATTCGCCTGGTCATCGTCTCTTACGCCGCCTCGGCTTTCGCTCAGCGCTCTCAACATCGTCGTCTGCCATCTCACCATCCTTCATTCCACCAACCAAGCGCGACCGCCACGGCCTCGGATATCATTCAACCAACCATGTATCCATCATCCGCCCCTTATCGGAACCCACTGCTTCCTCGTCTTCTCGCAAGCGAGCCGCCCCGCTAGGGATTCGCGGCGGGATCGGTGTCGGCATTCTCAACGAGGACGACATGGACGAGGATGTGGCTGTGTACTCGGATCAAGAGGACGATGAGGGCACTGGGCTTGGCCGGGTCGCTCTCCCGCGCTTGTCCAAGAAGCACCCAATCGAGCCGGCTTCGAAAGCGTACGACACACCAATTGGTGCAACCGACGTGTGCAGCGACGGTATGCGAGCCATCCCAGGGTTCATTGTGTGCGCGCGCGGCGTCGTTCTGAGTGCACCTGCCGCTACTGTCCAAGTACCCGAGGGCTGGAAGCCGAAGCCACCAATCGCAAAGTTGCCGCCAACTGGACCGACTGTTCTCGTCCCCCCACTCCCACCAGGCACGCCGTTTCCACCAATGCCACTTCCTCCGCTCACGGGGCTCCCTGTCATGCGGTTACCGCACGGACTTTCGATTCCGCCCCCACCACCCCTGCCCTCAGGCATGCCGCAGCTCCCGATCCCGCCGCCGCCACCCTTGCCATCCATGGCCGCACGTCCGACAATCAAGAAAGTATCCAAAGAAATCGCGCAAGCAGCTCTTAATGCGCCACACAAACCATTTACGGGCGACAAGCGCGCCCGATTTCTTGCCTACTGCGAGTTTTGTGCTGGCAACTCAACAGATCCGCCGGTACGCTATGGGGCTTATCCAGTACTTGCGGGAGAAAGGACTCACCTCTCCCATTTTTGGCTCAATTCACAGATCCTCTCTGACGCAGAGCAATCTGAATTCGCCTCGACCGCGTCGCTGTTTCGGCCCATGTCGGCCATGCTCGAAGCGCGGTTCACACGCGCCGAGGTGCAAGTCGGCGATGCGACGCCTGCTGCTGCCGACACAGACGCGGGGGCGACGACGTCAACCTCCACGGCTGGAGACGATCCCGCCGCATCGGCAGCAGCCATGAGCATGTTTGGTGCCATGACACGCACAATTACAGACTTTTTTCCAACTCGACTCGTGTGCAAAAGGTTTGGCGTCGCGCCACCGCACGGCAAGCACAACGCGGGCGGCAACGGACCCAGTGGTCTAGGTGGCGACGTCGGCGCCGAGGTCGACGAGCACTTGAACGAGGCGACCATGCAGTCGATCCTGGAAGGCGCAAGGGGCGCAAACCCGTTCAAACTGGATCCGAGGTCGCACGTTGCGGACGAAACGCCTGCACATGTCGCGTGGGTCGATCCGCTCGCCAGCATGCCCCGGCCGCCGCAAGAGGTGTTTGACAAGATCTTTGGCGATGCGGTGGCGCGGCTTGCGCAGTGTGCGCTGGGGCCGGCGTTGGATGCGGAGGATATGCCGCAGGTCGAGGTGGGCGAGGGCGAGACCCACATTGCGGCAGATGCGGTCGCGAGGGTGTTGGCCATGCACCAGTTGGAAGACGCGGGGATTGCTGTTCCGCCGGCGTTGAGAGTCAAGGGCGAGGCTAGTGAAATGGCACAGGCAGGCGAGTATGAGAGGGTAGATGAGCGAGATGCTTTGGCGGGGACAACACAAGTGGACTCGTTCAAGCCGAGGCTGTTTAAACGCAAGCGAGCCGCAGATGCGGATGTGGAAGCAGATGAGGGCGAAAGGAGGGCAGGTGCGGTCGAGGGCAAAAAGAACAAAAGGAAGAGGGTTGGTGCAAAGACGACAACCCTGTCGTTTGGTGATGAATTTTGATTTACTTGTGCGTCATTGTGATCCCTGACTCCAAAACATGCGCTGTTCCGTGAG
>MCFL01000374.1:0-19958 GCA_002102555.1 Catenaria anguillulae PL171 | reverse complement strand
TTGCAGATTGAGCGCGAGAAGATGGATCGGTATCGCGTCGTACCCATTGCATTTCGTTTCATGTCACAGCTGCTGCATGATATCTAACGTGCTTGTTCATGGCCCGTTACTCCAGCGGGAAAACGAGCGCAGGAGGCACAATTATTTGCCGCTCATTCTCGAGTTGCTCAAGCAATTGGCCGAAAAGGACCTCTTGGAACCCGCCTTGGAGAAGTCAATGAAGGAGGCAAGGAAAAGTTTGAGGCGGCCATGTCTGCCAAGGCCGCGGGTAAGCTGCAATGATGCTCAGTCCATTTAGGTATCGACCGACGGCCATCATTTTTTGTATTAATTGCATGTATTCGATGGATACGTCATGATGCGGGGCGATGTCGCCCACCCATCCTCCCACTCACAACCTGTCTGATTCACTTTGAAAACTGGCTGCTACTCAATATTGACCAACCCCACTTCCACGCCGATCGCCGCCATTCATGCCTCCAAACCCACCCTGTTGCGGTTGCTGTTGCTGCTGATGCGGCGGGCGACCATAATACCCGCCCTGCCCGGGTGGCGGCGGCAGCTGTGCAGGCGGCGGCGGCAAATGCGGCGGGCGATTCGGAAACCCTTGATGCGGCGGCCGCTGGTGATACTGGCCACCCATCCCCATGCCCATTCCAGGTCCACCAGGCCCACCGCCATACGGCCCGCTGGGCGGCGCGTTGCCATATCCACCCATGCCCTGCGGCGGCCGTTGCTGAAACTGGCCACCGGGCGGCGGGCGAACCATGCCTTGCCCACCACCGAACCCGCCGCCGCCTCCCATGGGTCCTTGGTTCGGATTCATGTTGTTGTTGTTGTTGTTGAACGGCGGGCGGTAGCCGCCGCCTTGACCGCCTTGGAAGTTTTGATGCATGGGCGGGCGGAACCCTCCGCCGCCTGGTGGTGCTGTTGTTGCTGCAAGTTGCGATTCTGGCCGTCTTGGGCAGGACGCGGAACGGGTTGAAGTGTGGGTCGGCAAAGCGGACAACGGGCATGCGTTGGTCGATTTCAATGTTTTCGAAGCCGACCTTGGCGGCGGCAGCCATATCGGGCGTAGTGAATTGGACATAGACCGAGCTGCGGGTGTGTAATGAACGGTGACAAGTTAGATTTGGAAAGAAGTAATAACGAACGAGGGATGTGAACGAACCCGCGACTTGCCGTTGACCTTGTGCTCTTGAATGTAATGTCCTTGACGCATGCTTGGTCCTTGGTCACCATGGTAACAACGTCAATGACATCGCGGTCCGAGGTCCACTACAATGTGCACGGATTGATATTCAATGTGGTCGCGGCACTCTCTTGAGTGAGAAGAAAGTGCAATGTCCAAGATAAATAAAGGAGGATCCGTACCCATGACAAGTCCTGATAATCAGTGCCGACGTCGCGTTAGGGTCCGGTATTGTTGGATTGCGAAATATCAAATTCGAGCGAAGGAGCGTCGGGTTGGCCGCCAGCCGTGTCCTGCGTACGTATTGCTCTTGAGGTGCGGAAGACGCAGGAGCAACTGCCTAAACACCAACACAAGGTGAATAAAGGGAGGTTGGGATTCGGACGCCGTAAAGACACGATTGAAGGGAACATACTTGGCTGTCGCCGTATCCAGACAAAACATCGCCAGCGTGCTCGACATTTGCCGAGGTTGCGGGCACCTTGGCTGGGCGTGCATCAGTCTCGCTGTCTGAATCAGGGTGTGGGCGCTTTTGCGCCGCGTTCGTGATGTTGATGCGGGATCCGCGCATGTGTGGGCGAGCAGAGGCTGCTGCTGCTGCTGCTGAACGGCTGCTGCTGCATATGCCGCATAAGACTCGGCTGGATCGGTTGGCTCATCAAAGGTCCGGTGGCGGGTTCTTCTTGCGGTTGCGCCGGCGGCGGCGCGCTTGTGGACGAAGTTACGCCAGTTGGTGATCGCGGGACCCGAGTCGCCGTACAGGTACTCGTCGTCGTAGATGGAAAGATCAAATTCATCGTGTCCAGACATGCTGGTGTGGGTTGCGAATGGTCCAGCAGTGGGCGGATCGATGTGGTGGTTGTGGGAGGAGGGATGGGTCGGAAGGTCACGCGTCAATTGAGGTAGATTCTGAGGCAATGCATCGAGTCAAGGATAAGAATCAACTTTGTGGGTGCTCTCCCGTTGTTTTTTTTCAGCATGACAAACCCGGTTCGAAGCATCGTCCAAATGATTATTACGTACAGAAAGGGGATCAGCGACATGAGCTTGGATCGACGGACCGTAAGGCGCGGGACGATTCCACGCTCAGTCCACGGTCGCGACACTGCAGAGACTTGTTCGCAGCCTCCATCGCCTCTGTCGTTTGTGCCCAGCTTGAAGGGAGTGGTTCCAGAGAGAGCTGGAGAGCATTCAAAGCACTCGGATAAAAACTCAAGATAGAAGGACCAAAAGAAGGGCTCGAATCCCAGCTTCCTTCAGCTCCCCGACCTCAAGCGGTGACGAGCCTTGACACCATGCAGTACTACCCACATCCCTGACGCTCATTTGCGTTTGTTTGGGGATGAATTGATATTGAAGTATGCGAAAATATGACAAGAGACTGAGGGCACTACTATTCCTGTCGCCGCTCAAGTCTCGAATCGCATGCACCTCCCATTGCAAATGTCTTTGGCTCTTCCTCGTGAAATCTTCGCCCATCCCAACAACACAAAGTCTATCTCGGTGGCCGACAAGTCACTCGACTCGATAGAGACACTGCATTCGTCTGAATATCTACTCAACAGCACAAAAGCAGTCACGGTCAACACAATGTCCACGACGGTCAAATCGCCCAGTCTTTCACATCATCATCAAGGGAGGCCAACTTTTGCACTTCGGAAAGGCAATCCCCGAGCCAACAACCGCGTGGTGCCTCCGCTTTCAATGCACCTCTGTCCGACCTGGACCTAGCTGGGACCCTGAATCCGAGCGTACCACAGTCGACGATAAATCGCAATGAGAATTACACTTATTCCCACAATCAGTCTGCTTCCATTGCATCAACAATACAACGACCTGGTTCCCTGATCCGCCTTCTTCAGGGCCAGGATACAGCCGGAGCTCGCCGACCAGGAAGTTCCATGGAAGCACTCCGGCGTGGTAGTGCACAGCAGACGGCGGCGGTTTCCAACACACACGAGCATCCGTTGTCGCCAACAGTCGAGGATCCAAACGACCTGTTGAGTTGGGGGGACACGGCAACACAAGCAGCACAACTTCCTCAGCCACTGTCTACACAGTCCTCCAAGTTTTCCCTCATTTCTATTGACGAAATCTCTGGTAGCGGCGCTTTTCATGCCTCTCATCCGTCGGCGGCCCTCATGAGCTCGTCGCTCAACGACCCCGACCCCTTCGCATCCCATGGTCGAGGCCGACGTGCGACGGCACCTGCAGAGGGTATTGCACAATACCGACCGAAATCATCACCAACGAAAGGTGCCAAATCACGCGAATCCCTCGGTTCCCCAAATGCGTGGCAGGAGCCCTTGATTCCAAGGTTGGCAAACAACCCTACCGACGGCGCCTCACATCGACCGCTCCGGCATTTCCCACATTTGTTCCATCTCGCATTGGTCCACCGGCCTTCACCTCGTCTTTCAATGGCGGGCCTACGAATCATCAACTTTCTCAAGCACTTGGTGCCGTATCAGTTGCATCAGTTGGGAGCGGGTCAACTGGATCTAGCCGCGAACGAAGCCGTTCCCACTCGCCGGCCCGCGAATTTGTTCGAAACTATC
This sequence comes from Catenaria anguillulae PL171, assembly GCA_002102555.1. Lineage (NCBI taxonomy): Eukaryota > Fungi > Blastocladiomycota > Blastocladiomycetes > Blastocladiales > Catenariaceae > Catenaria > Catenaria anguillulae. The sequence continues at coordinate 16,208 of MCFL01000374.1, read as the reverse complement.
TCAAGACAACTACGTCGTCTTCAGCATCCGTCACGCCAACCAATCAAAGCCCAAGCGTCCAACGTCTCATGGCCATGACATCAACCGTGGCGCAAACCATTCGCGCCAATGTGGCCTCGGCAGTCAACGCATCTGGCGCCGCTGGCGCAACATCCACGGGACTAGCAAATGCAGCAACCAACTTGTTGCTGGGCGCAAACTACGGCGGGAGCAACAACGCGCTGCATCATGCCGCCGGTGTAGACATCGCCAACTCGAGCGCCGCCACCCGGAAACAGTCTGTCATGCACGACCGCCACCTTCTGGATACAAGCGTCCCCGACGGCCTGGCCGACAAGGTGGCCTCGCAGCCCAGTCTCAAACCTTCCTTTTCCACAAGCACCGCCAGCACAGACGCCGCCAGCAGCAATCGTCAGCTCTCTTCGTCACACCTCAGCGAAACAATCACGCCAGCCAACCCACTGGCAGTCCGTCGCCTGAGCTGTGCCGCGCCAAAGGACAAGATTTTGCCGAGCGACTGGCCCGCGCGAAGCGACCAGCTCGCATTGACCATGGACATGCTGTTGGAGGACACGCGCGCAATTGTTGGCGAAATCAACACGTCGCTAGAAGCCGCCGAGCAGGATAACTTGGCGGTGGGTGTCAAGCTGGCTACCGCCAGGACAAGGCTGAGAAGTTTGGTTGCGTGGGAAGCGACCAGCACGCAGGCAGTTGTGGGTGGTTGAACATGGCGGTGAGTCGGCACAAGCAAATTGAAAGGGAGGTCAAGGACTGGGGATCGCGGCCCGCGAGTCCGAGGCGTGGGTTGATTGGCGAGGACTTGGCGGTGGAGGAGGTTGGGCTCGTGGATTCGGGCCAAAGCGAAATGGAACATGCATCCAAGACCACGAACGAGCACAGTGAACGACACGCAGAGACAACGGCTGCATTCGAGCTGTTTGACCAAACCATGACACCAAGTGACTTTTCCCTCACCAGCCGGCCCAGTCCGGAATACTCGTTGAATGCGTCTGGCAATTCAGCCATCGTTGACTCATCAACTCATTAGAATTGCTCTGTCAACCTGATTTCAGTGCGCCTGTATTCGTTATTGGTCTTAATGCAGTGGAGTGCAGAACATATTTGTTTCAAAGCAAATGACGTCTGAATGCACCCTCAACCAGTTCTGTGCCGGAGCAGACATGAAAAAAGCAAGAGACGACGAATAGTGAGCATGTAATGAAGGAACAGGATGGGAGAGAACCAGATTACACGACAACAGAGAACAGAAAGAAGATAGGCAAAAGCGTTGGCAAGAATATACAATGCAGGTGCTAAAGACACCCGCCAAATGAAGAAGGAAACAAGTGGGTAACGACCAACAAAGCGAGAAATAGAGGTCTACATTATTATTTTTGGCACACAAACCCACACTCGCGCTCATGACTGACCACCGGCTCCCCAAGCAAACTGCCCAAAGTCGTACGAGTCGTCACCCGCGCCGGCGGCACTGCCCTCGTTATCCAAATCCATATCCACGTCCCCGGCGGAAATGGCGGCCAACCGTGCCTGCTGCTTGGCGGCCTGCTTCTTGGCTTGCTTGGCAGCCTTGCGACGGTTTTGGTTGAGCTGCGGGTTAATGAGCGACTCCTCATCCGTGAGAATGGCTTGTTTCCGTGCCTTGGCCAGAGCGGCCGTGACCTTGGGTGCCGACACCTCGGGGACAACAATATCTTCGTCGTCAGAGTCGGAACCGTCACCATCCTCAGACATGGCGTCGTCGTTGCCAGACATGGCGTCGTCCATGCTCATGTCGTCGTCACTCATGGCCGACATGGCCGCCAGCTCGGCCTCGGATACCGACGGCATGGCCACAAACTCGCCGGAATTGGCCTGCTCGAGCTTGGCCAAATCTGCATCCATGTCAATCTCTTGGCAAACTCGTCAACGATACTTGCCTTGCCGCCGAGCTCGCGCTTGGGTGCAACCGAGTAGAACGGAATCTTGCCCATGTTCCAATCGTTCAACACGGCACGCGCCGCCGCCTCGGCATCGGGCACTCCGCCCTTGCGCAGCTTGCCCCGTGTCTTTGCCACGTGGAACAAAAACTCTTGAACCGAATCAAACGCCGGAATCGTGTACAACATCATGAGTGTTGGCTTTGACGCGCGCGTGAGGATGAGCTCAACCGGGGTGATGGGATCCTCGAGGGCCTCGACACGCACACAGTTGCGCAACATGACAGCGGCCTTTTCCTTCCACGACGCATCGGCGCGTTCGGGAGAGAAGACAATGCCGGGGCAATCGAGCAGCTTGATGTTCTTGTCCAAGTGAATCTCTTGCACGACGCGCGTCAATCCGGGCGTGGCACCCGTGCCGCACACCTTTGCGCGCTTGAGCGAGTTGATGAGCGACGACTTGCCAACGTTCGGGTAGCCAATGACACCCACCGTGATCGAGGTCATGATGTTGAGCGACCGCGCATAGTTCTTGAGAAGCTTGATGAGCGCGTCGGCGCCAATCGACTCGGATGACTGCAACATGGCCTCGGTGGCGTGCTCAATGCGCACATTGCCCTGGCCCAAATTGCGGCGCTGCGACTGCGTCGAGGCCTTGAAGGCAATGGTCGGGAACTCGTGGCGCAGGTAAGACAGCCACTCTTGCACATTGTCCTTGGGCACCAAATCCACCTTGTTGAGAATCAAAATGACGCGCTTGCCGCCGCCAGACTCGAGAATCATGTTCTCAATGTGCTTGGCACGGGTCCCCATCGGGTCACGCGCGTCGAGCACTTGCAAAATGACGTCAGCCTTTTCCATGACCTTTTGGAACTCGCGGTAGTAGGCCGACTGCGAATGCTTGTGGGAGCCATCTTGCCATGTGCGCTCGGGCTCGGCAGACGCGGTGAACGAGGTCGAGGCAGTGACGCCGGCAGCAGCTTCGCGCTTCTTTTGCTTTGCGAGCTCGGCGCGGCGTTGCTTGATTTCCAATGCCTTTTGCTCCTCACGCGCCTTGGACTCTTCGATTTGCTCGAGAAGCTGTGCCTTGAACGGCCACAGGTTGGGAATGCCGGGATCCTTGGACTTTTCTGTTCATTGGGAGAACGTAAAAAGAGTCAGAAACTGTTTCCAAACTGGTCCGCAACGGGAGTGAAGTGACGTACTGGGACGAAGCGATGGATTCTTCTTGGCTTCCTTGCGAGCCTTGCGCCCGGCTTCCTTGATCTTGCGCTCAATCTTGTACTTTTGCTTGCACGTCATGCGCTTGGACTTGTGCTTTTTGGCGACCATCTTGAGTTGTTGCGGAGATTCGGAGTCAAAGTACGGAGGGCAGGGAACTGGCGGCGAGTGTTCGCAGCGGTGGTTCAGCGGGTGGGTTATGTGGTGAAATCTGGTGTCACCGGCTATTGAGATTGCATCGCACAGTACAACACTGGAGGCAGGAAGCGAGTTGGCGAGGGACAGCCGCACCTTCCCGCCAGAGCGTGGAGTCGCGTGCATGCATGATCGCTCAGGCAGACTCACGTGACGCGTTGACAGCGACGATGCAAGTGCTGCGATCCAAAGCACCGCCACCCGGCCAACCACGCGAGACACTTCCCGTCAAGTTAACGTTGTCATTGTCAACCAATCCTCCGCCCGCAAAGGTTCAGCTGACAAATGAAAAAAGGGCAATCTCTCTCTCCAATCGATGTACAATTACCCGATCATCTCTATAGTCCGGATCCACAGGAATTGAGGCATACCGTTACACTCGGACCAATCCGCCGCCGCTGCCCCTCGTTGCCCACGTCATTTCGTTGTGTGCCAAGAACTCGCCGCTCCCTACTGATTGCCAACCAGTGCGAGTTGAACACTTCAAGTTAACAGCATCCTATTTACATCGGTGGCAGCCCACCGCCCCAAACCAAGTCGACCTTAACTTAACTTCAAGTCACACAACATCATGCCAGCAGATTCAAAGTCCAAACCGTCTACGGGGACCGACAGTCCCTTGCGGACCATTCAATATGCCACAGGCATGGCGCTCGTCCCCTTTGCTGCTCTGCACTTGACGGGCCACTTTCTCGCCGCGTTCCCGCCGTACGACGCGGCATCTCCCTTCAGCACTGCAAATGCCTGGATCATCGCCACGCGCGAGCTGTACCATCAGCCCGTGCTTGAGAAGCTGGGCGGGCTCGTACTCGTCGCGCATCTGGGCATTGGCGTGTACCGTTACGCCGTGCAGCGTAAGTTTTCCATGGGCGCCATCAAGAACTCGGCAACGTATTGGACGAGGGCATCGGGTTTATTGCTTGCCTTGTATATGGCTGGACATGTGTATTACACGCGGATTGCCCCATTACAGGTGTGGGGAGACTCAAAGTTCGTTGGGCATTTCACTTGTTCCCACCACTGTTGATCTGGACTGTCAGGATTGCTCACTTGACCGGTTGTCTCGATGTGTCTGTAGCTTGATTGATTACACCTACGTTACGTACACAATCCGCCAATATGGACCGCCTTTTGCCGTTTACTACATGAGTCTGGGTGCTGCCGGTGTGATCCATTTGACAAACGGTTTCCGGTACGGCGATTCCCTCCTCGCACACTGTCCCTTTCACGACTGGCATCGATTCAGCTGGATTCGCGCAACTTGTTAATGTAGCACTGTTCGAGAGCGGTTCCTGAACTCGCGCACGCTTGGCCGGCTCACCAAATCCGAGTATTGGCCCACCATGGCCGGTGTTGCGGCCGTTTCTTCTGGCGTCCTTGCTCTCACGGGCTACTTTTTCCCTGTCCACATTGTTGCGGAAAACTTGTTTGCACGGTTGTTGCATTGAAGTGAAGAAATACACGAATCTTGGTCATTTGTACAATTGCCAACTAGGATGGGTATCAAAACACATCACATGCCTCACAGAGAAAACAATCGCTCCATGATGCCTTGCACCTGGTTAAACTCGGGCACGCCGCCGTACTCTATCAACAGCGGAATCAGATCCTTCTCGGCCTTGGGATTGTGAGTGACGGCTTCAAATGCAAGCGTGCTCGGCTTAATGCTGGATTGCCGCATCCCGTCCAAGACCTGGCGGAGGCTAGCTGTGGAAAGGGCTGGATACGCCATGATGGCAACGGCGAGCGCCTTGTCCGAGATGGGTGCATTGTGTGTGAGTAGGAGGGAGCAAAACTCGTCGAGCTCGAGCGAGGACGGTTCGGCGAACGGTCGAGAGTGGAGTGATGGAGCAGCCGACGAGGATGAATTGCTGAGAGTCTTGCGAGCACGCTTGTTTGAGGTGGTCGACCCGTGCTCGTCTGCAGCGGCTCGTTTCCCAGGCGCCCTCTTGGCCAACTGAGTCTCTGACTCCACAGGTGGCGGATGTGCGTTGTGGCACACACGCTCAATCGCAACTTCAAAGGCGCCGGGACCAGGCTGGACCTCCTGGCTCAGCAAGTACAATGCTACCTCCAAGTGTCCCTCCTTGACCGCGACCTCGACCGCCAGCCCATCCTTGACGTTCAATGGCACCCCAATCTCCTTGAGCTTGCGGAGCACTTCGAGCTTTCCTTGCTGTACCATCTTGAGGACCGTGTACCCTTTATCCATGACCATGCCCCGGTTGCGCAGGGCCTTGACCAACAGCAGCGCATCATCCACAAGAACTGGGTCGGAAATGAGCATGCGATGTGCAAGCCACCGGGGCATGGTTCGCCACTTGTCAAAACCAACCTTCAAATTTGCACGAAATGGTTGGCCGGGTGTCGGCTTTTCAAATGCGGCATACGAGTCGAGAAACCGCACAACGTTCATGTCAAGGACGCCCACTTTCAAGCCCAAAGCAAGGGCTTGGGATGCCGTCTTCTCGAACATGCAAGAATCTGGCTTCGTCCGCGCCATACCTCTGTAGAACTGGAGGAGCCGTTGCCGTTTGAGCAAGTACCGAGCACGCAGGGAAGCTCGGACGTTGACGCTCGGGAGGAGCGAGTGCGCCAGCGATTTGCAGGTTTCGACGAGCAGGGGATTGGCCGCTCGGCTGTGGATGTCGTGAAGGATTTCATTGGGGAGGTCTAGGAGCGTCGGGCCACGAGAGAGCGAGGAGATGACGAGCGCAGTTTTTGTGCGTTTCTTGGTCCTTGGCCGGGTGTTGGGCTGGGTCGCTTTTCTGGCAGACGAAAGCCGAGGGGGACCAATTGCCTGAGTGGTATTCATTGTGCATTTGTGGTATTAATATATGCAGCAAGAAATCGAAGAGAGGTCGAGTCTCGAGAGCGATGTGTGCCATGCTCGTCCATCGATCTCGCTTTCTTCTTCACCCATCCCACTTGCGGCCGTACCGGACATACATATTTGCTTCACAGAAATGCTATTGCCTCGGTACATAAGACACAAACCACAAAACCCGGCATACAGCGGAGCGGCGTGCTGACGATCCACGGTGGACTCGGGCTTCGGCGGGCAGTATCACACGGTCCCCGCAGTTACGGATGAGGGGCGCACTGAAGCAATCCCCTCGACGCTCGAAATGCCCCGCCAATCATGCTCTTTCCTTCCCCTGTTCCGCCGACGTCGCACTACTCCTTTGGACCTCCTGCGTGTCTCACCCTCACATTCCCGAGTTGCACCGGGGAACGACAGCCTTCAATCCATCCACCATTCTACTGGAGCAGATGCGAAGCTCAATTATGTCGGAACAGCTTGAGCCCGAACCAGTTCCAAATAACATGATAGATGGTCAATGGTAGCACGAGCGGCACCATGAAGCAATAGTATCGGTCCTCACGAATCGCATCCATCCACTAAGAAACAGTGGGTGGACAATTGGAGGTCAGCATCCACTTAAACAACCAACAACGGAGGCAACGAACCCAAATCCCAGTCGCAGGCAACATTTTGGACACAATTGCCGCATACGCAAACGCCACGAACCCTGCACCAAACATGCACGTTGCCCCGAGCGGTCCAAGCGGCCCAAACAAGCTGGCAATGAGCTCACTCTCATCGACCTCGCCCACGCTCGGATCGTCCTGGCCAGGCGGCGGCAGCTGGTTGGCGATATCTGCCAGCGACCCGACGGCAGAGGATAGCACGGACGACGGATCGTCCCATTCATTGTACACGTCGACTGGGGTCGGAAGCGGCGTGCCAGTTTGGAGCTGGAACGAGAGCCGCGAGTTACCGAGTGGGCTGATCAGACTTGCCGGAATGGACGAGGCAGAGCCGTCACGGCCGGGAGGCAGAGGGCGGTTGGTGTCGATGATGAGCGAGGATTGCTTCATGTTGCATTGAGGGATTGCCTGGCATCATCGAGAGTCTGAATTCTCGCCTTGGCATCCAAGCAAAGTTTTGGTTGGACACTGGAACAGTGACAAGGAAAAAGCGAAAGCAAGCGAAATACATTCAAACAGTAAATTGCGCTGCATGCTACATACTACTTTTTCGCCCTCATCAGCTTGGCTTCCTTGACCACAACCACAATCACCGTGACAAACACGGGCACAAACAGCGGCATGTACACGGCATAGGTATGCTCGCTCGGGAAGTACGCCAGCCCAACCATTTCCGAGTCGAAGAATGCCAACTCGGCCTCGCGACGGGCATCCCACGCCTTCTGGAATCGATCCAAGACCGACATTGCGGTATCCGCCGTGGGATCGAGCGCAACTTGTACTGTGGCCAACGACGACTTGACAAGCGCCGCGATCTTGCGTGAAATGGGCAAGTTGTCTTGGCTGTCGGTGAGCCGAATGAGCGCTTGAAGAGTTGCCGATGCTTCGCTGATGTGGACAGAATACTGCGACAGATGGTGCATGGTAATTTCGGTTGCCGTGATGCTTGTTGCAGAGTTGGTTGGAAACTCGATGCGATGCCCGTTGACCTACCCATGGAAAAGAATCAGGGCATATGAGTGAGTCTCGTGAGTGAATGGATTGCTGACGTTGGATGAGAATGTACCGTCACGTTCCCCCTCAACATGGAAACGCCAAACAACTCACGCAAATGTGCAACCCAAGCCCTGGCCAGCTCCATCACGACCGCCTCCTCCACCGCCTTGGTCCCTCGCTGCATATTTCTCACCACGACCCCACCCCACCGCGGCAACAAGAACGCATTTCCCTCAACCTCACTTCCGGCCTCATCCAATACCCACATTGGCGTCCTGGGATCAGGGACATAGGTGATCAAATGCACGGCGGAATGATTGGGCGTCACCGACTCCAAATTCCAGTCCGGATTCACAAACAATGGCAGCTGATCCACAGGTATCCTCACGGGCTGCACTGGCGGCTCGGGCGCGGGCTTTTCAATCCACTCGCCCGTTTCGGGATCCTTGACGATGCGGTCGTAAATGGCGCCATGGGTCGGCGGGACGGGCAAGTCGACACCTTCGCCCGGGTCGGCGAGGTATTGGATTTGTGAGACGAGTTTGAAACGGCGCGGGTTGCCGAGGAGGTGGGTCAGCAGCGGCGAAAGCGTTTGGTGGAGGGCGGGCTCGATGGACCAGGTGCGGATAGGCGTTGCGGCTGGGTTTTGGATCATGAGGCTCAGGAGGATTTCGTATTGGTTGGAAAAGTGCATGGATTTAGGCGGATTGGCCAGGTGGGCGGCAAGGTGGGTAGCCAATGCGACAAGGGCCGAAGCAACTGGCAAATGTGCGACAACGAAGAAATGTGACGTGAGGCAGTGCAGTGAGGGGTGGCCAGCAAATGCTTTGATGCGGAAATGAAAACGCACCATCAGATGCCTTTGTCGCCACAATACCGACCGCGCCGTTGGTTGCGACCTTGACTGCCCTAAGGTTTCCGCCGCCCGTCTCGACTGAAATGGCGCAAACACGTCCAATAACTGCCGACCCGGCAGCCTGTGCCTGTGGGTCATGGGCGATGACTCGGGGCTTGGCCGTCAATGTCCATGAAGGATTGGCCATGAGCTTCCGGGTCGGATCGGTCCATTGTGCATTCAGCTCGTCCTGCACCGCCTCGGCAGAGATGGCTGATGCACCAGGTGAAGGCGACCACTTTGCGACCGCCGGCGCGGCCGAGCAGCTTGGGTCCCACGCAAATGTCAGTGGAATATCAAGATCCTATGCATGATCAATGGTAAGCCCAAGTCCGTCAGCTCCGAGCATTGGCTGGCCAACCCGAGAAAAGCGTACAGTTTGCTGGGCAAGGTTGGAAATGTCGCGATTAGGCAAAGATGCACGTGGAATCGTGGTAATCTTCCACCAGTACGGAATGCCGATGGCAAATGCGGTCAGATAGGCGGCAAGTATGGTGCGCTGCTGTCGTCGGGTAACATCTGCGCTCAAGAGCAAGTGCGAAAAGCGGCTCGTCAGTCGGTGCGCGCGAGGACGAGGACGCCTACCCTGTTGATGATTGCCCCCCATTTGGGCGCGATGGCAGCGGGATGAAGGACGGACCGAGGGTGCCAATCATCGTCAAGAGCGGGATGGGGATATTGTCGTCGAATGCGAGTACTTTACGGCTTCATTTCATTGCTGGCTTCACATCACATGCTGGCACTCCCTCCATGAATATACACGTAAACTGTCTCCCTGCGGCTGCAGCTGCAGTCGCGACTCGGAATCTCCATATGGATGATCACTTGGCTACTCAGAGTCGCTGGCGAGTGCACGGCCTTTCATCCTCAAACTGAAGACATGTTCTTACGGAGAAAACGAGCGTACCCTGGCCGTCATTATTCATGCCCAAATCAACGCCCGCCTTTTCCTTTCCAGTCATCACTAAAAACAGATCCGCTGCGACACCCACACTTTCGTGGCTGCCTCAGGGAAAAGGGTCATGGGATGAGAACAGCATCTGCTTGGGTGCAGATGTATTTACTTGCGACGCAAACACATGTAGGTACGCCTGGTTGCTACGGACCTTGGCTCAAACGTCTCGACAGACGGCACGCGGGCCAGTCAATGAGATAAACTCACTTCCTATACCTACTCGTAAGGAATTGCGAGATGATACCGAGTTGCAGCGGAACAGGTCATGAATTAAACTTGTCGGGAACACACATCATACACAAATCGGAGTATAGCGTGCATGCGCGCAGGCAGAGGATTCATAAAGTAGCAATATCACCCAGGCAAAGCCACTCAGCGACTTGGGACACTGGTAGCTGCGGCTCTCTTGCTCGCGTCGCGTGGGTATATTCACACAATGAAAACATGGACCAAACAGGGCCAAACGACACAGAAGGAACATTTGAAGGCCACCGGGGTCATTGCTACCAAATCTGCACCAGAATCCAACGTCGGAGCCAGAACTGCATGACGGCCAAGGCGGGTAAGGAGGCGAGCGCGGGCTGCGTGCGGAACCGCAATCGGACGCAGGGGCCAGACTCACTGCTCGTGAACTAGACTCTTGCATTGAATGACAAGGATGGCGCAGAGCATGCCAGTATCCCAATTTATCGGCTCATGTCCGACCTGAGTCAGGAACGCCGCACCTGTATTGTCCATGCATGTATCCATATATCATATGGTGAGGTGACTGATCCGTGTACTGTGAGTCTCCATCAACTTGGGCGTAGTCACCTCACTGCTGCAAACTACGGAGACAAAAACACGAAATCCAGCTCTCTTGCTTTCACACCATCAAACTAATTTCTATTTTCACCAAGCACCGCCAGGCTTTGCAAAGACGTTCCTGAACACCCATTCTTCTGCCATCGGAGGCAACGAAAATAAACGCTCGGGCGACTGGGCGGTGGGAACGTGGGCCCGCGAGCCATCAGGTTAAACTGAAATGAGTGAAAGAATGCATTGAATTGTAGAAAAAGGACACCACAGACAAATGAATGACTTGCCGACCATTGCCAACACGTTGAAGTGAACAAAAGAAAAGAAAAAAGAGAACCACAACCAACAACCGACAAAGTGAAAGAGAGTATAGGCTCAACCTTCCAAAGACTCAAGAAGGAGAGGAGACAAAGATCGAAACCAACAGAAAAGGCGACAAGCGTAAAAGCAAAGCTTAGACTCACATGGTGTACGCCAAAAGCACACACTTGCTCGTCTCATGGGCAACCACCTGCGGCGACACCAACTCAAACCCGACATACCGCAATGCCAATGCCAACTGCTTGTCTTGTGGGTTGACGCTGGCAAGGAGCTGGGTGCACTCGAGAATGTCCTCGGCCAGTTCGAGAATGGCCACCACGGCTTTGCGGAAGGCATCTGACGCGCCGTGCAAGCCCGCTGCACTGCTTGCAGCGGCCGGGTCTTGGATGAGGTGGACAAACATAACGCCGTCATACGTGCACGCGGCGTAGATGGGCTGGGCAATACCCTTGATGTGGATGACCATGGCGTGCTTGAGGATGGCCGACGGGTCACGCGCGAGTTCGGCGGCAAGTGGGCTCGTGGCAAAGTGCGAGGTCAGTTGGTCGATGCAGGTGAGTTGGACATGGCGGCCGTAGGCCAGTTGCGAGGCACTGCAGTTGTTGTTGGAAGTGGGTGTGGAAGAGAAGGAAGAACAAGAACGGGAAGTAACAGGGGCAATGGTCGGGGTGGGAATGGCGGCAAGAGCGCCAGGGTTGACGGCACGCGAAGGGACCGCAACGGCCGACATGGCGGTCGCAGCGGGCACTTCCTTGGCCTTGCCGTGCACATAGTCGGAGGCCCCACCGGCGTCCAAACCATGCGCAGTTGACGAATCGACATCATCGACACCACCCGATCTCCGTACCCACTACGCAAGGCACACATGTGGACAAAGTCAGACACTGAGACAATCAAAGGAAGGAAACCAACAGCAGTCACCCATGAGTAAGAAAGACAATATACCTTTGTAGAAGTACGTTTCAGGCGCAGCGTCCGCAAACGAGTAGACGTGGCACACGACCGACGGCGAATTGCCGCCCTCGGCTTCGTTCTCGTCCGTGTTGGTATTGGGGTAGCCATGCACAGTGGCAATGGCAGATCCGGCAGCAGCAACAAATGGGCTAGCGCCTGCCGCGGGCGGAAGAGCCGCAGCAGACGCGCCCGACCGATTCGACGAATTAGTACAATTTGTGCGTAACAAGGTCATGGCAATCTCGGTGGGGGCAAGGCCGGCGGCGGGCATGATGGATTGGTTTGCGTTGGTCAACATTTTGGAAAGGATTGAATGAATCGTGTGTGAGAGAGTGGATTATCCGAGAAGGTGGTAAGAGCGATCTTTGCGCGGTGGCTTTTTGGAAGGAGGGGAGCTTGACAAGAAGGTCCCCGAGCAAAAGAGTGTGACGACGAGTGATTGTTCCAGCTCGATAGCAGTGGGCGATAATCCTCTGGACAATCAAGCAATCAGAGCCAAGGAAGTCGTTAGGAGGGAGGAAACGGGCGATCAAAGCCGTCCAAGAAAAAGCGAAAACGCACAGTTGAGGATTATCGAATCAATGGAGAGGGAGGGTGAATGGGATGGTGCGAGTCAAAAATGACTGAAATGCTGTTCTGCGATTTGGCAAGAGGCCTGCGTAGGGCATTGGTGCGAAGGAGAAAGTGCGGATGGAATGGGCCGGCGGTGAACGAGAGGTTCGTAGTCAGTGGGTGGATGGCGCCGGCGCAGGCGGGTGGTGACATGCATTTCGAGGCGACTGGAGAATGGGCAGCGTACCTCGACGATGGAAGATTCGTAAAGCGACGGAAGATTGCTGAAAGAAGCTGTGACTGGTCTGGGCAGCTGATGGTGGTGCTGGAGAGCTGACGGTTGTTGCGGTATGGATGATGATTTTGAAAGACAAATGATACCGTTTTGCCCAATGAAACGCAGATCGAAGGCCTAGAAACTTTGTGGAATGAGGAACAAAAGCTTCGAGAACACTCATGATGACGCGAATCTCCTCCGCACCCCACGCATTTCCCACTCCTTCTCGACACGAGTCCTCTCCTGACTGTAGAACGCTTCCATATGTATGTATATCCACCAGTTGTTTATTTACCAGCTCGATAGACAGTTGAATCAGTCACCGCAATGCAAAACACGGCCATGTCACTTCAGGTGATTGATTACCTCGAGGCATACAATCTTCAATGTGCCCGGCGGAACGCATTCCCGATCCCCTTTCTCCAGGCCCTGTTGACCAAGTGTATCGATGATGGGTAAGTACAGAGTGCTTGACACGCGACAGGCATGTGGCCCTCGGTACTTCTGACGAATTTCTTATGGCAGACAAATCCCATCCGAGTTCCATCTCCTGGGCAACCACGCCGAGTTGCGTGAGCACCGATTGACGGACGACTATCTTGACATTCTCATCATTCCGTTCGCGGGCAAGGATTTTCTCACAACCTTGGACTTGAGTTACAACCAAATCACGGACAAGGGTGGTGCGATTCTCGCGAAATGGCTGCGGGTACACCTGATCTCGCGCTACCCCTCCACTCACAATCCACGCCACTGGACTTGAGTTGACTTGACCTTGTCGCCTTTCAGACGACGCAAACTCTACGCGAGCTGATTCTCGCGAGCAACAGCCTCGGGCCAGGCGCAGGCAGCGTTCTTTCGGAATCTCTAACCGTGAACACAACGCTGACGACGCTTGACTTGAGCCACAACAACCTGGGAAATGACGGCGGCATGGCTGTTGCGGGCATGCTTCAAGTCAACACGACTCTGACGCGCCTTCGCCTTGCTCGTTGCGACTTGTCACTCCCCGCCCTGATTGCCCTGTGCACCGTTTTGCACCACAATCGCACGTTGAGGTCGCTCGACATTTCCGACAATTCGGGCGGAGTCCAACACCGGGCGCCGTCGCTGCATTCGGATTTTGTTCGTCATTTATCACACATGCTGGCGGCAAACAAATCGCTGGCAGATCTGTCCTTGGCGAAATTGGGAATAGACGATTACGACATGGCTCAGCATTTGGGACCAGCGCTCGCCGCCGCGACGAGCTTGGAGTCTTTGGATTTATCAAGGTACATATGGACTTGGAGGTTACGGCCAAGCCAATGAAAACCGGCTCTGACCCGATTACTGAGTTTAGCAACCGCATCATGCAAGACGGCGCAACGGTGCTCGCTGCGACTCTGGTATCCCACCCATCGCTGCAAACGGTCCGCTTGTCCCACAACACATTAACCTCGCTTGGCCTCGGCTCGCTCGTGCGCATGCTCAAGGACAATACGGTTCTCGCATCACTTTACTTGGACCACGTTGGCGCCGGGTCAGACGCCCTGCTTGCTTTGGCGCATGTGCTTTTGGGGCTCAACAAGACCATCAAGCGACTTGCGATATGGGGAAACGAGTTCCACGATGCCACGCCCACGGGTATGTCGTTCCCCGAAGCGGCGGTGGCAGGGAGCGGCACTGGGAATGGGTGTACTTGTGACGTGTGGGACAAGCTGGTCAGCAAGCACCATAGGTTGGAGCCAGAGCAACTGGATGTCTGTTTCTACGTGGTGGAGGGCGAGTGGGATGTGGCAAAGAATGAGAGATTTGTTGGCTGAGTACTTTTCATCCTGCCGATTGTCGATTTTCTGGAGGTAATGCACGGACCCGAATCGGACTCGAATCGGACTCAGATTTTCCGTCCATGTCAAACGTTTCTCGCGATCGGCCCAAATTCTTGCCGTCCATTTAGTAAATACTTATCGAAGGCAGCGGAGCTCAAGTTCACTATAAATGCCTGGTCCTTCTCTTGCATTCCATGAGTATGGCAAAGAACGACGCACAGGTTCAAAGCATCCAGTCATAGTCATGGACATTCTTCCTCGCGTAGTTGACCACACTGTGACTTTGCACTCTTCACACCGCCGCCACCATTCCCATCCTTGGCAAGGACAGAACGAGCAGCCTCGAAAGCAACACCAGCATCGTGCGCTTGCCCCACTGCATCGGTACCATCCGCCGCAAAACCTCGAACCCCCTCCCGCTACATCATTCCAGGGCTCCTCGCCTCTCCAGCGTGTCAAGGCCATCCGCGCACACCGTGCTCACGTCTTGTCTCACGCCAACCGCGCAACCACCATCCAACGTGCACTTCCACAGCCCTGCATGGATCACCACGCCAGCTCCCATGATTTCTCGGGGCCCGAGACTTTGGCGCGCCACCAGCACACATCAGCACACCCGCGCGTCATCATGGCTTCATCTTCACGGCCGACTGCGCGGACTGTAGCGCCAATGGACGGCGCTGCGACTATCCCATCGCCTCGGCAGGGCACCACGGCCGTATCCAACTTCATTGCCCAGCCGGTCACTGTGCAATCGCACTCGTCATCGCGCGCACTCCCTCCTTCAACCGTCATGCCCAATGCTGCTTCTTCCTCGACGCCTTCTCCTCAAGCAACCGAACCGACAACTGCCCACGTCCACTTCGACTCGGCCGTTATCCCAGACGTCCATGGCGACCCTCCGCCCAACTCGGTGTCCCACTTTTCGGCCGCATCCGCTACCGCGCGCGACAATGCTGCAGCGCTGAAACAGGCTGCGCGACACGAATACCGTGAGGCCAAGGACGGATTGACGGCTGCAACCCGCGCGTCAACATTGTCGCCTGTCGCGATCTTGGTATCGGAGTTGTGCTGGTTAGGGACTGAGATCCCGTACTGACAACAAAGTAAATCATGTAGTTTACTATGTCAGTAAAGATACGAATAGTCCGGCCGTTTATTACAGATCCAACAATAAAAGAACGTGAAGCGACAGAACTTGTCCAAAGATAACAAGGTTGGAAAGTAACAAACGATGAGAAAACGTGCAGAGAGGTTGGGACAAGCCGAAAAAAGGAGACTCCACTGAAGATGAGATAAACTGACAGACCATTAAGAAACGTTGGAACGATAAACACTGGAATGGGAATGAAACGCGCCAGTGAATCGGGACAGAATGTGACAGGAGGGACTGAGTCGGAACGGGGTATAAGAGAAACGATACACACGGCCAAAACGGGAATGGAAAGGGTAATACGAACCTGACAACAAAGTAAATCATGTAGTTTACTATGTCAGTAAAGATACGAATAGTCCGGCAGAGCGCACAAAAAATGGGGGGCGCCGAGGTTTTGATTGTTCCCCACAAAACGCGATGTTAGTATACATGTGCTTGCTGCCTGGACCATCGCAAGACCGATCCATTGAGATCCCGTTTCGCCAACACAGACTATACAAATCGACGGCCCGTTTCTCACACATGACGGGCATGTTTCGACCCATTGGGTCGTGACACCATTCCCCCTCGGGTATCTGGAAATCTAGGTCAAGAACGAAGGAAGCGAGTGTTCGCCATCGTGACCAATCACAGAATCGAATGCACGCC
>MCFL01000373.1:0-20086 GCA_002102555.1 Catenaria anguillulae PL171 | reverse complement strand
GAGTGGTCGAGCACAGCCGAGCGACTTGCGCAAGTCGACATTGGTGCCTCATTTATTTGACAGGGGGTGGGAATCATGGACTATGTTACGAGGACAGCTGAGGGCTGGCAGGACGACTTGGCCGAATGGGAAACAAGAGCCCGCCTTGGCCTAGATCACGCGATTGCCGGCGAATGATAGGGGCGTTGGGCGGGACGCCAGCCGGGACGGAAGGATCTGTGTGCCGCCATAGTATGGTTGTGGGAAATCTGTCAGTTTTCGAGCAAGGGGAGGAAGGTGTGGCGAGACATACCCACGAGACGCGGCTCATAGGCGACAGGCTCAGGCATGGACGGGAACTTGTTGTTGGAGCTCATCCTAATTCTTGTTCAGTGGGGTGGCCGATGAATATTATTGGTGCAGCTTAGCAGGAGAGAGATTGTCGCATCGACCTTGTGTGAGCAACTCCTTGCGGCGCCTTGCCCACTTTATACTTGTAGACAAGGGGCGACTAACACAAACGCCCACGTCACAAAAACCTTGCAAGGACCTTCCATTCGACTGTAATTCTTGGCGACCGATACGCAAGGGTTCGTTTGCGGGTCTCTTTTGATTATCCTCTCGCATGACAATCACCACATCCCGCTTCCGCTTCGCTTGTGCTCGACGGAGCTGATGACGTGTTCGTGACATTGTTATTCTATCGCCGTACAGCGTGGCCAGCACACAGGGTGGTCCATCATTTCATGAGACGAGACATGGATGAGTTCATGAATGAGCTGTTGATTCTACTGGTCCCGGACCATTGGCCGTTGGCCGCACTGGATTCGAGGCGGTTTTGTTGCCCGCGTTGTTCTCCTACCCCACCAAAAACCCGTCCAACCACATCAGTGACTGCAAGGCATTTACGTACAGACAAACTGCAGCAGCCTGTCTACCCGCCTCCATCGGTTGGGGAACTGCACATCAGCAAGAACAATATGCCCGTTGAACAGAAACGAACAAGCAAAGCACTGTATCACCGCCGTGACAAGAACAAGCAAACGAGCAAACCGACGTCACACACACGTCCGCGCATGCACATTGCCCCATCATCTCGTCTCGTCCAATGGCACACTCACTGACCGCGGCGAAGGGCAAGCTTGGCAAACAACTCGTTCTGAACTGCGGCCTGCTTTTTTGCTTCGTGCAAGTCCTGCGCAGACCGCACCTCGTTGACAATGTCGCGCGTCTTGTCAAAGTACACGTTCTTGAGAGCGTCGCGCAGCTTGAATTCCATGTCCTCGACCATGCGCCCGAGGTTGGCGAGGTGCGAGGATTTGTCGTTGTCAAAGGGAAGATCTTGCTCTTGCTGTTGTTTGATGGTGAATTGACATGGGGGTGAGGCAAGGATGATTGAGTTGAAGAGGGTGAAATGCAAGATCCCGGCCAATGGGGGAAACGGACCTGACGAGTCAGCGAGCCGGACAAGTCCATTTGTCCGTCGCCGTCACGCTTACCGTGGAGGAGCGACAGCATGACGGTCGAGGTGAGCTTGTAATGGGCAACGCGATTGGGCCGCTCGACGACTTCAAAGACGTGGATCGAGTCCCAGGTTGCTTGTGTGGCGTGCGAGTCGGATGCTGCACACAAAGTGTAGACAGGTATGATGAATGGCATGTACGATCTCAGTTCTTCTAAGAGAAGGTGTCAGCGAACCCTTCTTAATGAGGATGACGCTCGCAAAGCCGTCATCGAGATCCCACATGTACACGGACGAGGCGCCGCCCTCGTAGTAGCTGCGACCGGGGAAGCCGTTAGCGAATCGGTGGCGGCGTTTCACAATCGGGGCCGCAAGGAACGGGACAAACGCACAGATCGCGGTACGTGTCAAAGGCATTGTTGGCCGCCTCTTCGAGCTTGCGCAACTGGTTGGACGGAACAGCGCCATCGGAAAGCGGCGGATCGTACTCGTTGGACCAAGGCGACCTGAACGCACCCAGATTCAGCGACGAGAACGCTCATGAAATAGACCAGAGGCGGCATACCGATACGAGTCGCCATCACGGTTGTAGTCGCAAATCAAATACTCGCGACCCGTCTTCTTGCACACGAGCGACTTGAGCGGCTGATCAACGGCCGACAGCAAGTCTTCGGTGAGATGTGGCACCAGATCGGCCATCTGGACGAGGTGGCGCTCGACGTGACGAGGAGGCAGTCGGCGCATCAGGTCGAGGGCGGCGTCGAGTTGGGCGTCCTGTTTGATTCGATAAGAGCAGAACGATCCGAAGTTCGTCTCACACAAGTCAGCCGGGCTGAAATGTCGAGACCAAGGGAGGCGAGACGTGGACTTGAGAATGTGAGCGGACCATTATAGAGGAGACTGAGGGATCGTGGGGCTAATCAGCAAGAAACGGGGCCCTGTAGGGGTGCTGGGCAGAGTGGAGTGGCAACGCGAGCAGATTTTGTGGCGCTGAGGGCGGCGTCGCGACACAGAGCAAGGTCAATTCACATTCAACCGCAGCATGGGCGAGTAGCGGGTAGTAACCCATCATGGTGCGTATCATACATTGCGAGTAGATTCCTTGGCGTCGGCTGGCAAACTTTGGGATGCGAGCGGCGTCTGATTCCGATGCGAATTTCGTCAGCGCTTGTGAATAAATTGTGTTTGTAAATTCATTCGGAGCATGCCACAGTGGTCGAATCGGTGGCCCATTTTGCTTTCAGACAGATGTCCGGCTCAAGTCCACATGTCCCTTCCACAGATGAGGTATACTGCATGTACGTTGGACACTCTAACTTGACGTCAATGTACGGATTAGTCAACTCGTTACCCGCTTATCCTCCTCCTCCTCATTTCGTTCGACTCCTCAACCGCCCTCATGTTTCCAATGCGCACCTGGTCGACTTCGACAATGACACAGCAAGCCAAGATATGTTGCCAGTCCCAGAGCCTAGGCGGCCAGCCGCTCTTCCAAATGGTCAGCGAACTCTTGATCCGCCCGATCAAGCGTCACCACAAGGTCAAAGCGGTAGAGCTCGTTTCCGTCGTTGAGTAAGAATTGTCGGTTCCGGTCGGCACGGATGGCATACTCTTGCAGCTTGAGTTGGAGGTGCCGGAGGTTGAGCAACTCAATGCTCTTGATTCCTCGGCGGCCAATCGCGTGCAAGAGCTCGGTGAGCGTCGCGAAGAAGCCCACCAAACTGCGGCGACAAGTCGCCGATTGCGAGCACAGGCATCGACAACCTGCTTGGAATCGGGGCTTTGCACCACATCGTCAGTGGAAACGTCGTGCCGCACAGGCGAGTCGTCGTACAGGGTCCAGATTTGATGATCGCCCCCCCTCCCCATGAGTGAAGGTGGAGACATAACCCGATCTTGTCGACTATCGCCAGACCTTCCGGCGGTGCCCTTGATGAATCACGATATCGGGCAAACGGTAGACGCTCAGGGATGTTTTCATCATCCTCAATGACGGACAAGAACTTGCTTGCGCGGTCACAAACGGTCTCGATGATCTCAAGGCAAACGAGGACAAGTGCAACAAACAGAACGTGAGAGAGACACTTGCAAAAGGATTGGATCTTGACACCTGTTGGTCGGGCAAGGGGAAGAACATGGAGCATATGACGCAGAGTCATGTTGCGCGTGGAGGCGGTGTTGAAGCTGATGTCAAAGCTCGCATTTGAAGATTGAGCATCCTGGTGTGGATTTACTTGTGGGACCATGAAGGCAGGGCATATGTCTATCACCATAGGTGGATCAGCTGGGTCGGGGACGTCCGTTCGCTCGCTCTCGTCCCGCACAGGTCCACCGATGAATCATGGATTTGAGCGGATGCGACGACCTTCACGCTTGCCTGGTTCCTCACAGTTCATTTGAAGAAAGAAAGGCTATGTATATCCACTGCAGGCCCCAGCGTAAACGCTGTCTAGACCGGATCAAATGTTCAGCCGCCGATTGAAAAGTTGAGTGTATACAGAGCGACATGAAGTGACAATATCAAAATGGATAAGGGGAGGTGAATGATACAGTATGTACATGGCATTGGCTCCATAACTTGTCAAAACAGTACTCGCCAACTCGTTCCTCGCTTCTTTTACTCCTCGTTCTCGTCCTCCTCCTCAACAGCTGTCACACGTCCGTTCTGCTGGCCACCGCCGCCGTTGTTGTTGGCGCCAGGTGGGCAAGGCTGCTTGGCGGCACCGTTACCATTACCTCCCGCAGCAGCACCACGTTCCACTGATTTCTTGCCGCCGTTGGAGCCACCAGCAGCTCCCTCGCGCGCGTTCGCACCGCCCTCCTTCTTTGCAGCACCACCCTCCTTCTTCGCGGCCGCCTTCTTGGTCGGCTCCTTGACGTTTTCGTTGAACATGGTCGGGCGAGCAGAATAGCCAATCATGGAAACAAACGTATCGAGTTGCTTGATGGACATCTTGACAGTCGTCGCGGGAATGAACCAACGGACCTATGGGCGGGAACAAACGATGTGTTAGCACTCGGAACGCAAGTAAACCGGAGGAAAATCGGTAAAGCCCTACCCCCTCACTACAAGGCGGCGTCGTAAGCGAGCCCATGTAGGTGAATACCGACGACTTTGTGACATTGACAAACTCGCTCGTGTCAAGTACCGCATTGAGCGCGACCTTGGCCTCGGGCTCGGCAGGCAAGTTGGACAGGGCAGCCGACCACAGCGGGTTGTCTTGGGGGTCTCCTCGACCATCACGCCAACAACGGAGACCTTCTTGTCGGCACTCTCATGCACCAAGTGAATCTCGGCGGCCATGTGCTTGCCCGCAATGCGATGTTCCGACGGCGTGTGAATATGGAACTGTTGCAAGGTGAACTTGGAGCCGTCCACGGTCATGCCGCGCGAGTTACCATCCTTGGGCGTGAATTGGATCGTGTGCCCCTTGTTTTCGACTTCGAATTGGTTGAACGAGGGCAAGGCAAAGTCGGTCGGGAACACATTGGTCTTGACGTCCGAGGGGTTCAGGTTGACGGGCGACTGCTGGCGGCCAGTGTCGCACGTCCGAAACTCGGACGAAAGTTGCGCCCAACGCGTTGGGCCTAGGAGGGAAGAGGAGATGAGCGAGAAACGAAAGTGGAGTCAGAGACAAGTTCAGTTGGAAAATTAACCAAAATGTGGGCAAAAACACACCGTTAAGCGCCTCGTAGCCGAATTCAGGAGCACCGGCGACTGGTGCGCTGAGAGAAGCCGAGGGAAAGATTGCGACAAGAGCGCATGCGACCAGCGCAGAGGTGACGGAGAGCCGGAAGGACATGGTTGCAACGGAAGTGATGGGTGCAAAGTGAGAGAGAGGGTATGGGAATGTGCAAACTTGAAGATTGTGTGAGTCGCTCCTGCCAGAGGGCGCAACAAGAAGTGTAAGTGTGGTGGTGGGTCGATGGGGAATGGATGGTGACTTTGATCGCGCCAGGCGGAGCAGAGGGATATGGAAAAGCAAGAAGACGGACAAGGCTGTGGGGAATCGTCCCCTTTATATCCAATTTGCAGGGATTCCGAAGGAATCCCACATCTCCGCCATCCTTTCCGTTGCCCAGCGGCGGCTTTCACAACGAGATCAAATTTCCACATGGCCGCGAGGATCGAGAAGGGCAAGCAGCCGTTGTCTCACGGTTGGTTATGAGCACGGACATGCCACGAGAGCGAGTTTCGTCATTAACTTTTCAAATGAGCTGGAGCCCTACGATTCATGAGGAAATGCACACAAACGCTTCCATCTGGTCGTCGGCTCGTGAAATGGAAGCGAGACGAGACCGAATTGCCAGCACGGGCATGGCACTTTGCCATGCCATAGCACATGAGTGATTCTATGTGGAATTCCGTAATGAAGAGTGTGGGACAAAGTCCGATGCATGGTCACTATCACATCATGAAATGCACTTCATTACCTGACGCTTGAACGCCTCAAATTGGTGTAGCATGGGCTGCCCACATGTTCGTCAGCCACGTTGGCTTCGCCGCGATTGCACTCGTGGGCACAGCCAGATGTCATCGTTCTTTGGTACGTTGTCGGCCCGACGGGAGAGGGTTAGAGAGAATTTCATATGTCTGCTGAAAAAGGGTACATCCCTGGCCAGCTGAGGGCTGGAATCATATCAGCGGAATGGTGTTGGCGGCTCGATGTCCGGTTCCGTTTCGCCAGACTGGAAGCACACATTGTAATCTTGCAGTTGGCATGGCTTTTGTCCAGGGCAGAAACGGCCAGTGGTGAGCGTCTGCCACACACTTTGGACGCGATGGAGCCAACGCTACGGGGATGTATTCGGTGATGACGGTCGAGGCCCGCCGATCGCGTTTGT
The DNA here is from genome assembly GCA_002102555.1 of Catenaria anguillulae PL171. Classification (NCBI taxonomy): domain Eukaryota; kingdom Fungi; phylum Blastocladiomycota; class Blastocladiomycetes; order Blastocladiales; family Catenariaceae; genus Catenaria; species Catenaria anguillulae. Next base: position 13,800 of record MCFL01000373.1, on the reverse strand, counting down.
TTCTGGGGCAAACAATGGCCCTCCGATTCGACCACTGTCAACTCGCCAAATGCAAGAACTCTTATCATGAGTACCTACATGAATACTTTGCCTCGTTTGATTTGATCCGAGTCGCAACATCCATTTGCCCCCGCCACCCGCCGCCAGCCAAATCATGAAGCTAAGGTGACACCCATCGTATGCCGCCCCCTCCAGTGGTTGGAAAGTGCGCTGTACTGGCAAACAGGCATTTCAAGGAAGCCCCCGTTCCATCCTTCGACCCAGCCAGTCCGCCAGTGTGGCCCTTCAATATCGAGGCCGCGTCCAACCGCCAGGATCAATCCGCTCCCCCCATCCAAAACTCGACCTTGTCTTTCACGGACACAACGGCATCGCTGGTGCGATTCCCAGCTCGGCTCATGGGCCATGCCATCTCCACGAACGAGGAATCTGTGTGTGCCCTCACCCTGCCGCTCCTCCGCAACACGACCCTGGCGCTCCCGGTTTTAGCAACGTCTACTACCAGATTCCTAGCCAATTCTATCCTCCCGCTTCAACTGGGATCTACCCTGGCGCCGTGCCCATGCATTTCCTTGCAACACCTGCTCTGGTTCCTGGTCCGACTTTCCAACGTGCCGCTCCTGCCGCTGCTGCTGGGTCTCTCCCACTGCCTTCCCAATTCTATGTGGCCAACCACATCAAGCCCAATGCTCATTCCTGAGAACTGGATTCAAACCCACAACCTCGCCCGTGCGCCCAAAAGCAAAACGGCGTGATCCGTATGCCCGGTTTCTCTCTTTTATTCACTTTTTCGCGGTATTCGCTTTCTTATGAGACGCATGTGATCTGTTTAGGAATGCCAAGCCCAGGTGGCAGAACTCAAACGCCGTTTGACGGAACGTAAGGACCCGTACATCGTTGCCTTCGAGCACAACGACCGTTTATTCCGCGTTGGATCCAGTTTTACGTCGACCAGCTCTTCCATTTGCATGGGACTGTTCTCACCGGAGTTGTGGTCCATCCGAGCAAGGGCGTCACCGGAATCTTTCCCGACCATGCCGGGCTCATCCGAGCACGTTTGATTGAGTTGTTGACCTCCAACCCGCTTGGCCCCTCGAGCTTGCACCGTGTCTTGGAGCTCGTACGTGAAGTGAATGCCGTTCGCAAGGGTCTTTCTTGTGTACCGACCGTCAACCCAGCCATGGCGGGCCAAAGGAGCCAACCCTCGACGGGACTAAGGCGCCCAGCGCCCAAACTCCGGGCGAGTCGCACTTTGCTCCGATTGTTGGCGATATGCCTTGGTATTTTGCAAATCGGAAGCGGGAGTTGGCGCCCTCCATACGTTTGCAAGGAAGGAAATGGGAGAGCAAGCGTATGTTTCTTTCATAATGCTGACCTGGCAGTCTCGTTTTCTCTTTTTTTTCAGTGTTTTGACTGGACGTTTTGTGGACGTGTAGATGGTGTCAAGAAGGGCAAAGTCTACAACTCAAGGGGCTCAAAGCTTGATGTCGTCACGGACATTGTGGATCCACTGTCAAGTCTCGAGGATGCGGATGTCAACAAGGTTCTGAGCGAGTCGTAGAGCGCGCCATGGCGTGGGCCAACGAGCAAGAGGACCCCGACATTGCTGTGTCACTTGCCGTCCACCTTGACGCCAATCCCGCCACTGCCACGACCCTCATCTCGCTAGGGGATGATGGGCGTCGTTACAAGTATCTTGCTCGCGTTGTGTTGGACCTCGCGTACCTCTGATTTTGTTGGCAACTGACCATACGTGCAAATCCAGTGAAATACATTTGCTTCATGCATCACGGACATGACAACGCTCAGCTACGATCTCGGATGACCCGGCGATACTTCCGCCCCAAGTCACTTGCCATCGCCCGGCGGCGAGCATCGTTGGTGCCGCGCTGGTTCGCCACTTGTGCCTTCGCATCCTCCTTCTCACGATTCCGCACAATCTTGGGCCGATTCTTGGCAAATTGCTTTTTGGCATGGCGGAAATACTTGTGTGCTTTTTGGGTGCCGGCTTCTGGGAAAAGCTCGTGAACCAAACGCGCCTTAAGACATAGCAAAAGTCTGAGAGAAGATCACAACGATCAGCAGCATAACTGAATGGCCAATCATTGGGCGGACATAAGGAAAGGACGAGGAAAAGCTGCACGGATATGAGGGGACTGACCACGTTGTCTGAAATGATGTGTAGGTTGAAGCACCGTAACCGCAGTAACCCGGAGATGAGAGTTGAACCATTGTGTACCCGGTCAAGAAGCGTGGCAGCCGCCTATTGAATGCGACGCGTCAAGTCACATCAGCTCTTCCTGCGAACAGAATACAAGATTCTTCTTCCAGAACCAGGAACCAGACATCGTGTGAAAAGAACGATTCAGCGAGCGTCTAGCTGCTGCTGCATTATCATGCGTTGCGGCAGGCCAAAACTCTCTCGAGCTGTCACTCAGGCGATTATTCATTTGGACGACTCAGTTCGACCTCTACACGACGAGCCACTGCAAACATGTCAGGTCCAGCATATCCATCTCATGCATCAGGCCAACTGCAGCTGTCTCCTGTTGATAGCAGCTCCAGCTCCAGTACCCAGGTCGCTCGATCCAATGCAACCCTTGGTGTGCCCGAATCCCATTTGCTGCAACCGGTTGCTCCACGTTCCATTTCATCGACGGGTTCCCAAAGCTTCAATCCAACAATGTCAGTCCAACAAAATGGCTCACACCCTGACGATCCCGCTAATGGACGTGAATACAACAGCCAGCCCAAATCCTTCAAGGAGTGGGTAAAGTCCATCAACCCCGGCCTTCCCATGATGGTGCTGAACGCCATCACAGCATGTTTGATATCGCTTGTGGTCAAAGAGCTCATGTCGGATCCGTTTGAATATGCATCGATGGAACTGGTCTTTATTCGGTCAGTGACGTTGTCCATCCTCGGCCTAGCGTGGACGTGTGGATCGCCGTATCTCAGGTACTACATGGCGCAATGGAAGAGCGGCAGTGCTGGTGCCGTCCCGTGGCCCGTCATCAAGGAGTCGCTGGGCGATTTGCTGTTTGGACCCGAAAGTGCGCGGTTGCTCATGTTTGGCCGCTCGTTGTGCGGATTCCTGTCCGTTTCCGGAACGTACTTGGCGCTGGTTGGACTCAACGTGGGCGAGGCGACCGTTTTGACCTTTTTCAAGCCAATCTGGGTCGGTATCCTCGGTCGAATCATCCTTGGCGAATCGTGGGAGGTCCGTCCGGAATTGTCTGTGATCCACAAATGGATTGAAAGCTGACCACGCGAGCGCGAAATCAGTAGAGATTGGACGCTGTGTGCTCGGCATTCTCTCTTCTTGGAGTCGGAATCATTGCCAGCCCAAGCTCATTTGGACTGGCACAGAACTCGCCTACCAGTCACGCCCATGCGATAACGCCACTTGTGCGGCTTCTCAGTCTCCTCGCAGGAATGGGTGGATCGATCGCGGCGGCGGGCGTGTACGTCTTTCTACGCAAAATGAAGGGACAGAGCATCTCCGCAATGCAAGTCTCGACCACGTTTGCCGTCTGGTCGGCCATTCTGTCCTTTTTCGGCGCCGCATTCATGGAAGGCCAGATCTTTGGCGCATTCAAACGGTTCCCGCCGGCATCGCTGTGGGAATTCACGCTCTTGGTCCCACTCATGTCGGTCATGTCGCTGGCAAACCAACTGCTCATGAACCTCGCTCTGCGCTACGAGACGGCAGCAAAGTGCGCGGCCATGAACTTTGTCCAAATCCCGGCAGGATTCTTGATTGACCTGTTTGCGTACGGCGAAGCGCCCGGATTGCCCGACTACATTGGCGGTGGCACCATTGTGACGTGCGTGCTGCTCATGACACTGCAAAAGCTCAAGAAAGAGATGGAGGAGGCCAAACGCAAGGCCGCGGCCAAACTGGCCGAGGCGGCAGCAAAGGCAGCAAAGAAGGTGGCTGCGGCCAGCGGAACCAACTTGGCCGCCCTCAAGACATCGGCCGTGTCACCGACCGTGGCGCCGCCGCAGATTGTGCTGCCGGCGGATGGGAGCGGTGATGGGCCGCGGCAAGGCGTGTACATTACCAATACGATGGTTTCAAGCATGGTGTCGCTACGAGGCATGTGGTCGCCGTTTGGATCGCGCTCGTCTCTGCAAACGGCAGGGCAAGGGAGGGCAAAGTCGGCCACCGAGAATGAGGACGAGCAGCCGCTCATGATGATGCGGTCGCCCACGCCAACCACGCCGGCCCCACCATCGCCGTCACAGGTGATTCCGGGGTTGGCGCCACACAAGCCTTGATTCAGGCTGCAGGCGGCGGCGTTCAGAGTGAGCGAAGATTACTCCATGTCTCACTTGTCAATCAGCTCGTTCATGTTTCCCTGTGTCAAGATATATGTAGTGTCGTTTGGTCAGAAGCATGGGGCCAGATGTGGGCCGCACGCGATGGCTGCAGACCTGGATACAAATGATGAGAGCGACAAGGAAACACTTGACAAAGATGCAAGGTGAAGCAATCAACCAGCAATTACACGCTGCTCTTCAGGAACGGCTTGGTCGGCTCGACGGCCGACTCTGGAACAGCAAAGCAACTCTCCACAGCGCGATCCACTTCCCCATTGCGGCCGAGAATCTGAAGCACAATGTTCTTGGCTGCGAGATAGCACCTCGGCATCCCGTGCCCATGGAACCCCGCAGCAACAAACTGGTTTGCAGGGCCTCCGTTTGCGGCATGCAACCGCCCAATGACCGGCTGCTCATTCTTGGAAAAGCCCATGATGCCCGTCCACGCCTGCGTCACGCGCAATTGCTTGCCATCCTGGAACCGCGCGCTAAACACCTTGGTCAATCCTTCCGTAATGGCCGGATTGGTGACGCCATCATCAAAGACACCAACCTCCATGCCCGTGGCCTTTGCGAATTCGCGCCCGCCTCCCAACAAGAGCGTCCCATCGTCGCGCTGCTGCAAGTACTCGAGCCCGTAATTGAAAGCGGCGCCCGTGTGCCACGTGAGCGAGTCGGGCTTGGATTCGATCTTGCCCGCAACCATTTGGCCGCGCACCGGGTAAATGTGGCCGTAGAGCGAGGGAACAAGGTGCGAGACGTAGGCGTTGGTTGCGTGGACAATGTGTTTTGCGCGAATGCGGCCGCGCGACGTGCGGATTTCGTATTCCGCCGGGTGGTCGATGCTCCGGGCTATGCCGGTAGCGAGGGTTTCGAATTGGAGGTTGATGTTGTTTGGATTGACGGCAAGGCAATGTTGGGTCAGGGCGACGAGGAGGCGGAATGGCCACAGTTGGAAGCCAAGGGATGAGTGGATTCCGCCAAAGAAACCACCGGCAGTACGAAGCTTCTGCTCAACGGCCCAGGTGTCAGTAGCCCAGGCCCCGGCCAGGTGTTCCACTGAGTGACCAGGTCAGTACATACCTTGCGCAAGTCTTGAGGTCCCCAAACTTTGATCTCCTCCATGTCATTGTCCATGAGCTCGACCGTCTGCTCTTTGTATGCCTTCAAATCCTCTAACATGTCATTCCACTCCTGCTCGCTTTCTGCCAAATTGACGACTCCGCCTTGCCTCAACTGCACATAATCTGCAATCCCAAGCTCATGGATGGTCTGCGTCAACTCGCGCACACACTTGCGCTCAAACGCAACCGTGTCGAGCGCGGGCTGCACGCCACCCAAGTGCTGGACGCGGTCGCGGAACCCGTGCGACGCCAAGGGAGTCGCCATGCCTGCATTTCGGCCCGTGGCGCCTTCGCCCAGCGACCGCGCGTCGAGCATGACAACCGACAGCTCGGGCGCAAGCTGCGTCAGGTGGTACAGCGTGGACACGCCCGTCACACCCGCGCCGAGAATGACCACGTCGGCCGAGGCAGGGAGGTCTGGGGTGGTTCGGTGGCCCTTGAATGGGTTGCCTTCGCGGAGCCAGTAGGAAGGCGTTGGGTTGGGCGCTGGGAACATGGGCGGGCCCGGGGTTGTCGTCATTTCGATTGTTGGTTTGCGGGCAGTCACGGTTGACAGCGAGCGGGCCGAGGCCGGGGCGGTAGGCAAGGGGAGTCGTTGAGCGATGATGAGGGCACGAATGCGAGTTGCAGTAGCATACATGCTTGAGAGAGTGAGAGAGAGGGAGTGGTTCGGGAGAGCAAGGGCTATAGCTATTGGTAGCAATCTTGAATGAGGACCGGAAAAATGCACGGTTGAGGCACGTCAGAGATGAAGGTGATGAGACGTGCAGTTTGTTTGATGGCAGTATGTATTTAAATACTTATGAATATTTCTTGACTTCCCATGACACATGGCGGCGGGAGGGAGTCCTGGTGAGGTCCATTGATGGCCGAATTCAAGTTGACTCGGAAGGTGCTGACCCTGATGCTGGGGTGCGTGGTGGCCGCGGCGGCAAACTTGTTGGGGAAGCGTGCCAGTGGCGGCGGCTCATCATGCTTCCGTGACTGTGATCCTGCCACACCCGTCATTCCGACTTCCTGGCCGAGTCGGAAGTCGGCAACATGGCCTGGAAGTACATGACGACTTCTGCAGCTGAAACAGAGAATAACTTTCCTGTCGTGGCGTGGAGTACAATGGATGGACTGCAGGCAGCAGACGTAGGTAGGCAGACGTCAGAAACAGAAGTTTCATTTGGTACTCTACTGCTCGCGGCCCAGGAACTGTGATGATCACTCCGTTCCGTCATGTGAGACAGCCGTTGCTGGCCCATTGTCAGACCGCAGAGAAGTCTCTGGGAATCAATGAAGAGAAAAGGAGTGTAGACAATCGGAAACTGAAGCGAATTGACCGCATTCACACAACAACAGCAAAGATACACAAGTTAACAATTGTCGAGCACGAGGTGCGACGCCGAATACCTCCGCGACTGTGAGTGATACAAATCTACATAATGAGCGTCAACCCGCCAGTCTCCAAGAACCCAGACAGCTCTGGTTGGTCCTTGGCCATTCCAGGTGGAATCATATGCAACAACAACACCAGAACTGCTGCCTCTCGCTTGAGGCGGTTGACGCCAAAATACACAAAGCACGCAAATGCCGCCAATGACGCGGCAATGAGCAGGATAAATGTGGTCAAGATCCAAGTCTTTGCAGTCAATGTCCTTTGCAAAATAACGGCCTGCAAGCCCTCCTCGAGCTCACGGCACCGTGCGACAATGTCCAGTGAAATCGCCTCAAGAAGCCGCCAGATATCAAATGCTGCCGAGGTCCTGATCCTTGTACGGGCTTCGGGACCAATAAACTGATCCGCGAGGAGGCGAGCAGTATCCAACAGCCGCGAGTATTCGGTCATGAATGGAAGCGCAGCCATGGCTTTGGTGAAGCCGACGGAGGGCACCTCTTGGATATTGTTGCAGCTCTTGGGTAGCGTGCAGTTGCGAGGAAGAATCATGAGCTCAGGCAATTCGATAGCGAGCCCTTTTGTGTCCTCCTTTTGCCGATTGTAGATATCCTGTCCTTCGACCAAGGACGTGCGGAAGTTTTGAAGCAGTGTTTCTGTCAGGGATATGGTGCATGGACCAGGTCAGCGACTATCATCAAAGGTAAAAAATGAAACGGACAAGTACGCACCACTTGAAAACGTCCATCCTTCGGCTGGCATTGGCGCAACGAACTCCCTCGCGATAATGCGCCAGGCGTTCGCGTGGTAACGGGCATCTCCAATATCCAAGAGCCGATTCATGTCCGCATCCACATCCAGAGAGGCCAAGGTCAGTGCATACAGAGCGACGACGATTCCACCAATCCCAATCACGCACGCAATCAAGGGCGTGATGTACTTTGAGCGACGCGAAGACCCTTGGCCAACGGTAAACGACGCTCTGCCACTGCTGCTGCCATTGCCACTGCTGCCACTGCCACTCTTCTTGGAAGCGTCAGGCTCTGTCGTGGCCCCTGCGGCAGAGTCGTTTGCACTGCCAGGGTTGATGTCCGGTTGCGAGATATCAGCGTCTTGCCAATCGTCCGACTGTGTCACTGCGCGAAACCCTTCAATGTCCTCTTCCATTGCAGTGACAAGGGCCTGGGCTGACTTTTTGGGAACGCCGAGCAGCAATCCGTGGACGCGAGCCTCGCGCTCAAAGAAAGCCATGGTGACTCGAAAGTACACGACAATCATGACGGACGCCAGAAGGACGAGCGACACAACCATGTTCCCAACCAAGTATGTGGACACCTGCTTGGCGAGCTCGTTGTAAATGTTGATTCCCTGCTTTGGTAACTCTTTACTGGCGGGAAGGATAGCTGTATACATGTTGTCGGCGACAAATTTGAATTCGGCCACCGTGTTGGCAATAGTTGTCGTCAAGGACCCAACGGCCGAGTAGCCAAGGGCGAGGGCAGCTGCTTGTACTACCATATTCGCGAGCTCGATTGGGCTTTTGAGCAATGGAACGTAGTCTGTTCGGGTTTCGTTGACAACGACCCGAGCAAATGTTCGGAAATGTGGCATTCCCTTATGGTCTCCTGCGTCAATGCGGTTGAGGACAGGCAACACGTCACGAATCTAACGTCATGAAAATGTCAGTGATTCAGGTCATCCTGATAGATCAAGTGTCAAGAGATGCATACCATCGTCAGATAGTTTGTTTCCAAGGTCGTAACAGCGGATTGGTACTCGGTCGGGTTGTCAGTAGCTGTGCCATACACCATCTGCCTCAAGCTCTCGACAATCCGAATCACTGCTCGCCGCCCAATCCGAGTTGCCGTGAACTGGGTCCCGATAGAATCGCTGCTGACCGACATGAAATTCAAGCATAGCACAAAGCCGACAATCAAGGAGAGGACAAAGAGCCCAAGCAGGACACCCAGCAGCGTGGCACCATTGAGCGGCGCTGTGAGACGCGCCTCAATCACGCGGCGAAGCGACTGGCGCTGTCTCTGTACTCGAGAAGCGCTGGTACCTGAGGTTTGAGATCCGTGATGCGAAGCAGCCCGGGGTAGCGTTGGCTGTGGAATACGCCCGCTTTGAGACCCAGCAGGGACGGTACTGTGAAATGTTGCACGGTTCAAAGTCCCAGTGATCGGAGGGGCGTCGGACCCAAAGTACAAGGCGCCTTCAACCGGAGCCGAGCCAGAAGACACCAACATGTCACCACTACCCTTGCGATGTATCGGCTTGATTTCCTTGAACAATTCTGGCGGAGGGGTGATTGGAGCAGGCGGGATCATCAATTCGTCTTGAGAGTCAAAAAGACTCTGTTCCAAATGGTCAGCGTGGATGACCTTGTGTGCCTCAACTAATTAATATTGAATGAAGGGGGATACTTTGAGTAAGTGCCTGATCCACGCATATGTCACCAAGTGGATGAATCATACCATCGTCAGCAAGGTTGATAATCTGCTGAGCTCGCAGCTCGTCCTTTTCGACAGTCGACAAGTACGATGCAAACAGGCGCAATGAGCTCTCGTCTCGCGAGTTCCTGGCCAACAATCGAGTGTAGCACGACAGCGCTCGGGTCCGATGAAACGCCAACTTGGCCGTCACCTCGGCAAGCCGTTCAGCAGACGCGCTGATGCGGACACACTCCCAAGCATCCCGAAGTGCAATCATGGCCCGCAGGTGGTGATACCGGCTCTCACGGTCAAGCGAGTCGAGTGCAACTTTATCAAGCACGTGCGCACCTGCGCTGCGAAGTGACCGCTCGCGGCAGTATCCCAAAAACTTGACGTCCAGCGGCACTTGGCGCGACGATTCGAGCTCCTTCATGAGTCCCTCTGCAACTCGCTCGCCTTCCTGACCATAGTACGTGCTGAGGTACGTTGCCGCCAAAAGCAAGAGCATGGGATCCGATGGGAACTCGATCAATCCACGCTACGGACGGTGGTAAGGTATTGTGTCAGTCCAGTCCAGCGGCAGGAAGTCATACACCCCCAAACGAGCATACCTCAAGTAAATGCAATCCAATGGAAATCTGCTTGTCGGTTGGCGATTCGCGAATGAAACGAATGCAGACCTCAACCTCGAGAGGCGAATCGAACACATTCTGTCGGCGCCTTGGTGCCCGCTCGCGAACAGCATTCAGGGCCTCAGTACTAGTCCCACGCAAGACTGTCGAAATGACACGTTCGGACTCTTCGGCCGTCGGCATGGCTAACTGCAATTTTGCATTGGACCCGGAACGCTTTTGAAGAAATCCGCTGGTGTTTTCGCCATTGTTGAAGTCGCGAATCTGAGGCCGTCCTTGCCGATTGACAATAGGGGACGTGCGAGTTTGGTTTGAAACTGGCGCATCTAGTGTCGATTCGTGTATTTTATTTGCATTTTGCGACGGAGGAAGTGGAGGCAATATGTCGGCCGAGTTTCCTGCGCACGGTGTGGTCACAGACTTGAGAGGAGAAGAGCTGGTTGCCGAGCGGGAATGAGCACGCGGCCCGACACCAAAGGGCATGATCGGGCGAGGTGAGGCGGCCGATGCTGATGTTGTGCGATTTCTTGGCATACTTCCACTGGAATTGGTTCGAGCATCTGAAACGTTTGCCAGGGTGCTATTGAGATTCAAGGGTGTTGCGACCATGGCCTGCGTTGCAGAGACAGGACTGATGACGCCTGCTGAGGTTTGTTGCTGTGAGGGCGCGAGTGAAACATCGCTGGAAGACGTTGTTTTGAATGATTCCTCCTCGCGCGTGATGCGATGCCAAGTACGGACGGTGCCTAGATATGTGTGTTGATACAAACATGATTCATCAAGCGGGGAGTAAGTAAAGGATCGATTGCGTCGCTTGCAGGCAAATACATACGTTGAAGGAATTGGCGATTGTAGCCGTAGGCGAGAGCTGCTCCAGCAACCAATCCAAGGATGCTCGCGGGAACCAAAACAATCCAATAACCTTTTGTGTCGAATCCCACAAAGCCACGGACAAACATGGATGCAATCATCGCAAACGCTGCCGACATGCACATGCCGGATCGAAAAGCCGTCGTTGTCAGGTTGTAGTATGGCTGCGTCCGTGACATGTTAAATGACAAGTAGCACAACAGGATCGCGCTGATGATCATGAATGCCCAATGGAATGTCTCGCTCGCCTTGTACAGCATCACGTCACCCAAGACCAAGACCAGGCGAACAATCACATCAATCTTGTCCATGCGTGAATGGGCTTTGCTCACGGGCGACTTGGATGCTGGGTCGGTTTCAATAAACTGAGGCAAGGAAAGAGTCCGTGTCAGAGACCAGTGCAGGCTGGACGAACAAGCAAGCGAACACGAGAAGGACGAACCAAAGTTACACCAAGCACCAACAGTGGAACAAAGATGACCAAGCTCAGCAGGTTGAATATGTATAAGGGCAGGTGTGGCGAAGTGTAGCACGCCGTGCCCCATTTCGGCATTTTCCCGTCGACGCAGTGCAAGCCCATGATGAGAAAGGTGGCAATGGGAATCGACAGCGCCGTCATGATCAAGGCGCAAAGCAAGCGGAGGACCCGAAGGGCAAGCAATGGCACTTTTCCACGGCGTTGCATGATCAGGGTCACGACGCCAATGAGGCCCACGACGGTAAAGACGAGCAGGATGGTGGCAATGTTGACGATAACAAACGAGTCATAGTCGGGGACAGCGCGAAGTGGATCAAGAGCAAGGTTGAGGACCTCTGGCATGTCCTTGTGAAGGTAGACCGAGAATGCAAACGAAAGCCATTGACTGTCTTCCACAATCTACATATGAACGTCCAAGGGCGGATCGGATCGAGGCGCATGCCAGTGTGCGTGGAATGACGCGTTAGCATAAACAAACAAGACAAGAAAGCAAAGACGGAGCACTGATGCATCGTACGAGAAAGAGCCATGACAGGCGCGGGGACAGCTCATTATCATGCGTGGTCAGGTAGGACAGCGAAAAGAGTGACTCTTCGAGCCTGCTGGTCTTGAGGATGGCTCGCAAATCGGCTTGCCGGTGGGCAGGTGCTACTCCGTTCTTGCCACCACCAGCATGTGCCGGCGAATCCCTTTGCGCCTTACTCGGGCGAGTGCGGCCGAGCGATTCGGTAATCCGAGGCGCCACCGTGGTCGCCTGTTGCGGGCTAAACATGATACGCTCGTTGGCTGCCAAAGTCGTTCAAGCTGCGCAAATGCGTGCGGTGTCTGCGGTGACTGTGTGGCAATTGCGATAAGCTGCCAAGTGTTTTGGAAAGTTTGGTGTGCTGGATCCGTGGTTGTCTTTGTGTTATTTCGTATGTTCATAACCTTAAATGCTCAATCGCGCAAACCACAGCAGAAAGAAATGGTGATCGATCAATGTGCGAACATCGTGTGTTATTGCTTATATATCAATACTTACTTGAACTGGACCTTGAACTTGAACTCTCGTCTTTCGGCAGTACTATGAAGAAAGGTCTGGGCACGAGCTCGCCAATCATTTATGGGCTGGTGATTTGCGACTCTCTGCATTTCGACATTTTCACCTTTTGTTCGTTTGTTCTGAGACTTTGCATCCTGATCAATCACAGAACGGACCTAGCGTTTCAGTCAGGCTGCTTCTCTCACCTTCTCCCACCCCTTTCACGCTCTATGTCATGGCCTGCTTTCCAAGTTAATTCGCAGCCAATCCTGGATCTGCCAACCCATCGATAATCTGCATTCCATTGTCCGCCTCAGGCCTCTTCCATACCGACAAGGCTTGGGTTCATGCTCAAAGGCTTGCCTCTCTGGGAATGAGAAGACGCCGATGCAAACCTTCGGTTCCTCTGCTTGTTAAGTACAGGTGACAAGACGGGGGATGTGTGTACATAGATCGCTCGCCCTTCATGTACTTGGCAGTTTCCGTTTCGTTGTCGTTTGTTTGTGGTGCTCAAGTTGCAGCCAAGGACGACACATGCATCTGGCAAGCCGGACAGCCCATCTGCACGGCCTAGGCATGGCAATAGGTGATGCATACACGGAGGCTGGATGCAAGCAGAGTGCCGTGATGTGCTTATGTCCCCTCATCGTCTCTCACCCACCAAACACGGACCAAAACAAATAACCGATGTTCGATGAACTGAGGGACTCAGGCCTCAGACATTGGTGGGCTGGTCATCATGCAGCTCCGGCTCGCACCTGCATGCTGCGAATGATCCTCTTGACTGAGATAACCGCCTGCCGCCACAATGCGTCGCTCAGTTCAACCGGCGAAACACAATTACGCCGTGCCCTTTTCATTTCATCATCCGCTCTTGTCAAACTGGCAGGGCAGGACTGGTGGGATGAAATAGCATTGGGTGAAGCACCTCATGGTGACTGCCGCCCATCGTCGGCAAAACAAAAAGCGAGGATTGGGACAGATGGCATTCGTTGTGGCAATGTGCCGAGATATAGGGAGTTGAGGTGGGCACAGGTACATGTGGGCTCGCTGGACATCGAAAAGGGAAACTTTGGGGTGGGTGGGTGCAGGTGGGTGGCCGTCGCCTTTTGAGGCTGCATGTGAGACATTGCACAGGTCAAGCCGGCGCTGTTGTGCCAAGCGCTGATCGCAGTCCAGAAAGTGCAAAATGCGAAACTGATTGGCGAGGAGCAACCCAGATCGCTTCCACAGTCGAGGTGTCCGGAAGGTCCCTGTTGTCAATGCGCCGAGCGCGAGTTTCCGTAACAGCTGTGGATACATGCAACATTGGGTCCGAGGGTCACGAAAAGTACCCAGACAATTGAAGGTTTTGGGGGATCTTTCGTGAGCTCATGTATTCATGCCTTCGGCGCTGGCCATTTCACCGGCGGCGACTTGTGATCGCTGTTTGTGTGTGCTCGCGACATTCGATTAACGAGCCATGCAAGCTCGCGGCGGCGGCACAAGCAGCTAAACGGATTGCCATGGCGGGCAAGCACTTAGAATGTGAGATTG
>MCFL01000372.1:0-20169 GCA_002102555.1 Catenaria anguillulae PL171 | reverse complement strand
AGAAGACCCTTAGAAAGTGTGCAGTCGCTCAAGCAACCGCCAGATCAAACGCACTTTCAAATGTAATCATGTTGCCGCTGCACTAGCCTCCGCCTCTTGAGAGCTTTCTTCAAGGAGACGCTGCGACGAATGGATAAAGGAAGAATGAGTTCCCGCGGCAGGAATGGCGCATGGTATGAACGGTTTTGTCACCATGAACATGTATGGGGCCGGCATGTATGAGTTCAGAAAATGCCATTCTGAAGAATAAGGCTGAAGTCAATGGAGCCAAAAACAATCACCCCATTGCCGTGTGTCCATTGTTCTTTGACTTGATCTCGGGGGCTCGTCAGCTGGAGTCCTTGAGAATTGTGGGTGTGGATAGACCGCGGCTGAAGTCATGAGGCTTGGCACCACAGGCAACTCTGACTGTCCAGTGTACACAGCCATGCAGCTGCTCGCCGATGACCAGCAGTGCAGGGAATCATGGGACCCAGCGATTGCGATTGTTGGGGTATACATGTAGATTTGAAATGACCAACGAAACATCTCCATTAGAGAATACTGTTAACATGAGAGATGCTTCGCGTTTTTCGAGTCAAGTCCATGCTAAGGCCTATTTGAACGCGATTGAACGACCGGCTTGAAGCTTCAACTTTGGCTGGTGAGCTTCAACATTCGCCAGGTCTGGGCGAAAGCAATCGATTCCCAACTTCCGCAAAGCTCTTAGGTTCGCAACTAGCATCTGGATTCGCTGTGGAACCTATGCTGTTTGCAATTGGCTGCTCGTGGCCTGAAGCAGGGGTACTATAGATTTAGTACCCCTGCCTGAAGGGGTCTGGACGATGTTATTCGTCTATCGTATGCCAACGTAATGGCCACGTTTGTTCTCTCGGATCTGGAACGTGCCCACTACGTGCGGATTGAACACGTCTACTCTGCTGCGTGTCTTGCCTCGACATTCACCAAGGGTCTGTTTGGCCCCTCACATCGGAAGCATCATGCGCATGACCAATTGATCGTCCAATTGAGCTCCAGTTTCACCACAAGACTGAGTCGACAATGCATTGCAAATCAGACATGCTCTGGCAATCCCACGAGCACATTGCAGGACGAAGTGATTGTGTTGAACGAAATTGGCGAAGCACATGAAAAACGCCGTGTCCAGTGGCGCGCTTCTCCTGGCGACAGGATGCAATCTATGATCCATTGACACACACACACGCTCCTTATCACTGTACCTCCTTCAGTCCGCCTATCGCGCCGCCGCCACCTTGACTCATATCCTCATCCCTGACCGCCCGCTCTCCTCTTCTCACTGCCTGGCCCATCCATAACAAAAACTGATTCCATTCATACCCAGCCCTGCCAGCTTTTTCAGCCAACGCCTCACCATTCCCGAGCAACACAATCTCTGCATCGTCCACTGAATCCACAAGCACGCCATGCCCGAGCTGCACGAGCTCGTGCAACATTTGCGGCCGTTTGCGCTCAACCTCGACCTCGTTGAAGGTGCGCGAGCCACAGATCCGGCGGCCTTGCAGGGGCGGCGTTGGCGCACGCACGCCATATGCAAATTCAGTGAGCAACGAGCCGTTGGCCTGGCTGTCAAAGACCCAGGCAGGGTCATGGATGAGCCATTTGCCAGCGGCGAGTGCTGCATAGTACTTGATGGTGGATGCACCAGGTGGGCAAAACACGTGCTTGTTGAATTGGTAGGTGGTGACATGATGGAGTCAGCACCGATACACCGGAACCAAAGCGGATAAAGAGTATCACGCATACCGTCACTTCAGCATGTGTTGGGTCGGGCATCACCCGGCCACCCAATTCAATAATGACCTCCGCCAATCGCTGCCGCTGTTGAAACGAATAAACTGGATCTTGCCGAGAGAAACCCGTAAACCCGACCACAACCTTGCGTTGCTCGTGGCAAGCCGGAGGGTCAAACGCGGGCATGATCATATCGAGCGCGTCTGGGCAGGCAATCACATTGTGAGTCAGCTTCAACCAGGTCAAGGATACATTGAGACAGGATACATACCGTGGGCGCGCTTGCGTTTCTTGGCCGGAGGAGGCATTGCTGCCGCTGCAGTTGATGCAACCGACGGGCTATCTAGCACGCTCGACGAGAGCGGCCCGTTAGCCAAGAGTCGCAATGCCGCGGGTATGGACCGAATTGGAGGCGTTAAGGCTTCCTGGGGAATGGACGGTGACGAGGCGGCCGCGGTACCCGAGTCGTTTTCGGAGGCAAGGATGGCGGCACGACCGGATATGCCGCATGGGCGCTGTTTTCGTACAACACTATGAGTGGAAGGGGTGGATGGTCCAGTCGGCTGCATGTCAGCGGGAGGGGGCTGTGGAGCGGCAAGACGCGCTTCGAGTTGCTGGGCTCGGGTACGCTAAATGTCGAGTCGCACGCTGTCAGACAATGCAGAAAAAATACAACAAGATCGAGCATCAAGACGCACGTATTTCTCAAGCTGCTGTTTGAGACCTGACACATCCGGCATGACCACCTCCTCGAAGTGACGAAGCGTCATCTGCAAATCCGCCACGGTGGACTTTTCCAGCTCCAACTCGACCTTGAGGGCCTGAACTTCCTGTTTGCTCTTGGCCTCGTTCTCCTCGGCCTTGGCCACCACTTGCCGCATGTCCTTCCCGATCCGCTCATACTCGGACTTGACCTGCGCCAACTGCGCCTCGACCTGCTCGCGGATCTTGATGGCCGCATCGCGCTCGCCCGTCAACTCAGTCAGCTGGACTTGAACAGCGGGCGTCAAGTGATGGTCCATGGCGGCGGCCGATGACTCGAGAGCCCGCTGCAACTCGGCGACACGTGCATGCAACTCGAAGCACTCTGGACACTCTGCCTGCAAGTGGTGCGCTGCGGCACCCTTCTCAAGCTGCGCCTTGAACTCGTCGCGCTCCTTCTTTGCGCGATCAATCATGCCGGCCATGCGCTTCTTTAGCGCGTCCATATCGCGCTTGTGCTCTTCAGCCATGGTGCGCGATTTTCGCTTGAGATCCGCAGCAACTTGCTCGGCAACCGTGACACGCATGAACGCTCGCTCGGCGTCATTGATACGTGTCCGGGCGGATTCTAGTTCTACCAGGCGCTGGCTGGCAAGGCCTTGAAGAGCATCGATCTCAGCGAGGCGTTGGTCGGCAAGGACACGAACGGAATCAAGTTGAGCAACTTGATCACGGAGTTGTGCCACGCTGGCTTCGGCAGCGGCGACGCGAGCATCGGCGTCTTGTAGCGCTGCCTCCGTTGCTTGGGCTTGCTCGTCACGCAACCGGCAGACCTCCACCTGCGCAGCCTCGGCCAGCGCTTGCGACACGGCGAGCTCTTGACGCAGACCGTCGGCTTGCGCCTCGAGTTCGGCCACACGCTGGACTTGAGTCTCCAACTCTTGCCGCACACTCATGAGCTCCTCCTGGGCCTGCCTCGCCTTTGCCTCCTGCTCCTGCTTGACCACCTCCAGCTCGCGCCGGATTTCAGCCACCTCCTCCCTTGCACCATCCAAATCGGCCGTCAAGGCCTCCAATGTCTCCTGATCCTTTGCCGCCGCCTCCGCCAGCGCCTCGTTCTCATCCACAACCCTCGCGACCTGGGCCAGCGCCACATCCAGACGGCCCTGCATCTCGCCGACCTCGTGCTGCTTTTGCAACGCCACATGCTCAGCAATCGCGCGCTGTGTCTCCGAATCGAGCTTGAGCTCACGAACCTGTGCGTCGAGCTGGTCCACGCGCGCCTTTGCCTCCTCACCCACTGCGTCTGCCCGTGCAAGTGCATCCACGACCGCCTGCTCTGCCCGTGCGAGCTCGCCCCTAAGCCTGCGCGACTCTGCGCGCTCCTGCTCCACCTCGGCACGCTCGAGTCCTAAATCCATCTCGACGGCCTCGAGCTGCTCGCGCAATGTTTCAATCTCGGCCTCGACCCTCTCCCTGTCCCTCGCCGCATCCTCCTCTGCCGCTTCAATCTGTTGAACGAGTTTTGCCATTTCGTCCTCGAGCCGCTTGATGCGTCGTCTCGCGGGCCCGACCTCGTCATTGCGCACACGCTCAACGGCCGCGTCCGCATCGGCCTTGGCCTTTGCCAGCGTGTCATTCACAACCACCGCTTCTGCCTCTGCACCCTCTGCACGCTCGCGAAGCGCATCGACCTCACGGGCCAGCTTTGCGGCTGAGGCGCGTTCGGCCGCAAGCTGTGCGTCCATGGTGGTGACGCGTGCACGTGCCGCGGCTAGATCGGCGGCGTGCGTTTGTGCGGCTGCGGTTGTGTGTGCGGCAAGTGCTTGGACGAGCGCGTGCACGGATGTTGCGAGGACGATGGGCGATGCGGTCGGGGGTGGGAGAGGTCCCGGAGTGAGTGCGGATGGCAAGTGTGGAGTCAGCAAGGCAATGATGTTGGTGAGGATCGATTGGATGGTGGGTGTAGGAGGAGGCGGGGGCGGAGGTGCGGGAAGGCCCAGGATCATGGCGTCAAGGTCCGACATTTGGTGTGCGGTAGTTTGGCTGAGTTGGGATTCAGTGTCTGTTGGGCAGCAGTATGGTGAGTGTTTGGGGAATGTACATGGCGCCGCTTGCAAGAGAAAAGGAATCGAATCGTACCAGCAAACGAAGACAGGTGTTGGGATTGCGAATCGGTGGGCACGTGCAATGTGCTTGTGTACTGGGTTTGCGAAAACTGGAGGCCGGGGGACGACGGGAGGTTGTCGGTGATGATTGAATCCAAGCTTGGATTACTTGGCACCCCTGTAGCGGAAACCAAGTTGCGGATTGCAAGCATGGCTTGCTGGATGGCGGCCGAGGAGGCCGATTGCAGTTGGCGCTCAATATCGGATATCTTGGTCGATGCATGTGATAAAGCGGTGGTGGTCGCGACATGCGATAAAGCAAGCTGTGGAGTGGATTGTGAGAAGGACTGTTGACTCTGATGGGCAGAGAGTGCCGCTGCTTGAGACGTTGCAGGTGGCGGAAACGGAATATCAGACGATTGTGCTTGAGACTGATATTGATGTTGCGATTGAGAAAGAGAAGCAGTCCGAGGCCGAGCCGGGGGAAGCACAGGCGATGACAGTGGCAGCGTGACTGATGCGCTTGAGGCTGGCGCTGATGGTCCAGATGGCATCCTGTTGCGCTGCCCCGAACTCAAGGCCGATCGGTCCCCATGGCCGGTCGAGGCACGAGCGAGCGGGGAAGAGTGTGGACCGGTTGCAAACGATGGGGAAGGCATCACCAAGGCACCAGGGCTGGCTCGTGCGCAAGTGTCTGCGGCTTGCTGATGATGCACGTGAGAAACGAGGGGCGACGAAGCCGACTGCGGGCGTGGATGCATCGCGGGCACTGTCATTGGGGGTGATGATCGGTATGCAGGGGCTCGGCCGCCAGCCGTGAAGGCGGCAATGGGCGGCAGCCTCTGGTTCCGGCTCTGGCTCTGGGCAAGGTGGGCGTTGCTTTGCTGCTGCTGGTAGGTGGAGACGGCCATGGGCATGGCATACACCATGAAAGGGCTTGGATGGTACTGCTGTTGCATTGATGCACTTGCCGTGGACCCATGAACAGGCAGTTGTGGTGCTGCGGTTCCAGTTGCCGCGGGCGTGGGCAGGGGCGCGGACGGCTGTGGGTGAGGTTGGGGTTGGGACTGATTCATTTCTGGTGAATGGTATGATACATGTCAAGTACCATGGACTTTGGCCGGGTTGGTGTACATGTCCCGTACATTGTCGACCGGCCCGGCGCCGTGATCAGCTGCAGCGTGGGCCAAGAGAAGCGTGAGACCTTGAAGGAGCAGACCGCTTCGACGCATCACACGCGCTCACGTGATGTGGGCCAAACACACTCGAGGGTTCACTGGAAATTCTCACTGTCGGCTAGTCTCGTCTGGTCGTTGCAGTCGGCGGCCGCCTGCATGCATCGCAACGGCAATGTGACGGTATTGGGTCGTTCCCACACACATACGATGCACATACTCATATTCACGCTCACGTAAATGCAATAATCATCCCTCTCCTCCACAAAGCACCAACAGCGACTCTCCCATTCAATCCAATCACATTCACAATGGACAGCCGACCCGCGACGCAAACGGGCTCCACGCGCGAGCTCGCCACGGGCGGCGGCGCCAACCGCTGGCGCTTCATGTCCTTCCACGACCGCATCAAGCACGTCAAAATCGACGTTACCCCAGTCCGCCATTGCATTGCGCCACGAGGCCGACGTGAATGCAGCCGACGCAGACGCAGCCGGCATGGACTCGGCATTCGTCGCTTCGCTGGCACAGTGGCGCGAGCTCAATGGAACCGCCCAGTTTTCAGCCTTTGCCCGCGAGGTCGCCCCCTTGGCCCATTCCCTGGCCATGGTGCTATACCGCAAGCAACAGATTGTCGACGCCATTGTTGAGCACTTGGCCGTGGACAGCGCAAATGCATATGAACCCATCCTCAGGTATGCCCATTTCCGATGCCATGCACTTTTGACCTTCTCGAGATCTCACATTCTCGCCCAAATGCAAATATAATGCAGCCTCACGACTTCACTTGCAAAGGACTTGCGCCAAGAGTTCTTCCCCTATCTCGGCCGCGTCATTGCCGCCATTCTTCCCATCCTGCGCTTGCGTGATTCCAGTGTGATCGAAGTATGTTAATCCTCATTCATTTTTTTTTTTTTTATTTCCTTGCCCTTCTAATCTTACTCTTCCAATTTTTTAGCACGGATTCCAATGCATCGCCTATCTGCTCCGCTACCTCCAACGCGACGTGCTTCGCAACATGGCTCAAGTATACGACATGCTCTCGCCACTGCTGGGACATGCCACCGTGCAAAAGCCCTACATTCGCCAATTCGCAGCCGAGTCTTTGTCCTTCATGCTGCGCAAACTCAAACGTGATCAAGTTCCTGTCCTTATCGCACACATCTTTGCCTCACTTGACGCCGAGTCGCATCACACCGCTTCACAGTATGCCGAAGCCATTGGATACCTAATTGCCGAGACCGTGTGTCACGTCAACCACACGCTGCACTCGTGCCACCCCATTGTTCTTCCCGCCGTTGTCAACGCAACTCTCGCCGACCCATCGGACCGACGCGACGTGGCCATGGCAGCCGCTCTTGGCCGCATCCTATCACATTTGACACCCGCCACGTCCCCGCCCGTCTTCAAGGTGCTCGTCGACCGGTGGTCAACCGACGCCGACCGCATCTCGCGATACCTGCTCGTGTGTGTCAATGTGCGCCAGGGCGACCGCGTCCCGAGCTATGTCAAACTGCTCGACGCATTTGCCGCCAGTGTCGTGACACAATCATCGCTCACGTCAGGATCCATGGATTTGCTCGCGCAACTGTTGCTTCGCGCCACGTACCAGGATACCATCAAGCACGTGTCGACGCTCGAAAACGTCACGACACATGCCGGGTTGGAACTCGATGTGCTCTTGGCGTTTCACATGACGCTCGTGGATGCAAACTTTGACGCTTACAACTCGCTCGTCCTGCCCATGACTGTGCGCTTCTTGTCGTCAAAGTGGAGCCAAATGGATCAAAAACTGGTGCTTGCCTTTCTCGCTCACGTCTTGACCAAGGTGCCGCTGTTGCACGCTGCCGCCGCACAGTGCGTGAACCCGCACGGCAAGTTGATCTTTGACAAGGCCTTCCCGCTGGTGGCGGTGCTCGAGTCGTACGAGCCCGGATCCACGCAAAGTGATCTTGAGGTGATTGCGGCCGTTTCGGTTGCCCGCAAACTCGCCGTGCCAACGACCAAGTTGCAGCCCGCACTCGAATCCGTGCTCACCAAATCCATCACGGCATCCACGATGGTCTTTGCACATACTTTGCAAGCACTCATGTATCTCAATCTCGCGTCCACCTCGCAGCACGTTGCTTCGCTCATCACCTCCCTTGACCCTTTGCCCACATGCCCATACCTGCTCGACGCACTCTGCCACTACCTGACAACACAACCACTCACTGCCCTGACCCCGGCCCTGCGCGCCGACTGGACCCGCAAGCTCACGCCGCTCGCGGCATCGCTGCACCACTCAATCCGCCTGCCCGCCCTCACGACCCTTGCCTACTTGCACGCCGACAACCCGCTGCTGGACCTGTGTGCCAAGGCCGAGGCCACGCCCAACACGCTCGACGCCATTCGTACAAAGACCATGCATGTTAACAACATTGCCCTGCACGTGCACGCCGAGTCCCCGGGCGTCGACATTGTCGTGCGGTGTATGGTGGCACAGTTTGCCACCAACTTTGCACCGCTGTGGCCCGCTGTCGCGCAGTGTGTGCGCAAGTTACTGGATGTTGTGCCCGCGGGCACGTGGGCGTACATTGAGGAGGTACTCGAGGCGTACCAAGGCCGCCGCCGCGCCGCGGTGGCAGAGATCGACTTGTTTGCGTTGCCCGAAACCAGAGCGCCCATGGGTGGGCTCGACGAGGCCGAGGTCATGTTGAGTGCGCATGCCGCGCACACGTTCAACGTGACGCTGGACCGCGTGGATTTCTGGAACGTGTATGCGCTCGTCATAAAGGCGATTGCCGGCCACAATGTCACCGAGACTAGGAGCAAGTTTATCGTGCCGTACTTTTGCCGGTTTGTGGATGGCGAGTACCGGCGGTTCCATAAGGATGTGCCTCAACTGGGCGGCGCGGCGTCCGACGACCAGCAAGGCGCCGATACCAACGAGGAGCAAGAGCAAGCGCGCCTGCGTCTGCGCGTGCTGCCCGTGACGCCCGCGACCGTGGCCAAGAAACTAGTGGCGTTCCTGGACCTGTTTTCTCACTTCAAGCCACACCACGTGCACAAGGCCGACGTGCTCTACTCGCTGTACGACGCACTGCTCGTGCGCGGCGACGCCGACCTGCAACGTGCGGCGCTCAAGTGCATGCATACTTATGCGCACGACTGGTACACGCCGTATCATTCGCTGTATCTGGACCTCCTCGACGATGCAAAGTTCAGGGACACGTTGCTAGGAATCAAGCTTGAGCCGGGGAATGCCGGGTCGGCCGCCGTCGATCAGGTCACGTTCAAGCCGCATCATCGCGCAGACGCGGCGCGCATTCTCACTCGTGTGCTGTACGGGCGCATGATGTGCCGTAAGGGCCATGTGGCCAACCGGCGCATCAATGTACTCAGTCTCATGTCTGGCGCAACCACGGACGAGATTGTGTACTTGTTCCGGCTCATGTGGCCCATGGACGGCGGGTTTGACACGCGCGTGGCGGGCCAGGTGGATGTGGGCATTGTGCATCGCATCAACGTTGCGCGCACGGCGGGTTTCTTGACGCTCATGGAGGATGTCATGAAGCAGTTGGGCAAGCGGGTCGCATGTGTGGTTGGGCCCGTCGCGGATTTGTTGACTGGGTTGGCCGTGGGCACGGTGGAGGAGGTGAGGCGGAGGCAAGAGAGTGAGATGCAAGTCGATGCCAAAGTCGCCGGCGAGCAGGCGGAGCAGTCCGAGTCGTCGTCTGATGACGCTGCCGACGAGCACCAGGACACGGAGGCGGACGAGGGCGACACTGAGGTTGCCAAGGAGGAGGAGGAGGAGGAGGAGGATGCAATCACACTCAAGGCCCTCTTCAACCTCCGCACTCTGTGCCTGCGCCGACTCATTGCCATGTTCAAACTGCACCTGCCCTACGATTACACGCCCCATGTCCAAGCGCTGTACACGTCCCTGATTCAGCCACAACTCGCCGTCATGTTCCACGAAAACAAGTCGTCCATCTCGGCATCGCTCAACTTGCTCACGGTCTGGGCGGTCCACCATTTCGCCATGTTCCAACCGATCGCCCCTTCTGTCCTGGGCCCTATGATCTCTTGTTTGGTCGGATTCGAGCCCGTGCGCACGCTGGTTCTCGACTCGCTCTTTAACGTCATGGAACACGATCGCGATCTACTCGAGCCCGTGGCCGACCACTTGTTCGAAACAAGCGCCCAGCTCGTGACTCCGAAAACGGTTGTCCCCATGTCGCGCCTCATCAAGCTTTGCTCGGACCTGGCGCCCATGATTCGGCCCGCGCTCGCCTCGCGACTTGTGACTGTCTTGCTGCCCGTGGTCACGGCGTCCAAGGCCACTTTTGAGACAAAGGCAAGCATTCTCGTCATCCTGCAGTCTTGCATTCAACACTTGCCACGCGACGATGTGCGCGCCGTCCTTCTGTCCGTGTCTCGGCTGCTGGCCGACTTTTCGGAAAAGACGTCGCGCGTGCAACTGACGCAGTTGGTCGAGGCACTCGCGGCACAGCTCGGATTACCGCTTGTTGGATCGTTGATTGCTGGCCTCAATGCGTACCATCGCCGTGTCGTGGACCAGCTCGATTACGACGTGGTGCTCACGACGTTTACCCGTCTGGCGCAGGTCCATGGCGAGCTCCAATACCTTGAGTGGGTCCCCGTGTTGCACAACATGTTTTTCCTCATCAAGGACGACGACCTGAGTGCGCGCGGCAATGCGTCGCACAACTTGGCCTTGTTTGCGCAGCTTGCTGCTCGTACAACACCACCGTCCGCCGCCGCCACCACGGGCGGCGAGGATTACCAAGGCTTGGTCCAGCATGTG
The DNA here is from genome assembly GCA_002102555.1 of Catenaria anguillulae PL171. Classification (NCBI taxonomy): domain Eukaryota; kingdom Fungi; phylum Blastocladiomycota; class Blastocladiomycetes; order Blastocladiales; family Catenariaceae; genus Catenaria; species Catenaria anguillulae. The sequence continues at coordinate 9,622 of MCFL01000372.1, read as the reverse complement.
GTGTATCCAGCATTCAAGAAATCGATCCGCGCGTCATCGCTCTCCGAGCTCGTGCGTCTCGAATGGTCAAAGGTGCTGCTTGCTTGCGTTCAGCATTTGGGCCACATGGACGCATTTGCCGACATGGTCCCCTTGCTTCCGCGCGATGCCACGGACGAATCGGGCTTTTTTGAAAACATTTACCACATTCAGACTCATCGCCGGCAACGCGCGCTCGTGCGCCTGCGCGAGTACATTCCCAAGATTCGGGCCGCCACGCTCAACCATGTGTTTTTGCCGCTCATGACGCATGTGCTCACCCACAAGGATTCAAACTTGGTCACCGAGGCCGTGCTCACCATCACGGCCATCACAAAGTGTTTGCCCTGGGGGTCGTACTACTTGACGCTGCGCAAGTTTTTCAACCAGTTGCGGGCACAGCCCGAAAAGAAGCGCGAAAAGCTGTTGATGCATGCCGTGGTGGCCATTTTGGACGGGTTTCATTTCGAGATTGCCGACGCACCAGAGCAAGATCCGACCGCCATGGACGTTGTTGAGGAGGATGGCGAAGCCGGCGCCAGCTTGGCGGCTGCCACCGAGGGCGACGATCACGACAATGACGACGATGAGTCGGCCGATGCCCAAGCCGTTGCTGAGGCCGCGGCCGCCGCCGCCTCGGAGCTGGCCGCGATGCAGCAAAAGTACAAGATCCACAAGGTGGTCACGGTCAAGGTCATTCCCGAACTGCACCGGTACCTCATGTCGCGCAAGGACAATGACGACGTGACCATGTCCGTCCGTGTGCCCATCGCCCTTGGTATTGCATCCGTCATCACTTGGTTGCCAGAAAAGACAAAGAATGTGGAAATCCCATCGCTCCTGACCAAGCTCGCGCAATTGCTTCGCGCTCGCCTGCAAGCGACTCGCAACGTGACTCGGACCACGCTTATCAAAATCATCCAACTGCTCGGCACCCGGTACTTGTACTTTATGATCAAGGAGCTTCGCGGCGCCCTGTTGCGTGGGTACCAGATGCACGTTCTAGGGTACACGGTGCACGCGATTCTGGCATCGATCGAGTTGAACCCGGCATGTCTCAAGGCGTGCGCGTACGACTTGTGCGCCATTGTGGCCAACGACATTTTCGGCGAGGTCGGCGACGAGAAGGATGCCGAGGCGTACATCAAGTCCATGAAGGAGCTCAAGACATGTGTGTCATACGATACAGTCGAGTTGATGGCGACCCATGGTTCTGTCGACGTGCTGTCCAAGATGCTCGTCGAGGTTAAGAAGGTGCTTGTCCATACCCGCGACGCCAAGGTGCTCGACAAGGCTCAAAAGTTCCTCAAGCGCATGACGCCGGGAATTGTGGCCAACCAGCATGTCACGCTCGAGCAGCTCATGAAGCTCGTGCACTCGCTCGTGGTCGAAACGTACGCGATTGCCAATGCCGTGGACGTGGACGTCAATGCCATCAACGCCGCCAAGACGGATACCACCACGGTGCATGCCTCGGCCACGACGCAATGGAAGGCCAATGCGCACTACTTTGTCGAGTTTGGCTTGCACTTGCTTCAAACGTGCTTGCGCAGCCCGCGCTTGACATCAAGAACCAAGTCCACATGCAAATGCTCAACTCGATGGTGGATGTGGTGGGCCAATGCTTCAACGCCAAGCACAACAATACGTACATTCTGGCGTCGTACGCCATGCAGTACTTGTGCAAGCTCCCGCTGTCTCAGCTCCGCTCCACGCTCCCGCTCGTCATGACAAAAAACATTTACGACCATCACCAGTTTGCCCAACGCCCGGTCCGACATTGCTCAAGCGTCGCTCAAGCTCGTCAATGCCGTTATGAAGTCTTGCGACTATGTGCCGTTTACCCAAAAGCAAGTCAAGCATCTACTACGACTGCTGCGGCCCGAGATTGGCGACCATGACAACCACACCATCACTTATTCAGTCCTCAAGTCCATCTTTGCGCGCCGGATTGTAGTCAACGAGGTATACGAGATGATTCTGGAAATTGCCACCATCATGGTGACGAGCCACTCGACCAATGTCCAAGACCTTTGCCGGTCCGTGTACCTTCAGTTCCTCCTCACGTACCCGCAGGGGAAGCAGCGCATGGACAACCACGTGTCGTGGATGGTCAAGAATCTCGCGTACGAGTTTGAGCAAGGACGCATGGCTGTGCTCGAGCTCATGCACGGTTTCATTCGCAAGTTGCCCGAGGATATGCTGGCCGAGTATGGCGAGATCATGTTTGTGGGCCTCGTTTCGGGTTTGACGGACGATTCGCCAAAGTGTCAAGAAATGTCCGCCACGGTGATTCTGGGCTTGTTGGGCAAGATGTCGCCACAGCTGGTGGTGCCTGTGCTCAAGATGCTCCGGTCGTGGTACAAGAACCCAAAGACCAAGGCCATTGCTGTGCAGCTGCACGGCTTGTTGATTCAGGCCGAGCGCGATGTGCCCGACTTGATGCCGTTGTTGCAAGCCGTGTTTGACGATTGCGAGCGTGCTCGGCGCGCGGCCGAGGAGCAAGACGAGGATCAGTCCATGGACGCCGCCGATGGTGAAGACAAGGACGAGACGGCCGCCGCCGAGCAGGATCAAGAGGGCATGGACGCCAACGCCAACTGGAAACTGCTCTACCTGGCTGTGCTCACATTGACCAAGCTCATCACTCGGTCGCCCACCCAAACATCCATTGCGGTCGTCACCGTCTTGCACCCGCACGTGACGCATCCGCACGTGTGGATTCGACTCGCCTCGGCACGTTGTTTGGGTCTCTTCTTTGCCACGGGTGGCGACGTTGCTGTGGCGGCATTGGACCTCAAGACGACGCGGTCGCTCGTGCGTGATGTTGCCCGGCAGCTTGGGTCCGTGTACTTGGACAAGGGTCTGGCAACGCAGGTGGTCAAGAACTTATTTTATCTATCGAAGCGGCTGCACGTGCTCGGGTCCGAGATCAAGGCTTTGGAGGCGACTGATGCCGGCTCCAATGACGACAACCAAGACGACGACAACAACGACGACAGCGAGGATTCGGCTGCAGCGTCCAAGCCCACCAAGAAGTCGCCGCTTCTGGTCACATTGCAGTTCCTCAGTTTCCTCGCGCGCAAGGACCAGGCAAAGAACAAGTCGACTTTGTTGCGCACGTCGCTCTTCCAAGTGTTTGCCGCCATTGCCAATTTCTTGGATCCCGAGTCATTGGTTGAGGTGGTGCAACCCATCATGGCGCCCATTTTCCGGACCATGCAAGACGAGTCGGTCAAGGGTGATGAGTGGGGTGCGTCTTCTCCAAGTTTATCGCGTTGAACGCCTCATGCGTGTGTCACTAACTAGCGAGTTCTTTTGTTTCTTTTCAGACGCTCTGCGCACATTCTGTCAAGAAATCATGGACCTCTTGCAAGCCAAGCTCGGCCAAGCAGCCTTCACGACAGCGTACGCCCAAGTGCGGTCGCACGCCGAAAACAAACGCCAGTCACGCAACAAGAGCGTGCCGAAATGGCGGTCGTGGACCCGCAACGGGCGGCACAGCGCAAGTTGGCCCGCAACTTGGCAAAGTCCAAGGCAAAGAAACGCAAGGCCGAGGAGGAGATGAAGACGAAGCTTCACACCAACGTCAAGCGGGCAAAGACCAAGCATTAATTTGTTGTTTTGGGCGATTTGCATTATGGGAGTGTGGCCAGGATCGTTTGGTTGTACATTATTGAAACTCACTGTTTAGTTTCGCCGGTTAGTCAGTATTTTGATATCTTCGCGGTATTTTCGTAGATGTATAATAAACACATTCTCCTTACTTCTCAACCTCCTGATCGCTGTGCCCTTGTCGTTTGGAGCAGAGCGGCGCAATCGCGGCCTACCATCGCGAGCGAATCCATGCATCCATTCACATGTCCGCCCGTGGAGAACGAGCTTACCCACCTTTCAGGCCTCGGGAAAAGTAACTTGACTGTACGCAATTGGACAGATGTATCTGAATCCGTATGATACAAAAGTCGTCGCCAAGTCCACGATAAACGCCAACCGCGCCATCAAACTCCATCACCCAACCACTGTCCTTGTCATCGCCCTCGCCCTCGCCCGTTGCCTCGCCAACTCCACTGCCGTTCGCGTGGGTTGACTTGTACACGTCGAGCGGGCCGCCGCGTGGGCATAGCCGCGTGCTTGGCTTGCGTGGCCAATTGCGCGGATAAGGCGATTCGACAACTTGGGCCTGACCCCACGGCAGGCTGTCAATCAGGGGCATGGTGATTGACGTGGGCGCGTACTTGTCGGAGCAACCAGGGCCAGAAGGCACAGACGAGTGGTTGAGCGGTCCAGGCGCCCTTCATGTACCGACTCGTCCTCCTTCAATTGGCCCGGCAATGACCCATCAACCGCTGCGCTGTTGACACCCACACCCGCGAAGCGCGAATCGTCATCTAAAAATGCTCTCTCTGCTGCCGTCTCAATCGACACACCCGTTGCGCCTGCGCGTATGTTGATCCCCAAGTCCTGCATGTTGTTGAGACCCAAAATCATGTTCCTCGACAATCCGTCCATTACGAAAAACATGGCGTACTTTGACACGCCAAGCACGACCACGGGCAAAACAACCGCCCCAACCAAGCCCGCCAGCGAGGCGTTGGCGACGCGCACCGACCTCATCCCGTCGGGCATCGGCCGCATATCCCAGCCTGCCGACTTGCACAACGCGTGGCTCACCAACCCAACCTGGACCCAGAGTCGACCAAGGCATCAATGTCGTGGCCGGCAGCGCGAACCGGCACTTCCCACGGTCGTAGACGCGACACGCATGACATCCTGGAGCCCGGCGGGCCTCGCGGCAGCGCCAAATTCGAAGGCCAGCGCAACGCGGGAGGCGTTCGGATGGGCGGGGGCGCAAAGGCGAGTGGGTGAGTTGGCGGATCGGTTGCCGGGCGAAGCGGGGAACTGTCAGTGGACAAAGAGATGGCACCGGTAGTGGTGGTATGACGCGGGCGGGCTTGCCGACTCTGCTTTGCTTTCTCCGTGGCGATCATGACCTCAAGCAGGGTCACCACAAAGAGGGTCCCACCAGTGCTGAGCCTGGGAAAGCCGCCAACATGAGGCAGCAAGCGGGTGAATGCCACATGGAGCTTGTCCAAGAGCTCGGGGTCGCGAACCATGGAATTGAGGGTCGTGTGCTCCCCATTGTGGACTCGGCCAAGCACTTTCACAATGCGCGAGAGACATTCCTGAAAGTTGAAATGACAGCATCAAGCATGCTGTGAGAAAGATGGACGACCAGTTGACAAAAGTGAATGACCGGACCCGAAAGCCTTGCGACACTGTTATGCCGAGACATTCCAGGAATGCCTTGACCGAGTTGAGGCGCTCCACGCGCTCCGAAAACGCCCGCCGGAAGTTGACCCAACGAGCGGCCGACTCGGGGTTGTCGAGGGTCAGCAGGCTGCAGAACGAATTGCAATGGCCCAAAACCTACAAGAATTGCCTAGCGTCAAATCGGCAACAGTAGGGTCAGGAGAAAGAAGTAAAGTACCATTGCAAAAGAGATGCGTGAGTAACTCCACTGCCCCTGTCGGGATGTTGCCGTTACCAACGGCCGCCAGCAAAATGCGCCGCATTTTAAAATGGCTATTGCCAAAGCCCGTCGCGTTCGAAATGTCCGATGCAAGGCCGTCCGACTTGGCAAGAAGGTAGACCAAGAAGGCGTTTTTCATTGGCCAGGTGGCAGTGGCGAACGTTGGGAAGCTGAAATGGGATTTGGGAGCTCGCAGTCATTAATCAAGAATGCTGCTGGGCACGATTAAGATGTGCGACGTACTTGGCCTGCGTGATGTGCGGCGAATGGACGGACACGGTCGCGCCAACAACGTCATAGCTCGTGCAACACTTCAGAATGGAAAGATCTGGGTGGGATCCAAGGCAGAGACCGACCGCTAGGGTATGGGATGGCGGGTAGCCTGGGAATTATCCATTGGCGCAGCGCCCCCCATGTGTCGTCATCACCTTGTTGCTCTTGGGCATCGGATTCGTTGGCGGCGTCGGCAGCAGAATCAGGATCAGTCGCAGGAGCAGGGGCAGGAGCAGCCATGGTGGGTGGGGCGTGCGCGCCACCTTGAGCTGTACAACAAAACCGAGCGAGGCCGCCACGCCGCCCATGGCCGCCGGGATCGCCATGCGCAAATCCGAGAAAAGAATCCTCGTAGCCCATGAGTGAAGACAGCGGAAACTTGTGGCCGAGCGGGCGAAGATTGGCGTCGAGCGACGGCAGGCTGATAGTCGTAGTGCGTGCGCGCAGTGTCGGGCATGGCTGCCTGCAACGCCGATCCGATGCTGTTGGTCGAACGGCCGGGTACGGCGGTCGGCGGTGGGGCACCAGCATTGGAGCACGGGTGGCGGTTCGGGATCGGGATTGTGCAGTGGGTTATCTTGAGCTTTCCCTGGCATCAATATCAGCTCTGTCAACTTTGTGATCGATGCTTATTGTCGCTTGTTCGGCCGGCAAAATCAATCATGGCTGCCAGCCGCCAACCGCCGCTCTCCAATCCCCGTTCAACGTATGCATATTCCGCCCCCTGATTCCTGATTCCGCTCACCAACCACGTTGTCAGGCGTTATTAAACGGAGTGTTCTTGTTGCGAAATGGACACAATTACCTTGTACATTGATACAAATGACACATGCACGACCATTCCAATCACGCTGCTCACAATCACTTTTACTGGGTCTTCTTGCCCTCGGTGTTCCCCGCAAGCCTCTGCTGCTTCCTCAAGGCCCTCTTGCGGATATCCGTCTGAGTGCCATACACATACTCCAGCCACATGTTGTTAGTGCCGACATGGTTGATGATCCAGTTGACCAGGGCATGCATCGGGTTGGGCGTTGACGTGAAGGGCGTGTTCGCGCCGCCCGGGTTGCCCAGCTTGGCGAGCGCTTGTCGGACATAGGTCCTTGCGGTCGGAATCATGGCCGAGGGCTTGCGAATCTTGGACATGTTGGACACAACAAAGTAGGTCGACAGGCATTGCACGTCGACCTTTGCGGGCTTGAGTTCGCGGCCCAGTGCTTGCGACCACGTGAGCAGGAATGACTTTGAGCCAGAGTAGACGGAAAGCAAAGGTTGCGGCAAGAGGCCGGCAAACGAGCCGACATTCAGGATCAGACCGCGCTTCTTGGTCACCATGGCAGGGGCAACGAGTTGCGTCACCTTGAGGATGGACGAGATGTTGACGTTGACAATGCGGTCCACGACGGCGGCCTGCTCCTCGAGGAACGGGATCGGGAACTCGTGGTTGGTGCCGACATTGTTGACGAGCACGCCAATATCGAGGGCGGCAAGCTGCGTGCCAAGGCGGGTGTAATCGGCCGTGGCCGTGGTGCTGAAGTCGAATGGAATCACCTTGACTTCGACCTTGTGGGTGTCACGGATCTCCTGGGCGAGCTCAACGAGCTTGGACTCGGTACGGGCAAGAATGACCACATTGAACTTGGCCTTGGCGAGCTGCAGGGCAAACTCCTTGCCGATGCCGTCCGAGGCGCCCGTGATGACGGCCCATGCACCTGTGCCGGCGCCATACTTTTTCAGCTATTGAAAACAGACAAGGGCCTGGCGTCAGTCGACTGATGTTTCTTCATGCTTGATCAAGATCCGGGGCATACCGAGACGCCGCCACGGGCAAACAGGTTGACGGCAAGGCGGCCGAGCGAGAACGAGTAGCGCAGCAGGGCAATGGCGCCGAGGCCTGCGAGCAAAAGCACGGGCAGCGGGGTGGCCGACAAGAAATCTGACATTTTCCTTCACGTGGATGAGGGGTTCATGGATGCGGACGATTTACCATTCTGCGAGACTGAGAAAGAGAAGGAAGGGATCCTGCCCTTTTGAATTGTGCCGTCGACGTCGATAAATACAATCACCACCTCGATCCACTGTTGCAGATTCCAGACCTGGGCATCAATTTTGCACGGGCGGCCGGGCGGTTGGCCGCTGGCCAGTGCTGGAGGAGTTGTGATGCCCCAAACGAAGGCTGATCCGTGGGTTGCCCACAGGTTGCCCACACAACCCATGAGATCATCATCTGCACGGCCAATTACCGGCCGACAGGATTGCTTCAGTCATTTTAGTACGTACCCCTGATTGCTTCCGCTTGAATTTGCCCTCCTGGCTCATAAATACAACAGGTCGTCGATAGTTTCTCGCATCTCTCTCAGTCTCAGGGCTGGGTGGCCTAGTCCCGTTCACTGATTCCTCGACTCCGCCCAGGAAGCCATGATCCGTCGCACCAGACACGCGTCTGCCGTTCCCCACAATTCCCACTGGGGCCCGGGCTCGCCGGTTCCCGTACTCCCTTGGGCTCAATTCGTACAAGTGCGGTCTTCTTCCGAGCTCGCATGCTGTCGAGGTGGACATGTGGCTTGGCTTCTTGGTCATATGTACTTCGCTTCTGTCAGGCTGGTGGTCAGCTTCTGACGCATCCGCAGCCTTCACCTCCACAGGGCGAACCGAAGATCGAGGTGCCAGAGTCGAGCACCCACAGCGACTCGCTGACGGCCACTGGCCGCTCGCGGCGCTGCCGCTGCAGTCTATCAGGCACGGTGGGTGCGACATCAATGTCCATGTCCCGGGCATCAACCACAGACAGGACAGCGCCAAAAGAACGCGAGCCGCCCAGTAGGAACTCCTGGCAGGGCACAAAGAAGTCGGCAATGAGCAACAGTGTATCATCCCAGTACACAGCAATGGGGGGCACGATGGTGGCAAGTCACAGAAACAATGACGGAAATGAAAAGAACAACATGGTGGTCTTCAGAATTGGATGCGAGTATTGGGTCGCCAAGCACACTAGCAATCTCGAGCCCCTCCATGCGTTGCGGTTTGGATGTGTGTCCTGCACGGTTACGAGCGGCAGGAACGATGGTACATCGAGCAAGGATTAAATGCGAGAAACTGGATGCTTGAATAAACGCTATCCGCGAAGCTTTTAAGCTCGGTTGGTGTCGCATTGTGGCTAGTGATTTCGGGAATGGCATTCTCCACGACTGCACCTATCTTGCTTGGCTTGAGCACATATCTGCCGCGAGCATCTGCGAAAGGTTGCAAGACTTCTTCGCCACGGAAAATACTCGAGAGAGACAAGGGCAGCGACGATCCTCCTCAAAACATCCTTGGAACAGGTTGGATTGCGGATGGGGAATGGAGTCCTCGCCAAGGATTTTGGTGATCTCCACATGTCGTGGGTGGGGACGTGGGTGGGGAGCGATGATAATTCGGACCTGGTCGTAGCGCAGACTCAAAGGATGACGATGTGAATGGTGCGCCGCGGTCGGCAAAGCCGGCGGTCGGAAAGCCCAAACGCATGCAGACGTCATGGAACAGGCCTAGGGCCACGGCATGGTCGGTCGTGTTGCGGGCACAAGGGTAAAACCACACATACCGGGAGAACGTGTCTTGGAAGATGAGCACGTATTTGTTACCATTGGGCCATGCATGCAAGGGACCAAAGAAGGAGCTCGTATCGCCGTTGTCTGCGCCAGGCTCAGAGTCGGTACATAAAGGGCGAAGAGGTCGAGGTCGCAGTTGACGCCGGGGCGGGAGACGAGCCAGAACTGTTGGAAGCGGCGATGCTCATGGCGCCGAAAGCAGAAATGAAAT
>MCFL01000371.1:0-20458 GCA_002102555.1 Catenaria anguillulae PL171 | reverse complement strand
TTGCAGATTGAGCGCGAGAAGATGGATCGGTATCGCGTCGTACCCATTGCATTTCGTTTCATGTCACAGCTGCTGCATGATATCTAACGTGCTTGTTCATGGCCCGTTACTCCAGCGGGAAAACGAGCGCAGGAGGCACAATTATTTGCCGCTCATTCTCGAGTTGCTCAAGCAATTGGCCGAAAAGGACCTCTTGGAACCCGCCTTGGAGAAGTCAATGAAGGAGGCAAGGAAAAGTTTGAGGCGGCCATGTCTGCCAAGGCCGCGGGTAAGCTGCAATGATGCTCAGTCCATTTAGGTATCGACCGACGGCCATCATTTTTTGTATTAATTGCATGTATTCGATGGATACGTCATGATGCGGGGCGATGTCGCCCACCCATCCTCCCACTCACAACCTGTCTGATTCACTTTGAAAACTGGCTGCTACTCAATATTGACCAACCCCACTTCCACGCCGATCGCCGCCATTCATGCCTCCAAACCCACCCTGTTGCGGTTGCTGTTGCTGCTGATGCGGCGGGCGACCATAATACCCGCCCTGCCCGGGTGGCGGCGGCAGCTGTGCAGGCGGCGGCGGCAAATGCGGCGGGCGATTCGGAAACCCTTGATGCGGCGGCCGCTGGTGATACTGGCCACCCATCCCCATGCCCATTCCAGGTCCACCAGGCCCACCGCCATACGGCCCGCTGGGCGGCGCGTTGCCATATCCACCCATGCCCTGCGGCGGCCGTTGCTGAAACTGGCCACCGGGCGGCGGGCGAACCATGCCTTGCCCACCACCGAACCCGCCGCCGCCTCCCATGGGTCCTTGGTTCGGATTCATGTTGTTGTTGTTGTTGTTGAACGGCGGGCGGTAGCCGCCGCCTTGACCGCCTTGGAAGTTTTGATGCATGGGCGGGCGGAACCCTCCGCCGCCTGGTGGTGCTGTTGTTGCTGCAAGTTGCGATTCTGGCCGTCTTGGGCAGGACGCGGAACGGGTTGAAGTGTGGGTCGGCAAAGCGGACAACGGGCATGCGTTGGTCGATTTCAATGTTTTCGAAGCCGACCTTGGCGGCGGCAGCCATATCGGGCGTAGTGAATTGGACATAGACCGAGCTGCGGGTGTGTAATGAACGGTGACAAGTTAGATTTGGAAAGAAGTAATAACGAACGAGGGATGTGAACGAACCCGCGACTTGCCGTTGACCTTGTGCTCTTGAATGTAATGTCCTTGACGCATGCTTGGTCCTTGGTCACCATGGTAACAACGTCAATGACATCGCGGTCCGAGGTCCACTACAATGTGCACGGATTGATATTCAATGTGGTCGCGGCACTCTCTTGAGTGAGAAGAAAGTGCAATGTCCAAGATAAATAAAGGAGGATCCGTACCCATGACAAGTCCTGATAATCAGTGCCGACGTCGCGTTAGGGTCCGGTATTGTTGGATTGCGAAATATCAAATTCGAGCGAAGGAGCGTCGGGTTGGCCGCCAGCCGTGTCCTGCGTACGTATTGCTCTTGAGGTGCGGAAGACGCAGGAGCAACTGCCTAAACACCAACACAAGGTGAATAAAGGGAGGTTGGGATTCGGACGCCGTAAAGACACGATTGAAGGGAACATACTTGGCTGTCGCCGTATCCAGACAAAACATCGCCAGCGTGCTCGACATTTGCCGAGGTTGCGGGCACCTTGGCTGGGCGTGCATCAGTCTCGCTGTCTGAATCAGGGTGTGGGCGCTTTTGCGCCGCGTTCGTGATGTTGATGCGGGATCCGCGCATGTGTGGGCGAGCAGAGGCTGCTGCTGCTGCTGCTGAACGGCTGCTGCTGCATATGCCGCATAAGACTCGGCTGGATCGGTTGGCTCATCAAGGTCCGGTGGCGGGTTCTTCTTGCGGTTGCGCCGGCGGCGGCGCGCTTGTGGACGAAGTTACGCCAGTTGGTGATCGCGGACCCGAGTCGCCGTACAGGTACTCGTCGTCGTAGATGGAAAGATCAAATTCATCGTGTCCAGACATGCTGGTGTGGGTTGCGAATGGCCAGCAGTGGGCGGATCGATGTGGTGGTTGTGGGAGGAGGGATGGGTCGGAAGGTCACGCGTCAATTGAGGTAGATTCTTGAGGCAATGCATCGAGTCAAGGATAAGAATCAACTTTGTGGGTGCTCTCCCGTTGTTTTTTTTCAGCATGACAAACCCGGTTCGAAGCATCGTCCAAATGATTATTACGTACAAGAAAGGGGATCAGCGACATGAAGCTTGGATCGACGGACCGTAAGGCGCGGGACGATTCCACGCGTCAGTCCACGCGTCGCGACACTGGCAGAGACTTGTTCGCAGCCTCCATCGCCTCTGTCGTTTGTGCCCAGCTTGAAGGAGTGGTTCCAGAGAGAGCTGGAGAGCATTCAAAGCACTCGGTAAAAATCAAGATAGAAGGACAAAAGAAGGGCTCGAATCCCAGCTTCCTTCAGCTCCCCGACCTCAAGCGGGTGACGAGCCTTGACACCATGCAGTACCTACCCACATCCCTGACGTTCATTTGCGTTTGTTCGGGATGACTTGATATTGAAGTATGAGAAAATATGACAAGGGACTGAGGGCAATACTATTCCTGTCGCCGCTCAAGTCTCGAATCACATGCACCTCCCATTGCAAATGTCTTTGGCTGCTCCTCGTGCAATCTTCGCCCATCCCAACAACACAAAGTCCATCTCGGTGGCCGACAAGTCACTCGACTCGATTGAGACACTGCACTCGTCTGAATATCTACTCAACAGCAACAAAGGCAGTCACGGTCAACACAATGTCCACGACGGTCAAATCGCCCAGTCTTTCACATCATCATCAAGGGAGGCCAACTTTTGCACTCGGAAGGCAAAACCCGAGCCAACGACCGCGTGGTGCCTCCGCTTTCAATGCACCTCTGTCCGACCTGGACCTAGCTGGGACCCTGAATCCGAGCGTACCACAGTCGCGATGAATGCAATGAGAATTATACTTATTCCCACAATCAGTCTGCTTCCATTGCATCAACAATGCAACGACCTGGATCCCTGATCCGCCTTATTCAGGGCCAGGATACAGCCGGAGCTCGCCGACCAGGAAGTTCCATGGAAGCACTCCGGCGTGGTAGTGCACAGCAGACGGCAGCGATTTCCAACACACACGAGCATCCGTTGTCGCCAACTGTCGTAGATCCAAACGACCTGTTGAGTTGGGGGACACGGCAACACAAGCAGCACAACTTCCTCAGCCACTATCTACACAGTCCTCCAAGTTTTCCCTCATTTCTATTGACGAAATCTCTGGTGCGGCGCTTTTCATGCCTCTCACCGTCGGCGGCCCTCATGAGCTCGTCACTCAACGACCCCGACCCGTTCGTATCCCAAGGTCGAGGCCGACGTGCGACGGCACCTGCAGAGGGTATTGCACAATACCGACCGAAATCATCACCAACGAAAGGTGCCAAATCGCGAATCCCTCGGTTCCCCAAATGCGTGGCAGGAGCCCTTGATTCCAAGGTTGGCAAACAACCCTACCGACGGAGCCTTGACTTCGACCGCTCCGGCATTTCCCACATTTGTTCCACTCGCATTGGTCCACCGGCCTTCACCTCGTCTTTCAATGGCGGGCCACGAATCATCAACTCTCTCAAGCACTTGGTGCCGCATCAGTTGCATCAGTTGGGAGCGGGTCAACTGGATCTAGCCGCGAACGAAGCCGTTCCCACTCGCCGGCCCGCGAATTTGTTCGAAACTATCTCAAGACAACTACGTCGTCTTCAGCATCCGTCACGCCAACCAATCAAAGCCCAAGCGTCCAACGTCTCATGGCCATGACATCAACCGTGGCGCAAACCATTCGCGCCAATGTGGCCTCGGCAGTCAACGCATCTGGCGCCGCTGGCGCAACATCCACGGGACTAGCAAATGCAGCAACCAACTTGTTGCTGGGCGCAAACTACGGCGGGAGCAACAACGCGCTGCATCATGCCGCCGGTGTAGACATCGCCAACTCGAGCGCCGCCACCCGGAAACAGTCTGTCATGCACGACCGCCACCTTCTGGATACAAGCGTCCCCGACGGCCTGGCCGACAAGGTGGCCTCGCAGCCCAGTCTCAAACCTTCCTTTTCCACAAGCACCGCCAGCACAGACGCCGCCAGCAGCAATCGTCAGCTCTCTTCGTCACACCTCAGCGAAACAACTCACGCCAGCCAACCACTGGCAGTCCGTCGCCTGAGCTGTGCCGCGCCAAAGGACAAGATTTTGCCGAGCGACTGGCCCGCGCGAAGCGACCAGCTCGCATTGACCATGGACATGCTGTTGGAGGACACGCGCGCAATTGTTGCGAAATCAACACGTCGCTAGAAGCCGCCGAGCAGGATAACTTGGCGGTGGGTGTCAAGCTGGCTACCGCCAGGACAAAGGCTGAGAAGTTTGGTTGCGTGGGAAGCGACCAGCACGCAGGCAGTTGTTGGGTGGTTGAACATGGCGGTGAGTCGGCACAAGCAAATTGAAAGGGAGGTCAAGGACTGGGGACGCGGCCCGCGAGTCCGAGGCGTGGGTTGATTGGCGAGGACTTGGCGGTGGAGGAGGTTGGGCTCGTGGATTCGGGCCAAAGCGAAATGGAACATGCATCCAAGACCACGAACGAGCACAGTGAACGACACGCAGAGACAACGGCTGCATTCGAGCTGTTTGACCAAACCATGACACCAAGTGACTTTTCCCTCACCAGCCGGCCAGTCCGGAATACTCGTTGAATGCGTCTGGCAATTCAGCCATCGTTGACTCATCAACTCATTAGAATTGCTCTGTCAACCTGATTTCAGTGCGCCTGTATTCGTTATTGGTCTTAATGCAGTGGAGTGCAGAACATATTTGTTTCAAAGCAAATGACGTCTGAATGCACCCTCAACCAGTTCTGTGCCGGAGCAGACATGAAAGTAAGCAAGAGACGACGAATAGTGAGCATGTAATGAAGGAACAGGATGGGAGAGAACCAGATTACACGACAACAGAGAACAGAAAGAATATGATAGGCAAAAGCGTTGGCAAGAATATACAATGCAGGTGCTAAAGAACACCCGCCAAATGAAGAAGGAAAAAGTGGGTAACGACCAACAAAGCGAGAAATAGAGGTCTACATTATTATTTTTGGCACACAAACCCACACTCGCGCTCATGACTGACCACCGGCTCCCAAGCAAACTGCCCAAAGTCGTACGAGTCGTCACCCGCGCCGGCGGCACTGCCCTCGTTATCCAAATCCATATCCACGTCCCCGGCGGAAATGGCGGCCAACCGTGCCTGCTGCTTGGCAGCCTGCTTCTTGGCTTGCTTGGCAGCCTTGCGACGGTTTTGGTTGAGCTGCGGGTTGATGAGCGACTCCTCGTCCGTGAGAATGGCTTGTTTCCGTGCCTTGGCCAGAGCGGCCGTGACCTTGGGTGCCGACACCTCGGGGACAACAATATCTTCGTCGTCAGAGTCGGAACCGTCCCCATCCTCAGACATGGCGTCGTCGTTGCCAGACATGGCGTCGTCCATGCTCATGTCGTCGTCGCTCATGGCCGACATGGCCGCCAGCTCGGCCTCGGATACGGACGGCATGGCCACAAACTCGCCGGAATTGGCCTGCTCGAGCTTGGCCAAATCTGCATCCATGTCAATCTCCTTGGCAAACTCGTCAACGATACTTGCCTTGCCGCCGAGCTCGCGCTTGGGTGCAACCGAGTAGAACGGAATCTTGCCCATGTTCCAATCGTTCAACACGGCACGCGCCGCCGCCTCGGCATCGGGCACTCCGCCCTTGCGCAGCTTGCCCCGTGTCTTTGCCACGTGGAACAAAAACTCTTGAACCGAATCAAACGCTGGAATCGTGTACAACATCATGAGTGTTGGCTTTGAGGCGCGCGTGAGGATGAGCTCAACCGGGGTGATGGGATCCTCGAGGGCCTCGACACGCACGCAGTTGCGCAACATAACAGCGGCCTTTTCCTTCCACGACGCATCGGCGCGTTCGGGAGAGAAGACAATGCCGGGGCAATCGAGCAGCTTGATGTTCTTGTCCAAGTGAATCTCTTGCACGACGCGCGTCAATCCGGGCGTGGCACCCGTGCCGCACACCTTTGCGCGCTTGAGCGAGTTGATGAGCGACGACTTGCCAACGTTCGGGTAGCCAATGACACCCACCGTGATCGAGGTCATGATGTTGAGCGACCGCGCATAGTTCTTGAGAAGCTTGATGAGCGCGTCGGCGCCAATCGACTCGGATGACTGCAACATGGCCTCGGTGGCGTGCTCAATGCGCACATTGCCCTGGCCCAAATTGCGGCGCTGCGACTGCGTCGAGGCCTTGAAGGCAATGGTCGGGAACTCGTGGCGCAGGTACGACAGCCACTCTTGCACATTGTCCTTGGGCACCAAATCCACCTTGTTGAGAATCAAAATGGACGCGCTTGCCGCCGCCAGACTCGAGAATCATGTTCTCAATGTGCTTGGCACGGGTCCCCATCGGGTCACGCGCGTCGAGCACTTGCAAAATGACGTCAGCCTTTTCCATGACCTTTTGGAACTCGCGGTAGTAGGCCGACTGCGAATGCTTGTGGGAGCCATCTTGCCATGTGCGCTCGGGCTCGGCAGACGCAGTGAACGAGGTCGAGGCAGTGACGCCGGCAGCAGCTTCGCGCTTCTTTTGCTTTGCGAGCTCGGCGCGGCGTTGCTTGATTTCCAACGCCTTTTGCTCCTCACGCGCCTTGGACTCTTCGATTTGCTCGAGAAGCTGTGCCTTGAAGGGCCACAGGTTGGGAATGCCGGGATCCTTGGACTTTTCTGTTCATTGGGAGAACGTAAAAAAGAGTCAGAAACTGTTTCCAAACTGGTCCACAACGGCAGCGAAGTGACGTACTGGGACGAAGAGATGGGTTCTTCTTGGCTTCCTTGCGAGCCTTGCGGCCGGCTTCCTTGATCTTGCGCTCAATCTTGTACTTTTGCTTGCAAGTCATGCGCTTGGACTTGTGCTTTTTGGCGACCATCTTGAGTTGTTGCGGAGTTTCGGAGTCAAAGGACGTAGGGCAGGAACTGGCGGCGAGTGATCGTAACGGTGGTTCAGCGGGTGGGTTATGTGGTGAAATCTGGTGTCACCGGCTATTGAGATTGCATCGTACAGTACAACACTGGAGGCAGAAAGCGAGTTGGCGAGGGACAGCCGCACCTTCCCGCCAGAGCGTGGAGTCGCGTGCATGCATGATCGCTCAGGCAGACTCACGTGACGCGTTGACAGCGACAGACGATTCAAGTGCTGCGATCCAAAGCACCGCTCCACGGCCAACCACGCGAGACACTTCATGTCAAGTTAATAACGTTGTCAACCAATCCTCCGCCCACAAAGGTTCAGCTGACAAATGAAAAAAGGGCAATCTCTCTCTCCAATTGATGTACAATTACCCGATCATCTCTAATTAGTCCGGATCCACATTCATATGAATTGAGGCATACCGTTACACTCGGACCAATCCGCCGCCGCCGCCCCTCGCTGCCCACGTCATTTCGTTGTGTGCCAAGAACTCGCCGCTCCCTACTGATTGCCAACCAGTGTGAGTTGAACACTTCAAGTTACCAGAATCCTATTTACATCGGTGGCAGCCCACCGCCCCAAACCAAGTCGACCTTAACTTAACTTCAAGTCACGCAACATCATGTCAGCAGATTCAAAGTCCAAACCGTCTACGGGGACCGACAGTCCCTTGCGGACCATTCAATATGCCACAGGCATGGCGCTCGTCCCCTTTGCTGCTCTGCACTTGACGGGCCACTTTCTCGCCGCGTTCCCGCCTTACGACGCGGCATCTCCTTTCAGCACTGCAAATGCCTGGATCATTGCCACACGCGAGCTGTACCATCAGCCCGTGCTTGAGAAGCTGGGCGGGCTCGTACTCGTCGTGCATCTGGGGATTGGCGTGTACCGTTATACCGTGCAACGCAAGTTTTCCATGGGCGCCATCAAGAACTCGGCAACGTATTGGACGAGGGCATCGGGTTTATTGCTTGCCTTGTACATGGCTGGACATGTGTATTACACGCGGATTGCACCATTGCAGGTGTGGGGAGACTCAAAGTTCGTTGGGCATTTCACTTGTTCCCACCACTGTTGATCTGGACTGTCAGGATTGCTCACTTGACCGGTTGTCTCGATGTGTCTGTAGCTTGATTGATTACACCTACGTTACGTACACAATCCGCCAGTATGGACCGCCTTTTGCCGTTTACTACATGAGTCTGGGTGCTGCCGGTGTGATCCATTTGACCAACGGTTTCCGGTACGGCGATTCCCTCCTCGCACACTGTCCCTTTCACGACTGGCATCGATTCAGCTGGATTCGCGCAACTTGTTTTAATATGTAGCACTGTTCGAGAACGTTTCCTGAACTCGCGCACGCTTGGCCGGCTCACCAAATCCGAGTATTGGGCCACCATGGCCGGTGTTGCGGCCGTTTCTTCTGGCGTCCTTGCTCTCACGGGCTACTTTTTCCCTGTCCACATTGTTGCGGAAAACTTGTTTGCACGGTTGTTGCATTGAAGTGAAGAAATACTACACGAATCTTGATCATTTGTACAATTACGAACTAGGATGGGTATCAAAACACATCACATGCCTCACAGAGAAAACAATCGCTCCATGATGCCTTGCACCTGGTTAAACTCGGGCACGCCGCCGTACTCTATCAACAGCGGAATCAGATCTTTCTCGGCCTTGGGATTGTGAGTGACCGCTTCAAATGCAAGCGTGCTCGGCTTCATGCTGGATTGCCGCATCCCGTCCAAGACCTGGCGGAGGCTAGCTGTGGAAAGGGCTGGAAACGCCATGATGGCAACGGCGAGCGCCTTGTCCGAGATGGGTGCATTGTGTGTGAGTAGGAGGGAGCAAAACTCGTCGAGCTCGAGCGAGGACGGTTCGGCGAACGGTCGAGAGTGGAGCGATGTAGCGGCCGACGAGGATGAATTGCTGAGAGTCTTGCGAGGACGCTTGTTTGAGGTGGTCGACCCGTGCTCGTCTGCAGCAGCTCGTTTCCCAGGCGCCCTCTTGGCCAACTGAGTCTCTGACTCCACAGGTGGCGGATGTGCGCTGTGGCACACACGCTCAATCGCAACTTCAAAGGCTCCGGGACCAGGCTGGACCTCCTGGCTCAGCAAGTACAATGCTACCTCCATGTGTCCCTCCTTGACTGCAACCTCGACCGCCAGCCCATCCTTGACGTTCAATGGCACCCCAATCTCCTTGAGCTTGCAAAGCACTTCGAGCTTTCCTTGCTGTACCATCTTGAGGACCGTGTACCCTTTATCCATGACCATGCCCCGGTTGCGCAGGGCCTTGACCAACAGCAGCGCATCATCCACAAGAACTGGGTCGGAAATGAGCATGCGCTGTGCAAGCCACCGGGGCATGGCTCGCCACTTGTCAAAACCAACCCTCAAGTTTGCACGAAATGGTTGGCCGGATGTCGGCTTTTCAAATGCGGCATACGAGTCGAGAAACCGCACAACGTTCATGTCAAGGACGCCCGCTTTCAAGCCCAAAGCAAGGGCTTGGGATGCCGTCTTCTCGAACATGCGAGAATCTGGCTTCGTCCGCGCCATACCTCTGTAGACCTGGAGGAGCCGTTGCCGTTTGAGCAAGTACCGAGCACGCAGGGACGCTCGGACGTTGACGCTCGGGAGGAGCGAGTGCGCCAGCGATTTGCAGGTTTCGACGAGCAGGGGATTGGCCGCTCGGCTGTGGATGTCGTGAAGGATTTCATTGGGGAGGTCAAGGAGCGTCGGGCCACGAGAGAGCGAGGAGATGACGAGCGCAGTTTTTGTGCGTTTCTTGGTCCTTGGCCGGGTGTTGGGCTGGGTCACTTCGCTCGTAGACGAAAGCCGAGGGGGATAAATTGCCTGAGTGGTATTCATTGTGCATTTGTGGTATTTTTTCAGCAAGAACTCGGAAAGTGCTCAAGTTTCGAGAGCGATGGACGTTCTGCTCGTCCATCGATCTCGCTATGTAAATATCTTCATCACCCGACCCACATGCGGCCCTATGATCGAACATACATATTCGCTTCACAGAAATGCTATTGCCTCGGTACATCAGACGCAAACCACACAACCCCGGCATTGAGCGGGGCGGCGGGCAGATGATCCACAGTGGACTTGGGCTTCAGACGGTCCCCGCAGTTACGGATGAGCGGCGCACCTGAAGCAATCCCCCTCGACCTCGACACTCGAAACGCCCTGCCTATCATGCTCTTTCCCCTATAATTCCGCCGACGGCGCACTACTCCTTTGGACCTCCTGCGTGTCTCACCCTTACATTCCCGCGTGGCAGCGGGGAACGACAGCCTGCAATCTATCGACCATTCTAGTTGAGCAGATAACGCGAAGCTCAATTATGTCGGAACAGCTTGAGCCCGAACCAGTTCCAAATAACATGATAGATGGTCAATGGTAGCACGAGCGGCACCATGAAGCAATAGTATCGGTCCTCACGAATCGCATCCATCCACTAAGAAACAGTGGGAGGTCAGCATCCACTTAAAATCAACCAACAACGGAGGCAACGAACCCAAATCCCAGTCGCAGGCAACATTTTGGACATAATTGCCGCATACGCAAACGCCACGAACCCTGCACAAAACATGCACGTTGCCCCGAGCGGTCCAAGCGGCCCAAACAAGCTGGCAATGAGCTCACTCTCATCGACCTCGCCCACGCTCGGATCGTCCTGGCCAGGCGGCGGCAGCTGGTTGGCGATATCTGCCAGCGACCCGACGGCAGAGGATAGCACGGACGACGGATCGTCCCATTCATTGTACACGTCGACTGGGGTCGGAAGCGGCGCGCCGGTTTGGAGCTGGAACGAGAGCCGCGAGTTACCGAGTGGGCTGATCAGACTTGCCGGAATGGACGAGGCAGAGCCGTCACGGCCGGGAGGCAGAGGGCGGTTGGTGTCGATGATGAGCGAGGATTGCTTCATGTTGCATTGAGGGATTGCGTGGTGCACATTTCATCACATCATTGAGAGTCTGAATTCTCGCCTTGGCATCCAACCCAGGTTTTAGTTGGACACTGGAACAGTGACAAGAACAAAGCGATATCAAGCGAAATACATTCAAACAGGAAATTGTGCGGCATGCTACTACTTTTTCGCCCTCATCAGCTTGGCTTCCTTGACCACAACTACAAGCACCGTGACGAACACGGGCACAAACAGCGGCATGTACACGGCATAGGTATGCTCGCTCGGGAAGTACGCCAGCCCAACCATTTCCGAGTCGAAGAATGCCAACTCGGCCTCGCGACGGGCATCCCACGCCTTCTGGAACCGATCCAAGACCGACATTGCGGTATCCGCCGTGGGATCGAGCGCAACTTGTACTGTGGCCAACGACGACTTGACAAGCGCCGCGATCTTGCGTGAAATGGGCAGGTTGTCTTGGCTGTCGGTGAGGCGAATGAGCGCTTGAAGAGTTGCCGATGCTTCGCTGATGTGGACAGCATACTGCGACAGATGGTGCATGGTAATTTCGGTTGCCGTGATGCTTGTTGCAGAGTTGGACGGAAACTCGATGCGATGTCCGTTGACCTACCCGTGGAACGAATGAGGGCATATGAGTGAGTCTCGTGTGTGAATGGATTGCTGACATTGGATGCGAGTGTACCGTCACTTTCCCCCTCAACATGGACACGCCGAACAACTCACGCAAATGTGCAACCCAAGCCCTGGACAGGTCCATCACGACCGCCTCCTCCACCGTCTTGGTCCCTCGCTGCATATTTCTCACCACGACCCCACCCCACCGCGGCAACAAGAACGCATTTCCCTCAACCTCACTTCCGGCCTCATCCAATACCCACATTGGCGTCCTGGGATCAGGGACATAGGTGATCAAATGCACGGCGGAATGATTGGGCGTCACCGATTCCAAGTTCCAGTCCGGATTCACAAACAATGGCAGTTGATCCATAGGAATCCTCACGGGCTGCACTGGCGGCTCGGGCGCGGGCTTTTCAATCCACTCGCCCGTTTCGGGATCCTTCACGATGCGGTCGTAAATGGCGCCATGGGTCGGCGGGACGGGCAAGTCGACACCTTCGCCCGGGTCGGCGAGGTATTGGATTTGGGTGACGAGTTTGAAACGGTGCGGGTTGCCGAGGAGGTGGGTCAGCAGCGGCGAAAGCGTTTGGTGGAGGGCGGGCTCGATGGACCAGGTGCGGATAGGCGTTGCGGCTGGGTTTTGGATCATGAGGCTGAGGAGGATTTCGTATTGGTGGGAAAAGTGCATGGATTTGGGCGGGTTGGCCATGTGGGCGGCAAGGTGGGTAGCCAATGCGGCAAGGGCCGAAGCAACTGGCAAATGTGCGACAACAAAGAAATGTGACGTGAGGCAGTGCAGTGAGGGTGTGGCCAGCAAATGCATTGATTCGGAAAAGAAAACGCACCATCAGATGCCTTTGTCGCCACAATACCGACCGCGCCGTTGGTTGCGACCTTGACTGCCCTAACGTTTTCGCCGCCCGCCTCGACTGAAATGGCGCAAACACGTGCAATAACTGCCGACCCGGCAGCCTGTGCCTGTGGGTCATGGGCGATGACTCGGGGCTTGGCCGTCAATGTCCATGAAGGATTGGCCACGAGCTTCCGGGTCGGATCGGTCCATTGTGCATTCAGCTCGTCCTGAACCGCCTCGGCCGAGATGGCTGATGCACCAGGTGAAGGCGGCCACTTTGCGACCGCCGGCGCGGCCGAGCAGCTTGGGTCCCATGCAAATGTCAGTGGAATATGAAGATCCTATGCATGATCAATGGTAAGCCCAAGTCCGTCAGCTCCGACCATTGGCTGGCCAACCCGAGAAAAGCGTACAGTTTGCTGGGCAAGGTTGGAAATGTCGCGATTAGGCAACGCTGCACGTGGAATCGTGGTAATCTTCCACCAGTACGGAATACCGATGACAAATGCGGTCAGATAGGCGGCGAGTATGGTGCGCTGCTGTCGTCGGGTAACATCTGCGCTCAAGAGCAAGTGCGAAAAGCGGCTTCGTCAGTCGGTGCACGCAAGGACGCCTGCCCTTTTGATGATTGCCGCCCATTCCGGCGCGATGGCAGTGGGATGAAGGACGGACCGAGGGTGCCAATCATCGTCAAGAGCGGGATGGGGATATTGTCGTCGAATGCGAGTACTTTATGGCTTCATTTCATTGCTGGCTTCATCCCTCCATATATACATGTAAAGTGTCTCCCTGTGGCTGCAGCTGCAGTCACGAATCTAAATCAATTCTAAATCTCCACGATCTTTGCTGCTCAGAGTTGCTGGCGAGTGCATGGCCCTTCATCCTCAAACTGAAGACATGTTATTACGGAGACAACGAGCGTACCCTTAAGGGCAGACAGTGGGCAGACAGTGTGCGCCCTGATCTTCACCTCGCCGATCATTCTGCCAACCGTCCGCCGCTTCCACATCTGCCTCCATCATCTTCGTGGTGAGGAGCGGAGAGGACATACTAAGATCCCACCGATCAAATCAGGGAAGCCGAGAAACATCATCATCGGATTCGGATTCTCGTAAGCTGCTTGTCGTCCACCAATCCATGTCGACCCCAATGCACGGGTGTTCGGCTGTCTGAGTAATGACCCAGGAGATAGGGGTAAAGCAAGTCGGTTCATCAATGTCAAACGTGTCTATATGAGTGGGCCATACTGGTTGAGCCGTCATTCAATCATATCAGCGCAGTCAAGAGAAAAGGCGTCTCTCAGGATTTGCCTTGAGGGAAACCCGCTATTTACCAAGTTTAGAATGATTGCCTTCAAAAAATGTCTCAAGCACCGCCAGGCTTTGCAAAGACGTTCCTGAACACCCATTCTTCTGCCATCGGAGGCAACGAAAACAAACGTTCGGGTGACTGGGCGGTGGGAACTTGGGCCCGTGAGCCATCAGGTTAAACTGAAATGAGTGAAAGAATGCATTGAATTGTAGAAAAAGGACACCACAGACAAATGAATGACTTGCCGACCATTGACCATTGCCAACACGTTGAAGTGAATAAAAGAAAAGAAAAAAGAGCACCACAACCAACAACCAACAAAGTGAAAGAGAGTACAGGCTCAACCTTCCAAAGACTCAAGAAGGAGAGGAGACAAAGAACGAAACCAACAGAAAAGGCGACAAGCGGAAAAGCAAAGCTCAGACTCACATGGTGTACGCCAAAAGCACACACTTGCTCGTCTCATGGGCAACCACCTGCGGCGACACCAACTCAAAACCGACATACCGCAATGCCAACGCCAACTGCTTGTCTTGTGGGTTGACGCTGGCAAGGAGCTGGGTGCACTCGAGAATGTCCTCGGCCAGTTCGAGAATGGCCACCACGGCTTTGCGGAACGCATCTGACGCGCCGTGCAAGCCCGCTGCACTGCTTGCAGCGGCCGGGTCTTGGATGAGGTGGACAAACATAACACCGTCGTACGTGCACGCGGCGTAGATGGGCTGGGCGATACCCTTGATGTGGATGACCATGGCGTGCTTGAGGATGGCCGACGGGTCACGCGCGAGTTCGGCGGCAAGTGGGCTCGTGGCAAAGTGCGAGGTCAGTTGGTCGATGCAGGTGAGTTGGACATGACGGCCGTAGGCCAGTTGCGAGGCACTGCGGTTGTTGTTGGACGTGGGTGTGGAAGAGAAGGAAGAACAAGAACGGGAAGTAACAGGGGCAATGGTCGGGGTGGGAATGGCGGAAAGAGTGACAGGGTTGACGGCACGCGAAGGGACCGCAACGGCCGACATGGCGGTCGCAGCGGGCACTTCCTTGGCCTTGCCGTGCACATAGTCGGAGGCCCCACCGGCGTCCAAACCATGCGCAGTTGACGAATCGACATCATCGACACCACCCGATCTCCGTACCGACTACGCAAGGCACACATGTGGACAAAGTCAGACGCTGAGACAATCAAGGGATGGAAACCAACAGCAGTCACCCATGAGTAAGAAAGACAATATACCTTTGTAGAAGTACGTTTCAGGCGCAGCGTCCGCGAACGAGTAGACGTGGCACACGACCGACGGCGAATTGCCGCCCTCGGCTTCGTTCTCGTCCGTGTTGGTATTGGGGTAGCCATGCACAGTGGCAATGGCAGATCCGGCAGCAGCAACAAATGGGCTAGCGCCTGCCGCGGGCGGAAGAGCCGCAGCAGACGCGCCCGACCGATTCGACGAATTGGTACAATTTGTGCGTAACAAGGTCATGGCAATCTCGGTGGGGGCAAGGCCGGCGGCGGGCATGATGGATTGGTTGGCGTTGGTCAACATTTTGGAAAGGATTGAATGAATCGTGTGTGAGAGAGTGGATTATCCGAGAAGGTGGTAAGAGCGATCTTTGCGCGGTGGCTTTTTGGAAGGAGGGGAGCTTGACAAGAAGGTCCCCGAGCAAAAGAGTGTGACGACGAGTGATTGTTCCAGCTCGATAGCAGTGGGCGATAATCCTCTGGACAATAAAGCAATCAGAGCCAGGGAAGTCGTTAGGAGGGAGGAAACGGGCGATCAAAGCCGTCCAAGAAAGCGAAAACGCACAGTTGAGGATTATCGAATCAGTAGAGAGGGAGGGTGAATGGGATGGTGCGAGTCAATAATGACTGAAATGCTGTTGTGCGATTTGGCAAGAGGGCTGTGTAGGGCATTGGTGCGAAGTACAAAGTGCGGATGATGAGGCAGTGAACGATTGGTTGGTCAGTGGGCGGATGTCGCAGGCGCAGACGGGTGGTGGCTCGTATTTCGAGGCGACTGGAGAATGGGCAGCGTACCTCGACGATGGGAGATTCGTAAAGCGACGGAAGATTGCTGAAAGAGACTGTGACTGGTCTGGGTAGCTGATGGTGGTGCTGGAGAGCTGACGGTTGTTGCGGTACGGATGATGATGGCGAAAGACAAAGAATAATGCGGTTGAATGCAGATCGAAGGCCGAGAAACTTTGTGGAATGAGGAACAAAAGCTTCGAGAACACTCATGATGACGCGACTCTCCTTCTCCGCACCCCACGCATTTCCCACTCCTTCACGACACGAGTCTTCTCCCGACTGTATGTAGAACGCTTCCATATGTATGAATATCCACCAGTTGTTTACCAGCTCGATAGACAGTTGAATCAGTCACCGCAATGCAAAACACGGCCATGTCACTTCAGGTGATTGATTACCTCGAGGCATACAATCTTCAATGTGCCCGGCGGAACGCATTCCCGATCCCCTTCCTCCAGGCCCTGTTGACCAAGTGTATCGATGATGGGTAAGTACAGAGTGCTTGACACGCGACAGGCATGTGGCCCTCGGTATTTCTGACGAATTGCTTATGGCAGACAAATCCCATCCGAGTTCCATCTCCTGGGCAACCACGCCGAGTTGCGTGAGCACCGATTGACGGACGACTATCTTGACATTCTCATCATTCCGTTCGCGGGCAAGGATTTTCTCACAACATTGGACTTGAGTTACAACCAAATCACGGACAAGGGTGGTGCGATCCTCGCGAAATGGCTGCGGGTACACCTGATCTCGAGCTACCCCTCCACTCACAATCCACGCCACTGGACTTGAGTTGACTTGACCTTGTCGCCTTTCAGACGACGCAAACTCTACGCGAGCTGATTCTCGCGAGCAACAGCCTCGGGCCAGGCGCAGGCAGCGTTCTTTCGGAATCTCTAACCGTCAACACAACGCTGACGACGCTTGACTTGAGCCACAACAACCTGGGAAATGACGGCGGCATGGCTGTTGCGGGCATGCTTCAAGTCAACACGACTCTGACGCGCCTTCGCCTTGCTCGTTGCGACTTGTCACTCCCCGCCCTGATTGCCCTGTGCACCGTTTTGCACCACAATCGCACGTTGAGGTCGCTCGACATTTCCGACAATTCGGGCGGAGTCCAACACCGGGCGCCGTCGCTGCATTCGGATTTTGTTCGTCATTTATCACACATGCTGGCGGCAAACAAATCGCTGGCAGACCTGTCCTTGGCGAAATTGGGAATAGACGATTACGACATGGCTCAGCATTTGGGACCAGCGCTCGCCGCCGCGACGAGCTTGGAGTCTTTGGATTTATCAAGGTACATATGGACTTGTAGGTTACGGCCAAGCGAATGAAAACCAGGCTCTGACCCGATTACTGAGTTTAGCAACCGCATCATGCAAGACGGCGCAACGGTGCTCGCTGCGACTCTGGTATCCCACCCATCGCTGCAAACGGTCCGCTTGTCCCACAACACATTAACCTCGCTTGGCCTCGGCTCGCTCGTGCGCATGCTCAAGGACAATACGGTTCTCGCATCACTTTACTTGGACCACGTTGGTGCCGGGTCAGACGCCCTGCTTGCTTTGGCGCATGTGCTTTTGGGGCTCAACAAGACCATCAAGCGACTTGCGATTTGGGGAAACGAGTTCCATGATGCCACGCCCACGGGTATGTCGTTCCCCGAAGCGGCGGTGGCAGGGAGCGGCACTGGGAATGGGTGTACTTGTGATGTGTGGGACAAGCTGGTCAGCAAGCATCATAGGTTGGAGCCAGAGCAACTGGATGTCTGTTTCTACGTGGTGGAGGGTGAGTGGGATGTGGCAAAGAATGAGAGATTTGTTGGCTGAGTACTTTTTCTTGCCGATTGTCGATTTTCTAGAGGTAATGCACGGACCCGAATCGGACTCAGATTATCAGTCCATGTCAATCGTTTCTCTCGATCGGCCCATATTCTTGCCGTCCATTTAGTAAATACTTATCGAAGGCAGCGGAGCTCAAGTTTACTATAAATGCCTGGTTCTTCCCATTGCATTCCATGACTGAGGCCGACACACAGGTTCAAAGCATCCAGTCATATGTAGTCATGGACATTCTTCCTCGCGTATTTGACCACACTGTGACTTTGCACTCTTCACACCGCCGCCACCATTCCCATCCTTGGCAAGGACAGAACGAGCAGCCTCGAAAGCAACACCAGCATCGTACACTTGCCCCACTTCATCGGTACCATCCGCCGCAGAACCTCGAAACCCCTCCCGTTACATCATTCCAGGGCTCCTCGCCTCTCCAGCGCGTCAAGGCCATCCGCGCACACCGTGCTCACGTCTTGTCTCACGCCAACCGCGCAACCACCATCCAACGTGCACTTCCACAGCCCTGCATGGATCACCACGCCAGCTCCCATGATTTCTCGGGGCCCGAGACTTTGGCGCGCCACCAGCACACATCAGCACACCCGCGCGTCATCATGGCTTCATCATCAGGGCCGACTGCGCGGACTGTAGCGCCAATGGACGGCGCTGCGACTATCCCTTCGCCTCATCAGGGCACCACGGCCGTGTCCAACTTCATTGCCCAGCCAGTCACTGTGCAATCGCACACGTCATCGCGCGCACTCCCTCCTTCAACCGTCATGCCCAATGCTGCTTCTTCCTCGACACCTTCTCCTCAAGCAACCGAAACGACAACTGCCCACGTCCGCTTCGACTCGGCCGTCATCCCAGACGTCCATGGCGACCCGCCGCCCAACACCGTGTCCCACTTTTCGGCCGCATCCGCTACCGCGCGCGACAATGCTGCAGCGCTGAAACAGGCTGCGCGGCACGAATACCATGAGGCCAAGGATGGATTGACGGCTGCAACCCGCGCGTCAACATTGTCGCCCGGCTCGGGTGAGACATTGGACGCGCAATCCCCAGTGGCAAACGCGAATGGGATGCTACCCGTGCGCCAATCGATTCACACGGCCAAGCATGCCGTAGCCGCTGCGTCGCTGCAGCTGGATCATGCCAAAGAGGTTTGTATGTATTGCCGTCCCTCCCAGTTATGATCACAAAATGTCTCACTCGTTCGCGTAACCAGAAAACCCGTCAATCCATCTACGAATTTGCCCTTTCGCGCATCGACACGCTCGAGGACGAGCAATTCTCTTGGCCACACCTGCGCCAGAACCTTGAGCGCCTGTTTGGCTCGATCCAGCCGCTGCCCGACTTTGCGTTTTGGGTCTACGACGTGCTCATGTGGACGCAGCCGCTCAAGACGGCATTTGTATTGGGCGTGTACTTGGTGGCCCTGTTTACTGGCCAGCTCATGGTGACGGCGGGTGTCGTGGTGGCCATCACGCTCGTGTTCTATGGGGTCACTCAGGAGCGAGTGTTGGCGGGGATGGGGTTGAGGTGTTTATACATTGATGGTACGATACTCGAGCCGCTCATTGTGCTCCTTTCCCGTCAGTGGGTCGTCTGACTTGGTATCGTTAGCCCAGCGTCAACCAGCATTTGCAGACAAGTCACGCACTCAACACATTGAGCGCCGAACCAACGAATCGTCGCTCGCCACACTGGCCAATCCCGACACGTCACCGCTGTATGCAAGCAACCTGCCAGCGGTTGTCGGCGAAGCACTCACGGGCGATTCGGGCGCCAACAAGAAAAAGGGCGCCACCGAGACTTGGGCCGAAATCAAGGACAAGGTGTTGCCAGTGCTGCAGCTGCAGACGAGGGACACGGCCGATTTGGCGGAAAAGTGTTACAATATGATTACCTGGAAGCGGCCAAGGGCAACACTCATGTCGATTGTGCAGTCGGGCATGCTGGTGCTGGTGTTGCATTGTGTGCCGTCCATGGTGTTGCATCGCATGCTTGGTACGCACGAGTAAAAAAGGCCTTGTCATGCATCAGGTACTCAATCTGACGACTGGCTTTGTGCTGCACAGGTTTGCTCATTGCGCTCAACATCTTTGTGCTGGTTCCACTGCAACTCAAGTTCCCACGATACCGACGCATGTTTAGTCTCAACCACGTGCTCATGTGGCCGTTTCCCACGCACGCCGAGTGGGCCATTGAGCAGCTGGCCAAGGCGACGCAGCCGCAAGTGACCATGGTTGAGTACCCAACCGATCCCACAGACTTGTCTGGTTTGGACCCAGCCAGGACTGGATCCTCCTCGACTTCAAACCAACCAGAAACAATGGCTGGACAACCGACAGTGACAACCACAACGGCCGCACGTGTCGACCACTTTCCCTGCACGCACAATGGCCAGTCTGGCACGCTCGTGATCAGGTCAGGCGGCCACAACTTGCAATTCGTGTCGTCGACGTCGTCTTCCGCATCGCGAGCCCATCGCAACGTCCTAAGCGTGCCCATGGCCGACATTGTGCGCATTCGCAAGGCCATGGACCGAGCGCTGTGGGTCATCAACAACTACCAGCTCGAGGTGAATTTGCGGTCGGGCCAAGTGCTCGTGTTTGAGCATGTGCAACGGAGGGACGAGGCGTTTGGGTTGCTGGCTGCGGCGAGTAGTGACCCAAGGCGGCTGTGGCGGGTGCCTGGAACCTGAGACAGGAGCGACTCGAGGAAGGTATTCGTGGGACACAAGGAGGAGGAGAAGAGAAAAACGAGGACTTGTATTTTGTTTGGCGTTGTTGATGATGAATGAATCTACAC
>MCFL01000370.1:0-20512 GCA_002102555.1 Catenaria anguillulae PL171 | reverse complement strand
AGGACGCGTCCCACCCGGTGCACCGGCCGTCCACCAGATCCTGTCTCATGACCATTTTCCCGAAACACAAAATCACCCATCGTGTTCAATTTTACACTATTCGGTGCCATTGTCGGTTGAGTACACGAGCATGCCCTGTATTCTACGACAGTGTGCATAAGCCTTTTCATCTTCATATACCTACGAATGCACGTCGCCCCCCCCCATTCCCTTTCATTTCCCCTCGCATCTTTTGGGTCCCACTGTCCAATCCCCCCACCATTTCGCCTCGTTTCGAGAAGCCCTATCTTGATTGTACGAACCAGAGTCGAAACCGCCACCTCGTCACCCATACGACCTCAATGCTGGATTGCAATAGTAAAGGTAGCGTGGTTTGAGGCTCCGTTGCCGGCCCGTCCTTTTCCACACCAACTCCAGCACAAGTTATCCTCGTGCAACTGCAATGATCATCACCATCCCTCCTTTCCCCATGCCCCTTGCAATTGACGTCCACCCCTTCGCTTCCTGTTTTAAACGTCACTTTGTTTCTTGCTCCCATTCACCGTTGTGTCCTCGGTCCGGTTCGGGATTTTTGATCTCGTGCCACGTTTCCCTTTCTGTTCCATCCTGAAGGAGCTTACCGATCCATTGGATTGTTATTTTTTGACCACAGATCCGCCTCCCGCAGCTCTCCTTTTCCATTACATTCTTGGTACGGGATACTTAATTGCTCCACACGGCACACGCACCACCAAAGACTATCCCAGACCAGTTGACACCGATCCGATCCATTCAAGGCCACAGCTTTGTGTCACAACGCAAGTTAACACCAATCGGATCTCGTGTAACTTGTCCATCAGAGGTCTGTTCCAATGTCATTTCTCTGATTTCTTCCTGACTTCGAAGTCCGTGGGCTCTATCGATTCAATAATTGTTCTCTTCTCGCTGTCCTTTTGTTTGCCCCATCTGGTTATCAGTCCCCTGCTCATGTGTACCTCTCCGGTCCCCGCCTTGAGGCATTTTACTTTCCGTTGTTCCCACCTGCTATCCGTCATCATGTTATCATCGATCCTTGCCTTGGCCCACCTTGGCCCATGGGCACCTCATCCCATTCCAACTTGCCCTATTTATTTCGGCACCGCTTTAGTCGATTCCCTACTCGTCGGATCAGAAGTCACGCACGTTCACCCGACGCATGATATTCCGTATTGTGGTTTTTTGAACATTATGGGCTTTCGAGAGCCAAAATGCACGTCACCCACCAGAACATGTTGAGCATGCACAGGTTGGACCCGGGCATGTGTTTCATCTCCCATGCTCCACCCCTGACACTTTTGTTCTCCCATTGGCGTTGGCACGACTCGCCTTGCGACCGCCGTCAATGCTGAGCGGATAATCAGAATTTCCTGTTCTCGCTACATCCATGCGAGTCTACATAACCCTCGCTTTGCCCATCGTCATCCATCACCACCCACTGTTTTTGACCAGTACCACCACTTTGATCTTGCGCTCCCATTCCAATCGCGTCCCACCACATCTGTCCATGTCGTACTGTCCTCCATCACTTCCGTCGCTGGCGATTAGGAGCCCTTCGTAAATTGACCGCTCTCCTTCTGCTTTCTCCCCTCTCTCACAGCCCTAACCGGGTCCTTTGCAACTATCGCTGTGCTGCCCACTGCATCCTAAGTTTTGCCACGATTTTTCTACCAGTCAAGCCTGGGATTCACCCCAACTTATGAGTACGTTTCATACATATACTTAACTGTCATTGTCCTTTTGTGCTGCTGCTCTCCTCTGCCATTTCCGTCGTCGAATCTTGTCACACTAACTTGCCATCGCCTGCTTGTGCGTCGGGTCGCACAGAACCACTTTAAGCTGAACCATCGCAGGTCCCATCTTGATCTACTCTTCACCGGTGCGTATTCTTTCAATCATGTCGGCAGAGCTTCAGTACATTTACCCTTCGGAGCCGCTTGCTATCGCACTTCCCTACTCGACATTGCCTTTCGTTTGGGCTTTGTTTCCCATTTGCTTGCGCGCCCTCACTCATAACAATCCACTGTGCTTATGTACGTCCATTCCGACACTGACGCAAGCCGACCACTGCTTTGCTTGTCTCAATCCCCAAGATTCCAAACCCGACTACACCACCCTGCGCATCTTGTCCTCGTTCGCTGGCTGGCATCCGCTTGCCGTTCTTCCCACCGACCCACTCGATCATCATTCGATCACACACGGCCCCCATGTCCTTTTCCCGCGTCCCCATCGAATCCTTGCTCAACGAGCCGTCTGGCGAGTCGTCAACCAGCTCGTCATCATCACGCAGCCGCTCAAGCAACGGCTCAAATGACGGAAATACGACCACCAGTGCTGCTCATGCACCAATGCCGCAACTGCATCGATCGAATCGACCTCCTCCGCTCTACCTTTCTTCGCCGAGCTCCTATGTGTATCCACGACCAGAGGTTCCCGGACACCAGCCCAGCCGCGGCCCCTCAATCAACACTGAGCAACAACAACAGCTTCAACATAGCTTGCAGCATCAATATCGTCCGCGCCCTCGTCCAGCGTCATTTCCTGATCCCCACCTGACACATCACGGCGCAGATGGTCAACCACCGCGCCAACCGCATCGCTCAAGCTTTCATGGTGCGTGGTTGTTTCTACTTTTGATCCCCATCATTTCTCGTCTTTCAACACTGGATCTCGGGCAGTCCGTCTCTCTGGCACTCTCTCCGTCTTTTTTTTTTCCGCAACTCGCCGTCACCCTTCCTCCGTTTGGTGTTTGCTGGCTTGAGGCGTCGTCGTGTTGCTCAATTGCAATGCATGCAGGCAGCACACTCTGGCAAACGTTTGGCTCCTTTGATTTCATTCCCACCGCTTTCAACTTGTGCTCCCGTCTTTCCTTTTTTGAGCAAGGCCTTACATTAAACCCCCATTTTGCATCGTCCAATCACGCTGTTCGGCGGAGCTCATTCGTCCTGCGTTTGGATCGCGCGGTTTTTTGTTTCCTCTTCCTCCTCTTCACTCCCGCTCTTTTCCTTACTTATCTTGGCGACATTTACACGCCAATTGCAACAAGTGCCACTTTTGCTTGTGGTGGGTTCTGGGTTGTCATCGTGGCCGATGCTTCTTCACGTCAAGTGTCGAGCGTTGCTCAGGCATGCCTGATCATGGAAAGCTGGCGGCCAAATCATGGCGGCAACCTCTTCCCGAGGAGAGGCGGCGAGATGAAGTTCCAAGATCGTTCCGAGCGGCCGCAGTCGATTGTTGCGAGGGGTCCTGCGGTGTGACATGTGTTCGCAACGTGAGACACCACACATCCCTGCGCGACGCGTTGATTGGCCAGAGGCGCCTGGAGGAGGTTTGCCGATGGCACAGGATCTTTTTGAAACGCTTCGACTGACATTCCAATTCCCGAAACCGAAACCCCTTCCTTGAAACACTCTTTCCTGTTTTGACTTGCCACTCCGCCATCGGCTTAGTTGGCGCCACTCATGACCGCATTCCTCCGTATATCCTGCTTCTCGACCCACTTTCCATGACATCCCAGCCATATCCTCCATTTCCCTACTTTTTCTCAGTTGTTCATGACGTGCAAGGTGCGAGCATTTTGGGTTGGTGCGAGTGATGTCAAGCTCAGCGCCCCGCTTGAGGCTTGTGCAGCCCCATTGACGCATTCATCGCGATCAGTCGGGGCTTGTGCTCTCAGCCTTGAGTCAGTGCGAGACGGACGCGTCCGCTTTGGCTGTATGTATGTATGCACTGCTGAACGTTCGCCCGTATGAGTTGGGCATCACATTCACCACGCTCTCACCTTTTGCGCCGTCATCGCCCGAGCTCGAATTATTCTCGCCTCCTCGAGCCGACTCCATGTGTCCACCAGTTCATGCTTCCCCTTAACCGAGCAAGTTTCCCTGCCTGCCAGAACAGGCACCAGGCTGCGTCGGTCCGGGCAACAACCCGCACCGTCTGGTCTGGCACTTTTTTTTGTTATCTTTGCACCGATCGATGCATGCCGGCGTCGTCTCGCTGGCTGCTCGCGCCTACTTCCCCTGCTACCTGTCAATGACGTTTTGCCTCCTGCCGAATCCCTCGCACCATCCGCACCTACTTTTCCGCCCAGCCTCGAGTGTCAGTGCCATGCATGTGTGTGATGCCGTTCCCATCATCTTGTCCCACTCTTTGCCTTGCTTTGACTATCCTTGCATTCGATTATCTGTTCCATTTGATCGGCTATCTGGTGCGTCGCTGGTGCTTCCCTGTGACCCGTCGACACAGGTCAAGCGGCGTGTGTGCGCCCCATTTTGCTCACACGCCGTTGCCAAGTGAACCTTGCTTCTCCCGCTATTCATCCGACCGCTCCGAAGACCGGGCGATTGGACACGGTTGACCTGGCGCTCAAATACCCCCCGCCTTCCCCCGCCTCTCCGCCGCTGCATGTGCCTTTCCTCCGAATCCCCGCACCGCCCTTGTCTGTAACTTATCTTTATGCAGCCCTTTTCCCTGGACCCAGCGTCCCGATTTCCCTCATCACCGATTTATCCTTTTTGTTTGTGTCAAGCCTGACCTTAGCTGCCGAGCTAGCTCAAGTGCTTGTTGCCTGTCGTCGATTGTATTTGATCTTGCCTCCCGAACCTTCTTGTTTGCCTTGCATCCGAGCACCACCCATTTCATTTTTTTTGCCCTGCTCCGATCGCATCATGTCGAATCCTCCTGTTGCACCCCATGGCCATTCCTTTTCGGCATCGTTGGCCTCGCCCTTGACTCACTTGCCGACGTCCGCAGCTGAGCTGGCTCAGTCGCAAACGCCCGCTGGTGTTTCACCAGCGGCTGGGCAGCATCTTCACCATCATCAGCCTATTTCTTCCTCTGCACTTTTCTCTTCTGCCAGCGCTACCAGCGCTACCGCTGTTGCCGCCCCTAACCCTGCCGGAATACCCATTGGTGAGCACTTCATTTTTCACATGATTTCCGCCACACGCTCTCTCGTCGCTTCTCCGCGCCTGCAAACGTGATGACTAACTGGCTGCGATTTCATCTCGTGGCATTTTGTCTCCCCTGATCTTCATCACTCGTCTATGTACTTGTTTTCAGGCTCAAACCAATTCTCGGCCGGCCAAATGAACCATCCAAGTCCAACCGGATCAGACGGGTCCTTCCACCATTTGGATCTCCTCCAGCACCAGCAGCAACAGCAGCAATATCCTCAACAGCACCAGTCAATGTCCCACGCTGTCCTTCAACCGTCACTTTACCAGCAAAACCATCACCCGCAAGTGTCTGCGTCGTCTCCCCCATACTCTTCATCATTGGCATCGTTTCAGTATCAGCAGCCCCAACGCATGGACGTGTCTCATCATCAGCAACATCAGCAACACCGGCATCAGCAGCTCCAGCAGCAGGCGTCATTGTCGTTTTCGCAGCGCCAAGCCCAAGATCAAGCACACCTCTCAATGTTACAGTACCCAGCATCTTCAGCCCAGTATTCCGGTCCCATGTCTCCCACTGCGTGGTCCTTGTCCGCGGCTGCTGGATTGCCGCTCGGGAGCAATGCTGCAACCGTCCCGAGCACAGCAACAAGTCCGCCCGGTTCGGCCATGTCGCACGAGTACATGCCCGCATTGGCGACGCAGCAGCAGCATCCGCAGCAGTTCCAAGGCCCGACCGTCGATGTCTTGGCACAGCAGTCGCAGCAAGCGTTCCAGTCGCCGCAGCATCAGCAGCAGTTTTACGGCGGGCTCGTCTCACCGACTCTGCCGCAACATCAACGGCCG
Source organism: Catenaria anguillulae PL171 (assembly GCA_002102555.1). NCBI lineage: Eukaryota > Fungi > Blastocladiomycota > Blastocladiomycetes > Blastocladiales > Catenariaceae > Catenaria > Catenaria anguillulae. Next base: position 14,756 of record MCFL01000370.1, on the reverse strand, counting down.
GTTGCACCCGCAGCCGCTCATTCCGCTGGACCCTCTTCGCTTGCCGTGTCGCCGGCCTTGTCAACCCTGAGCAACGTGCCCAACATTGCACCCGCGCCCATGTCGCTCTACTCGAGCCAGCCCTCGGCTTCGCTTTCGCCAATTTCACCTGCATTGGCACCGTTCCCCACATCGACGTCGTCGACATTAAACCAGGTCATGGCAAGTCACATTCTCCCCGACTTTCCGGCCAGCTCCAGTGCGTCCCATGCTGCTGCTGCTGCTGCTGCTGCTGCCACTGCCGCCGCAACCGGTGCTTCAGGTGCCACAGCGACCAATAGCACATCCAACACCGCGTCCGGTGGCGACTCTGACTCGGAATCCGGCGACGGCGACGGGTCTGGCGAAAACACGCCCCAGCAACGGACATATCACATCTTCAGCCGCGGGTCGTACGACTTGATGGTGTGGGCCATTCTCCACGGCAAAGGCCCCGACCACCGGTCCATCGCACGCGCATGTGGCGATCGGCCCATGACGAGCAAGCGGTGGAACCGGTTGCAGGGCAACTTGCGGGTCATCCGGATGTCTCCGCCGGGGGCGACTGACGGCCTTGTGTACGGCATGGTGCTGCACCCGCGAGATGATCCGACGTTGCCATTGGCTCAGGCGCAGCAGTTGTTGCCAGATGCAGACATGGTCGAGTTTCGGTTGGTGTGGCGGACGTGCACGCGCGATTTGCCTATTGTTCCCAAGGAGGTATGTGTACTGTCTCGCAATTTGTCTCACCGTGAGATTCGATGTGATCTTGCATCGTGTTTCGTGGTGGTGACGTGTTTCGTTTGTATTCCGTTTTGTTTTGTGTCAGAGGCTGACCATTCTGCCTTTCCCTTTGCTTTTTGCGCCCCAAACCCTTCCGTGACCCGCCCCAAAACTGCCTCGTTGCATATTTGTTTTATCCGTTTACCACAATCCGCTTCCGTTCGATTCACTGTGCACCCGATCGCCTTGACCATTGATTGCGATCTTGCGGCAGCACTGGGACGCAATTTTCCGGTCCGTGCATGTGCGTGTTGGTCCCGACGGCCGGCAATTCCATTTGCGCTTGGCCGAGTGTATTCGCGTTGTACGTCTTTCGTCTACCATCTGACACCCTTTTTTTTGGAAAGTTGGCCAAGCGTTTTCTCACGTTATGCTCGCGACAACTTGAGCAGATCACGACCAATTACCAAACCCGCCGGTCCCGTTGCGGTATCACCACCGACCACATTCGCCAAATGTTCACCCAGTGTGAATGTCAAACAGCGCCGGCCACCCGCCCTCGCGGTGGTCGTAACACCAAGTCCAACCCTCCGGGTCCGTCGGCGTCTGGCGGCGGCCCCGAAAACATCTCGTCGGCTGGATCCAACGTTGGCAGCACGCTGGGCGGCACAGGATTTGCGTCAGGGCCCTCGTCGGTGTCCGGCTCGGCGTCGGCCGGCGGAACGCCTCAGCAGCACGTGGTCAATGTCAATGGCGCGTTTGACTCGATGGCCTACTCTGTGTCGCCCACATCCCCCGTGTCGCACGTATCGTTGTCTCCACCTGCTGTCGGCCGCACATCGAGCTCTCCGTCGCCCATTTCCGGGTACGCGTTGCCATTGGGCCCGCATCACTCGGCAGCCATGGACGTGAGCTACCCGCCCGTATCAGCAATGCATTCGATTCCGTCGGCCGCCCAAGTATTTGGTGGTTCGGCGATTCTTACGCCGCCAACCTCCTCACGCGAGGTGCCGACGTTGGATCACGATGGGAACGTGGGCGCCACCGCACAGCCCAGTGCGAGCGACTTGGTTGCGAGCTGGGCCATGTATGGGAGCGGCCTCAAACCGGCGCCCGTAGCCATGCGATGATTGGTTTTGCTTGCTCGGTGATCCTCTGTTAGCTGTCGCTTTGTTATGTCGCGTTTTTCTTTGCTGGTTATCACTCTTCATGTCCGCATTTCACTCGTTTCTTGCCTCCGCGTTGCTTCTCAGCGTCGTTTGCTTGCTTTCAATCCCAATCCCGTCTTGACATTTTTTGGTCACGTGCATCTGCATCTTGTAGCTCTGGCTGTTGCTGCTCTCCATCGCTTTCTCCATTTCCTTAGTTTCCCGCGTGCCCCCCCCCCATCTTCCATCCCTAGCGTAGTGTGTAGAACGAAGTGACCACAGACCATTTCATATTAATACATGTCACTGGCTTGACTCGAGACCTCCTGTGACGAAAAAAGAAACACATCAAAGGTTTACTGAGGCCGCGAGGAAGGTTGAGCACTCAAGTCGCAACTCGCGATCCGCGACGTCGACCCAATAATCCTGACGTAAAGACATTCATCGCCACCCCAAGCAATGAATACTGGCGGGCATCAACCAGCACCATGTAACGCTACCACAGTCCATATTCAACATGAAAACAACTTCACTCGATCAGGGCGCGACCAACACTGGCCAAGCCGAACAGACTGCTCATGCCATTCTGCCCACGGAACTATGGTTCCCCGTGTTTGCCCTGTGCGAAGCCGCTGCACGCTTGCCCGCCACTTTTGGCGCGGCTTCGTCCGAGCTGTTCAAGGTGGGCGCCCTGCCGCATCGCACTTGGGCACACCGCACCATTTTTCTCGTTGGCCAAAGACCCGCCAACAAGAACAAGTTGGAATCACCACTGCGACGTTTCCTCAACACTCAACTGTCATTGGCTGCTTCTGCAAACCAGAATGGGCAAGGTCGTTCGCGGGCGATTGGGTGCCTTGTCACTGGCGACCTGATCGACTGGCTCTTCTGCGCGAGCGGGCCGTTTGGGCACAAGCGCCACCTGGAACGGCTGGGTTGGATGGAGGAATTGCGATTCGTTTGTGCTCGCGTCCCCGATCAAGTCGGCAATGATTGTCAGGCTCAGGGCGACACAGTTTGCGCATTTCCAAACTGGCGGCTCATTCCCGATTCGCTCCTTCTCGTCGATTTCGCCATTCAAACCTTGCAGCTGGACCTCCTTGAGCGCACGCTCCTTCGCCTGCGCACGGCTCTACCCAGGACTCTAGCAACATCCACCGCCCCGTTCTCACTCTGGTGCCACCAGATGTTAACTTGCAACGACCGCCTGAGCCAAAGGGCACTGCTTGCCACTGCTGAGGCCAAAGGTCAAAATCCATCCATGACCTACCCAACCTTTCTCTGTTTTCTCGCCTTGCTCGAGTGGTCGCTTCCCGCATTGCAAATCGTGGCAAACGCATTCGCTGACACTCTCGACGTCGGCGCCGCCGCTTCCCTTATTGCCTCATCCAAACACATGTTTGAATGCATGCTCATGTCCTTGCCGCACATGATGACCACGACCGACGACTCGTGCTGTGTGCTCGACGTGATAACATGGCTCAAGCATCAATCTGCACCAATCAATACTGCCCGGTTCCCGTTCATCGCATCCCACGTGAAAGCAAGCTACCCGTTGTTTACCAATGTGTTCATGGCGTACGATTTGGTCAACTTGCACATCTTTGCCGGCAATCACCACCAGCGTGAAGCGCTCGGGTCCGCGGTTGTAGACTGGGTGGAAAGGGGATATTCAGATTTGTTGGGTGTTGCTCTCGAGCAGGGGATTGTGGGGCAGAGGGATCTGGGACGAGTACTTCGTCGAGCTGCATCGTGTGGAGACACGGCGCTGGCGGACCTGGTTTTGGATCTGGTAAGTGTGGATGATGAGGCTTTGTGTCAGATGGTTCTCATTGGTACGGTATGCTGTTGTTTCTCCATGCCTTCAGCTAACAGACATTATCTGACCCACCGGCAGCTCTCGAGCCACACCACGTCCAGGAACGTCCACTATCGTTCTATTGCTTTCTCCTCAACATCCTCGTAACTCGCGGGTCGGGTCCTGCAGTTCCAAATCAACTGCTGATGGAGCACGGTCAGAATTGGCCACGCTCCCAACTTTCCATCATGTTTTACGACTGCGCCGCCAGTGGCAATCTGCTCTTCGAGTGGGACTATCCCCAACACTTGCTTCAACACCTCACGTGGGCAAAGGACGTGTTTATCTACCGTGACCCGGATTGGTTTGCATTTATGGGTGCATTGATTGACCAGTGCAGCTGCACAGACGGGTTTGATTGGCAGACATTGCAAGTGGATCAAGTTGCGTTGGCGTGTGCGATTCGATTGATTGCACTCATGCAAGAGTTTTCGCCATGTCAGCATGGCCGCAGCGACGAGTCCAAGGTGGCTGACAATGTCGTAAGCATTGTTCGCACGCTCGTCAATGTGACCGTGGGCAAGATCAACAAGCATGGCTCGCCGCCTTCGCCTTGGTCGCCGTTGTTGACCTTGATTGGGCCGTCGTACGAACTCAAGCTCGCAACACTCGTCAGCACACTCACGAAGTTTCGTCGGCCCAACCCGCCTCGGCCCAACGTGATTGCATGCCCGTCGACTGCATTCAATCTGTATCTCGACTCGATGCTCGTCCTCGACCGCGCATTGACCGTCTCCCACATTCATTGCGAACCCTGGGCGATTTTCGCATGGTCCAAGCTTGATGCTGGTGAGTTGGCCCGTCGGCTCAGGTGGATATCGGTGAATTGCGCCATCGGCCTTGCGCGTGCGGCTGCTGAGGTCATGAACGAGGACATGTTGGCGTGTGTTGTTGGCAACTTGCCCGATGCGGCGCGAGATTCGGACAAGTTTGTGCGTGGGTTGGGTGCAGTTATGAGGGATTGGCCGGATCGCGGGGCTTTGATTGTGCGAGCGCTGGATCGAAGCGGGTGGAATGTGTGGCGGGAGAAGATAACCAGGCAGGCGGACGTGCCTCTGGCTGATGGAGAAGGTCAGGTTGTTGTAGTTGAGTCTGGAGACAGTAGCTTTGACGAGCTTGACGTGGATGCATTTGATTAGAATTGAATCTATCACATGTATTTATCACATCCTACATTGCACTGGCTGATGCATCATGGTCGCACTATGGCAATCAATCACAAGTTGCCCAGAGTCGAAATGCGAGATTACACTCACATCCTTGACATGATTGAATAACTCATCATTTCATTCATCTCTGCCGCGAGCGCTCATTTGGTCGTCGGTTCGACTACTTCCGACTCTGGACTCTTCATTGTGCGGCCCTTTGAAATCAGTTGATATCATGTCTGCATGCGTCTTTGCAGATTCCGTGAGAGAGTCGCTTGCAGGCTTTGACCCCGCATTTGCTCGCGGTTCCTGCCCCTTGGCAAGCCAGCCCTGCAACCCACTCGCGCGATTTCCGGTTGACGGCAATTGACCAATGGCCGAAGGTCGACGGCCACCAGCGCCGCCAGCTGGGTCATTGGTCGCGATAAATAGACTTGTCGAATCTGCTGTCGCCGTGCTGAGCACGGATGGAGTCGCCGACGGCCGGCGTAAGGTCGGGTCCTTTGGCGGCCGCGCCGAATTGGTTCGAGTAAGCAATGCCTTTGCCCCCTGTGCAGCGACTGCACTGACGGTCGCCACAATACTCGATACCTTGTTGCTCTTCTTTGGCGCAGCAAACGACGCGGCGGCAAGCGATGCAATGTTGTTGAGCGAGTACTGGACCAGGGCGCCGTGCGGATTTGCATCAAAGACGCCCATAAAGTCGGCAATCGTGACACCGAGATGGACGACAATCGCGAGCAAGGTGCGTATTAGGACGCTCCAAAAGACTTGCGCGATGGACTCTCGGATAGCTTGTGCGGAGCGGGAGGTGCCCGTGACGTTCTTCTTTTGCGGTTGGTGGGCAGCGAGAGCAGATGAAGAGGATCCGAGAGTGGGAAGATGGAACAAGTGGCGGGCCAAGGGCACTGAAAAGGACATCGCAACGAGAACATACACGCACAGGTGCAGAACGGACGCGGGTCCAATCAATTCCCGATGGACGCGACTTCCAGTACATGCCAGCCCGTCGAGCTCGCTCGGTGAAGGCGTAGATGTTGCGTCAAAGGTATTCCACCCCGCGAGAATCCAAAACACCCATCCGAGTGTGTACAAAAAGACGAGTAGCCAGCGCATGTACGATTGAGGCGACCAAGTGGGTGGAACTCGGAGCCATTTGAGAATCGTCGACTGTTGATGCGTCGATTCGCTCCACATCCATGCCTCTCGCCGCCGAAGCACGCCCGTCCCGCGAAGAATCAAGACTGCCGTTGTGCATGGCTGGAACACTAGAACAAGCGAGTCACCGAGAAGCATCATGGACGCGCACAGGCCTGGCGTGAGGCCTGGCCATAGTCTTGTCGTGATTCGCAGCACCAGGGTAATCAAATGAGTGCAGACGGCAATCAGCTGGACAAACTCGCATGATTTCATCCAACTCTTCTTGTGACTTGGCGTCGCAGAAGGCGTGGGAATGCTTGGTACTGCGGCTTGAGTTTGAGTCGCCGAGCTTGCTCGATGTAGTTTGATCCGCGCTCGCAAATTCCGCCCACAGTAATCAACGAGAAAGACATTTAGCACCAGCACAACAAGCAAAATGGTATCAGTAGCTGTTCTGGAAATCCCAGCGGCCGACATTGCTTCTTGTCTAGAGGGGGGAATTCAATTCGGATTAAGGTGTGCATGGTGTTGTGTAGGTATGTATCATCCTGTCAACGTCTGAGCGAACACGAGAACGAGTGCAAGCGCAATGCAACATAGCTTGGAGGCCAATCAGTCAGCACGCGATACGGAGTGCGAACAGAACCGAATTCGTTGCGCTGCCAAATCAGGATGCTCTTGCCATTGATCATGAAGGAATCCGCTGTCAATTGATACTGCAGCGATTGATTTCAAAAAGGATTTGCTTCGAATTCGTTGATGATCCCGTACTTGCATTGAATTCGTCGAGATTTCTTCCTTTTTCGTCACACAACCCGTGGTCGCCGATCGATCATTGGCCAAGAGCTGTATTCAACCAGCATAATATCAGCAGCCCAAAGCAAGGAGCCGAAAACCGCATGAAAATGAAAAATGAAATAAATGCCATGTGACCCACTTGATTCAGCGCAACTCGCATCACCATCTGCGCGCCATTGATGACCGTCCCAGTGTGGCGCCGCTGGGTCCAGCCTTGGTGCTGGTTCATTCGGTTGGAGCCCAAAGTGGCACTCGGCCAGCCCGACTCTGAGTGTGTGCACTTGACGTTCACATTGCCTGCGACAAGCAACCGTTTCCGAGTTGTTTTTTTACAGATAAAGGCTCGGCTCGATCCCCCACGAGAGACATGAATCGCTGCACCCATGACCAATCAATTGTCCAACATGCTCGCCTCAACGACCATCGAACCGACCGCTCAAGCGACAAAGCAGATGCCAGCCAAGTCTGCGACAACCTCGCCCAATGGCAGCGGCACTGACCATCAACTGCACCCGGCCATCTTTGCCCCGACCAAGGTGCTCGATACGACCGACTACACGTCCACAGGTCCAAACTTGGCCTCGTTCCTCCTGTCTCGCATCCGCACACATTCGCAAAGCAAGGGCCCCGACCAACAAATCGCCTTCACGCGCGCCTTGCACCCGGCCGACACGCTCACCTACACCGACTTTCTCCAAGGCGTCCCGCGCTTGGCCCGCAAGTGGATGACCCAGTCCAATGTGCAACGCGGCGACCGCATTGTCCTGTTTGCGCCCAACCACGTGCGCTGGCCCGCGGCCTTATTTGGCGGGTGGCTGGCGGGCGCGTCCATGACGCTGATTAATCCGGTTTTGACGCGCGAGGAGACAGCAGAGCAGGTGGCTTTAGCCGAGGGCCAGGTCAAGGCCATTGTCACAGTGAGCTCCATGGTGGATGAGGTCATGGACATTCTGACCATGGCCAAGCTGGATGTGCCCGTGTTTACGTTGGATGAGCATGTTGCCAGTGACGAAAAGCATGGGGAGATCAAGTCCATCGGAGACATGATGTCGGATGCCGCTCAGGATGAGGAATTGGCCGGTGTCGAGTTTCCGCATGTCGAAGGAAGCGATGTCGCTTGCATTTGCTTCTCGAGGTACGTCCGATTCGTGATCATTTTCCTGTCACCATCTCCCAAATCGCTCACCACATGGCAGAGCACAGTGGAACGACTGGCAAAAACAAAGCGGCTGCCCTTACCCACTCCAATATTGCGTCCAACCTCCTCCAAGTCGCCCAGCACGAATACCTGTCTGTCTACCAACCGACCGACGTCTTTGACGCCGTGCTCCCGTACTACCACGTGTACGGTCTCGTTGTCCTTTGCCTCATGTCCATGTACTTGGGGTGCACAACAGTGCTCATGCCCGAGCCGCGATTCGATCTGGTCGCTTGGCTCAAGCTCGTACAAGAGTACAAGGTGACCATCTCGCATTTGGTGCCGCCCATCATGGTCGGACTGGCAAAGCATCCGATTGTCGACAAGTTTGATTTGAGCAGCTTGAGGCGGGTCACGGTGGGTGCGGCGCCGTTGGATGCAGAGGTGCAGGCGACGGTCGCAAAGCGGTTGGGCGGTACGTTTGCTCTGAGGATTCATTTTTTTTTTTTTCTTCCGATATCCTAACATGCTACGTGTATATTGTTTGTGCGCAGCCATCATTCGCCAAGGCTACGGATGCACAGAATGCTCGCCCGTCACCCACTTAACGACCACCGCCTCGCTCGAGCGCAACTCGGACCCGTCCGACCCGGCCACGGCTCTCGGCACCATTGGCTCGCTCGTGCCCTCCATGTACGCCGTACTCGCCACCATCTCGCCCGACACGGACCCGGCGTGCCCCGCCTCGCTCGTGCCCATCACGTCGCCCAACACGCCCGGTGAGCTGCTCGTCTCTGGCCCCAACGTCATGCCCGGCTACATTGACAATGACCTAGCCAATTCCGTGACGTTTTTGGAATGGCAAGGCCGCAGGTGGCTGCGCACAGGCGACGTGGCCGTGCTCAAAGAGGACGGTCAGACGTGGATGATTGTGGACCGGATCAAGGAGCTCATCAAATACAAGGGGTATCAGGTGGCGCCCGCCGAGCTCGAGGGCCTGTTGTTGACGCATGCGGCCGTGATGGATGCGGCCGTTGTGGGCAAGCCCGATCGTGACGCGGGCGAGGTGCCGGTTGGGTTTGTGGTGCTCAAGCCCGGGGTTGAGGATGGCGACGAGATCAGGACCGAGATTCGCGCCTTTGTGGACGCAAAGGTGGCGCCGTATCGCAAGTTGAGGGGTGGGGTCAGGGTTGTGGATGCCATTCCAAAGAGCGCCACGGTACGTTTTTCCTTCCTACTGGCCAGCCGGCCATGTATGGTATCATACTCACGTTGTTCGTGTCGTGTGGATTCAGGGCAAGATCTTGCGGCGTGTGCTCAAGGCCAAGGTGATTGCCGAGTCGGATTAGGTCACCATAAGTCATTTTGCTCTCTCAGCGCGATGTGGGCGCTGCATCTTCAATATTGTCTTTTTCTCGTTGTTGGCCGCGCCGCAATTGTATCATGGGCTTGCTGTGAGCCACCGCCATTTTCCTCTTGCTCAATACAAAATTTTGTGATACATGGGCGTAACCACTGGCTCTTTGGCTGCCACGACACCGTTACAACCCGAACTGAACTATGTTGATGCTTTGTTCACCGTCGGCCCAATACAATTGATTCTGAAACATTCGCAACTGACGGGTTGTTGTCGGCGCGCCCAGCAGGAACATTCGTAAGGATTGTGGGCCGAAAACACAGCACGAAAGGGTCACAAACTTTCCGAGCTGTTCGAATTCAGTCTGATACCGTTGAGTGCAGTGCCTTTCACCTACAGGACAATTATGTCCAATACGCTGACGCATTCCACATCGAGGTCGCACCTCAAGTCTGGTCGCAGTAGTGCTTGACCTGGCAGCAAAGTATCGACAAACGACTTCGAAGGTCTTTCGGCGAAGTAGGCAACAGCTCCCAAACCGTATAGTGGGAACAGCCCGCCGGTTTTCGAACCACAAGACATGAGATGCACTCAGACGTCCACGTCCGAAAGTTCGAGAACTAACGGACACATACAACTTGGACGACAAGCCTTGTATCAACTAGGGCGCTGGACATGAGCTGATGGACGCAGATGCCAGTCACGCAATTAGGTTCTCCCCGCAAAGGAAACAGCCAACTTGAGAACCGGTCATCCGTCCAATTTATGGCAATCTTGCCGCGAACAGTGTGCCAATGTGACAGTCGTTGACGAGCTCGCGCTGCGTCCGAGTCAACGTCGACAACTAAGAACATGTGCAGACATGAGCTGTATAGTGGCCAATCAAACGCTATTGTTATTCATGGACAACGGTAATGCATAGCTAGCTCAAGGTGCAATGGGAGAGCGATACTTGCCTGCACAATAGGCCGTTGCCGCACTTGCCCCAGTACCTCTCGTATCTCAAGCGCTTGCTTCGCACACTTGGTGGCTGAAATTGACTGGAAATGGCGTGGGAACTGGGGAAAGATAAACGGGAATTCCGTTGATATCGATCCATGCACACACACACACACACACACACACACACACACACACACGCGCGCGCGCGCGCGCGCGCGCAACAGCATTGATTCGAATCCTCTTGGGCGCAAGCTGCAACGCCAAGCTCCTGGTGAACGCCACCAAGGCGCCCTTGGTCGCGGAATAATCCACGAGCTCGGGCTTGCCCTTGTACGCCGTGACACTGGTCGTGTTGATGATCTTGCCACCGCGCGGCATGTGCGGCAAGGCGAGCTTGGTCATGTACATGTAGTTGAGGATGTTGGAGCGGAACGTGCGGTCGATTTGGTCCATGGGAATGGCGGCAAAGTCATGCGTGACGTGTTGTTCCGAGGCGTTGTTGATGAGAATGTCGATGCGGCCGCCAGGGAGCAGAGTGAGGGCGTGGTTGATGACTTGTTGGCAGTTTTCGGGATAGCCGAGATCGAGAGGCAGGAGAAGGTGGCAGGTGGAGCCGGCGGCCGTCACAAGTCGTTGGGTTTCAAGTGCGTCTTCTTGTTCTTTGGGCAGGTAACTGTGCGGTCGAGTCTCAGCTATGGTGTAATACATATCACCATTCATGGGCGACAAGGTCAAGGAAAACATATGTACGCAATAGCCACCGTCGCGCCCTCTTTCGCAAACAAGACGGCAATCGCGCGTCCAATCCCAGAATCGCCGCCAGTAATGAGTGCCGTTTTGCCCTGGAGCTTGCCCGCGGCACGGTACGTCTCAACGGTGGCTAGGTCGTCGGCCGCCTCCATGGGCAGCTCGGCCGTCATGGGCTGCACCTTCATGGCCTTTTGAATGCCCGGCTGCGATTAGGGTTGGATGGGTTCCGAGGATTTGGCAGCGTGTGCGGCCGTGGCCGAGGCTGGGTTGGGCGTGGTGGAGAGCATTTTGGATCAAGTTACCTGTACTAGGTGTTGAAGTGGTGAGGGCCGGCAAGTTTGAAGGCGTGAGAAGAGTGTGGTCGGCATGAAATGCCGGGTGCGAGGTATTTGTACCGTTTGACCGAGTGAGACAAGTTGGATGCAAAATGGATGCAAAGATACAGGTGAGACAAATCGATTCAAACCACACTGTCCGATGTCATGCGTGTCTGTAGTAAAGCTGAGGAATGACGCATGTTACTTTGCCCAGCGGACGATGAAGAACTGAGAAAGGACAAAGCCAAGGCATGAAACAGGGGAAAAAAAATGCATTGCGACCAGGACTGGGCAGACTTGAATGGCATGGCATAACTTGACATGTCGTGAATGAGAAGAGAAAGACACAAATTACATACAAACATACACCATTGACAACAACACTCGGGCTTCACCGGCGCCCAAATCAATCCACATCCATACGGATCCTCACATCTTTGGCGTCTTTGGCTGCCACGTGTACTCTGTGCGATCGCGCTCCACGCCATACTGGGCCATAAACTTGATCAAGCCATTGGGCCCACGACTGCCATACGGGTACACGAGCGGATCAATCTTGCCCGCATCAATCTCGTGCAGGGCCGGGGTAAACAAGGACCAAGCAGCATCGAGCTCGTCATCACGAACGAAATTGGCCTGATCACCCCGAAGCACATCCAACAAGAGTGCCTCGTAGGCATCGGGAATGCGCACACCCTCGTACCGCTCATGATACGTCATGTCGAGCTCGGCAATGTGCTGCTTGTACCCCAACCCGGGCTCCTTGTTCATGAGCTTGAGGTACACGGCCTCCTTTGGCTGGACGCGAATCACGAGCTCGTTGCGCGACAAGGTGGACGGGAACATGTGGCCGCCCGGCACGTCGCGGAACTGGATGCGCACTTCGGTCTTTGCCTCGTTGAGTGCCTTGCCGCACCGCAAGATGAAGGGCACGCCCGACCACCGGTCATTGTCGATAAACATGACGGCCGCCGCATACGTGGGTGTTTTGGATCCGGCAGGCACCGTCTTGTCGTCCAGGTACCCGGGCTTGGATCCGTCCTCAGAGGGCCCGTACTGGCCCAGGACCATGTCCTGGGTCTTGATGGGCCGCATGCACCGCAACACCTTGACTTTTTCGTTGCGCACGTCGTCGGCCAAGAGTGTCACGGGCCGATCCATGGCGACCAGCGTCAGGATTTGCAACAAGTGGTTTTGCATCACGTCGCGCACAATACCAAACTCGTCAAAGTACCCGCCGCGGCCCTCGGTGCCAATCATTTCCTTGAAGGTGATTTGCACATTGGCAATGGCGTGGCGGTCCCACACGGCACCGAAAAACATGTTTGCAAACCTTAACGAAATCAAGTTCTTGACCATTTCCTTGCCGAGGTAGTGGTCGATCCGGTACAGTTCGTGCTCGTGCCAGTTGGCCGCCAACGCGCGACCCAACTCGCGACTCGACTCGAGGTCCTTGCCAAATGGTTTTTCAACAATGACACGTGTCCAGGCGCCATTGTGTGCACGGCAGTGCGCGTGCAACATGTTTGCCACAGGGATAAACACTGAGGGGGGCAGCGCCATGTAAAACACGCGGTTCTTTGACTGACCGGGCAACGCATGCGTGTTTTCGAGCTGGGTGATGGCCTTGTCGAGGTTGGCATAGTCTTGTGGCTGGTCGTACGACCCATGCGTGTAGTGCAGTTTGGACACGAACGCAGCAATGCGTTGTGGGTCAGAGTCCTTGAGCCCGGGCTGGATGCGCGAGGTAAAATCTTGGGTCGACAGGTTGGACCGGGCGTACCCGAGAATGTGTGTTGAGGCGGGCAGGAAGGCGTGCTTTGCGAGCGAGTAGAGCGCCGGGTACGTCTTCTTTTTCGCGAGATCACCCGAGGCACCCAACACTGTGGTTGCAAGAGAGGAGGGTCAGATGAGACGTGCTTGATTGCATGAAATGAGAGAGAGGGAGAGAGAGACAAGAGCCAATCAATACCAATGACGGTCACGTATTCGTTCTGGCCGAGAATGGGCGATGCCAGGGATTGCTCGTCCGACGAGGGGGTCGTGGCCGTGGCCGTGGCCGTGGCGGCGGGCTGCTTGTTGGCCTTGTCCGTGTCAATGGCCGAGATGGGTTTGGCGGGCGAGGTCATTTCGTTGGCGAGGTTGGTGTCGGGGACGGCGGGTAGGGCCTTTGAGGGAGGAGGGGTGGCGGCGGGAGGCGGGTAGTGGAAGGGAAGCGGCTTTGGAGGCGGCGGTCGGGGCGGCTAGGCAATTGACGATGACGATGATCAAGATGGAGATGGAGATGGAGATGAGGCAGGCACAAGTCAACACATGAGCATGAGAGTGTGCATGGTAAACTGTTGATGGCAAGATGGCAAGAGAGGGAGGGAGGCGATGGACTCTTTATGTGTTATGGGGGATATGGGGATAAGTATGGGGGATGGAGACGCGACCACAAACTGCTGCACTCAAACGGCTGACGGCTGAGAAATGTGCTGAGTGATGATCCGACCGACTCGAGCTCTTTTAGACGGGCAGGGGGACATCACACACTCACACACACACACCACACGACAACAACCGACAATGGAGACAGAGACAGAGACACCCGACGAGGCTTTCCCTCTGCGCTGCCTGCTAAGCTAATGTTGGTTGGCGGGCCATGCCATTGCCATGCCATATCCCAAGTCAGGAGCGGGCCGAACAGAAACCATGACCTATATGACTTGAGCCCTATATCCCGAGCAATTGAGCCAATCCATGTAGGGAATCCATACTTGTTCAGGGTCATGTCATGGATCATCCCATCCAAAAGGTCACGCGCCCATTCCCATTCCAAATCCCCATCCCCATCCTCCAGAGCGAGGCGAGGCGAGGCGAGAGCGACGAGAGCGACGAGAGACGAGAGCGAGAGACAAAAGTATTTCCTAGTAGTAACGTACTCTTCTTCCTCTAACTGCTCATCGGCGGTCGCTGCAACAGCGGGTTCGCCGGCTGGCTTCCTGGGCGGCCCTTGCTCCTGCTCCGATCGCGCCTGCTCTTGCTCTTGCCCACCAGCTTGGACGCGATCCCACTCGCCGCTTGCTTCATGGAAAGCATCACGTGGCATACGACGAAGACACAAACGTACTCGCTCGGCCCAGCGTATTCGAGTTGGCCGTGTCGGCGCCCGTGCCGGTGCTGGACCGCCTGGCGTGGCCGCGGGATCCCAAAAGGAGCCGGGAATGTTGGTGTTGCCCGAGGAGGATGCCATCTTCGGGTCCGAGACAATGGGCGTGAGAACGAATTGATAGTTGGGATTGGGGGTACGGCCAGCGTGCGTGTGAGATGGAATGAACGTCCGTCAAGGAGGCACCGGAGAAATTCAGCAACAGACACGGGCAGACAGAGAGAAAGAAGAGAGGCACAAATAGACAACGTTAACGGCAACCGACAAT
>MCFL01000037.1:0-273281 GCA_002102555.1 Catenaria anguillulae PL171 | reverse complement strand
AGCTCCAACGTGTCTATTCTCTCAGCACCGAGCGGTGAAGGAGAACGGTAACAGGGTATGGGGCTAATCCAGCAATATAACATCGAGCAGGCTCAGTAGGAAGGCAGGCAAGGTTTTCTCCGCCACTGTTCAATCGGAGTGTGAATACATCCATGCGTCTTCGTCATTGCGCTGCTGCATCATTGGACACATAATCCAGCAATTCCAATTTGCTGCAGGTAGGGGTAAAATGATGAATGTCGCTGTCGTTCTGACACTCAACCGGCCACCAAGAGAGATGCCGGCCAAGTTCTAATGCGAAGCAAAAAAGTCAGTGTACCCGAGGAGGAATCCAGCCAAACCGTAGTTTTGAATCACGCGCCAGTGGGGCACGAGCAAAAGAGATGAGACTGACTATAAGCTCGGAGATAAAGTTAGCAAGCAAAAGGAGAGGTAGCGGAGGACCCCTCGATGACATTTATTTGACCTCGGGCTCGGACACAACACCGTGAAAGGACATTTCATGGTGAGCGGTAGTGCGAGACAGTAATGCGGGTTCATCCAACCCGGCCTCACGTGTTGCGTATCCATAATATTCGCTTGTGCAGATCAAAGCGCGTTTCCCACCCGCTCCTCTGTCTTGCTCGAGCTCGCCCCAATAAATCTTCTCACGATGGATTAGACAGTCGCTCAAGACAAACCAACACAACGCAATGGAAGTTCCGTTTGACCCAGAATCATTCGACCTGCTGGGCCGGTGGCAACAGGGCGTCGCCTCATTCGTCAGTCTCTTTGACGCCTACTATGGGTCAAAGGAGCAGCTCGATCGCCTGCGCTCACGAGTGCAGGATGCACAACAGCACCGGTCAAGTACAAGAGAGCAGTGTACACCCGCAGCAGGCCCGGTGGAAAGCTTGTTGAGCGAAGCGTCTTGAATGAGCAGGAGCGAGGGCAAGTGGCAGCTGATTCGTTTGAAGGTCAGGAATCGCCGTTGGTCAAGCATCGTAAGAGGGGTACGTGTCGAGGAGAGCGTCCTTCTCAAAAGAGCACAAACACCGTGGGGTAACCGTGCAATCTCTAGCGGCGGCCCTATGTAGCGGTGTTGGACTCCACTCCAACTTCACAGGCACTCTCTACAACTGCTCGGGAACAATCGAACCCTGACGTCCATGCGCAATGCGACCGAAAAACGGGCAACGTTGACTCCGTGCGCGCAATGCCCCGCGGGAAACGCAACATGCACTGCAACTTGCTGCTCGGTTCTCACTACAAATGTCCGTTCAGTCTCCCCCCCCCCATCTGACGATTCCTTCGAAGCGACTCACCCACGTCTTTTTCTGCGCAGGCAACGTACCACTGTACATGTCCCATTGACCGCCTCGGCAAAGACTGCGAATCGCCACGGCCCTACACTTGCACTTTACACCCCCTGCATCCACACATGAACTGTACATCGCTGGCACACGCGCCTATGCCGCGCACATCGTCAGACGCGCAAGCGGCATGTGCATCGACGCACTTGTCGCTCGCCTCACCGCCGACCTCGCTCTCCATGTCCTACCGCCTCAACTGCACATTCACCGTGCGTCCAAACATCAACCTGACAACCTACCCGTCGTCTACCTCGGGCCCGTCCACGGCCCAAGGTCGATCCAGTCGTGGGCACGTCGGGGCGACGAGTTTGCGTGGACCGAGCCCGTGGATCCCGTCATTGTCCTTGAGAACCGCGTGGTGCACTGGTATCACCGTTACGGGCTCCATCAGTGACACACGGTGGCTAGACCGCGAGCAGCTCTTGGGTACGACTCCCGTGGATGTGCCCGTCAATGTGACGCGCATGGTGCAGGAAACAGCCGTGGTGCGCATGAATGGGCGGCAGGTGAGGAAGCGAGCTTATGTGGCTGGTGGAAGGGCATATGTTGAAGCTGGTACGGTTCTTTTACAAGTGTCTCTCCATGGTCATTGCTCAAATTGCTTGGTACGAAGATATTGGATCGAGCATGTGGGGACGTGTTGGCCCGCGACCGGCTGCACACGGGTTTCTGGATTTTGTGGATGTACCCGAGGCGACGTTTGAACAAGTGCGGGCAACGAGGATGTTGAAGACGGGCAGGGATGAGGGCATCGTCACCAGTATTGTGGTGCTCGTGCTTATCGGAGAGTGTACGTTCATTTCTCTGGTCGATCGTGTGAGAATCACGCATCTGACTCTGCACACATAGGGCTGTGCTGGCAATCGCTTGTTTGTGTCGACGGTGGTCAAACCACCAAAGAAGGTCGAATGACCAGTGCATTGTATTTGCAAAACATGTCCGTCCATGACCAATACGAAAATCACTCGACTCGCGGACACGCAGCGATCAATCCTGATTGCAACTCTTCTCGCCTCAAGTACCGCCCAATCACAACGATATGCGATCCGCCACCGTTGGAGCCTGTTTCGGGTGGCCACGGGTCCCTCGTGTCAAGCAGTTCAAACAGGTCGGCGACACCCTGAAGCAGCACCACATTGGGCTCACCGGCAATGCGCAGCTTTCCCTTGACACGCCACAGCTCCATGAGCGGTGGCGCATGCAGAGAGGTATCGGACGCGGCTGCTGCCGAAGGGTCAAAGTCCCAGACGAGTGCACCGAGCCAGCGGGTGATGGCGTCGCGTGAGGTTGGGTGAGGTAACGTGAGCGAAACAGATGTGACCGACTGCAGAAAAACACGAACGCAGCACATGGCAAGAGTGGTGAGCCGTGGACAGGAAGCAAGAACGACATCTGTGATGCAAACGTACGGCATCCATGTGCCCATGGACCGCTGGTGGCCATGAGCTCGTGGTCGCCGATGCAATTGGCATCCGTGCATGCGTCCTTGTCGGTAGCACTGGCAACATGGTCGATAGAATCATCATGAAGGACTGGGTCACGCTCGTCAAATGCATGCAAGTCGAGAATCCGATCCAGGTCAATCCTATGCAATTGCTGTGTGTCAGTCACCAACTCCCCTGCCCACAGCATGGGAGCGAAGCGTCAACACACCTCGACCGCTCAGTTGCATACATGGGTGCGACGGCATTGACCCGCCTTACCTCCCTCTTCAATCCATCGAGCTCCTCCACCAGTACCAAATCCATCTTGTTGAGAATGATGCGGTCGGCCATGGCAATCTGCCTGACCGTCTCGCGCTCAAATGGCCCACGGCCAACCAAATTGTGCGCCACATTCTTTGCATCGACCACCGTGACGACGCCGTCAAGGTAAATGTCGGCGCACAAGTCTGCGTCGGTCCAAAACGTCGAAATGATGGGCTGTGGGTCGGCCAGCCGGTGGTTTCGAGTAATATGTAGTCGAACTTGCCGCGCTTTTGCATGAGTGCTTCGATTGCACGAACGCCGGTGTCCCTGTGTCGTTCCATGACGGTTAGTGCCGCCGACGACAGCCGCGGAAAGAGACGGTGAATGCGTACTTGACACTGCAGCACAAGCACCCGTTGCGCAACTCCATCCACTCCTCGGCCTGCTGCCATCCTGAGCGACCGAGAGCGACTTTTCCATGTCCTGAGAGTCTCCAAACTCGTTGAGAATCACGGCAATCTTCTTGCCGTGATTTTCAGAGAGAATGTAGTTGAGTAGTGTGGTTTTGCCGGACCCGAGAAAGCCCGTGATGACGGTGATGGGGACTCGCGACGATGAGTGGACGGCGTCGTCGGTGGTTGTTGCAAGAGCATCATTGGCCGTCACAGATGGCGAACCAAGCGATGCTGGTTCTGGGACAGCGAGCAGGTCATGGTTGTCGAGCGGGACGAGCGGAGGAAGCTCGTCGAAGGCGTCGGCGGGGACGGTTGCCGAGGCAAGTGCAGGAGGTGAATCTGGCCGTGAATCCATTGTAAAAAAAAATTCGTCGTTATTTACTTGTCTCTCGCGCAGACCAGACGGCAAGTCTCGCGACCGTAAATAAATACTATCTCGCGACCGGCAATGCATTGGAACTGGACTCGGCTGTCTGCCGATCACAATTAAAAACGCTCAACGGCAGCAGTCAGTCGGTCGGTCGGGTCCACACTGCCATGTAACGCTCCGAATGTACATTCTGCCCATCGACACCTTTGGCATCGCCACCGCACCAAGCGCTACAATCGAATCTCGCGGGCCTCATTGACTGACTGTTCGACCATATCATGGCGGTATGGTCTCCTTCACCATCACTTCACGCTCTGCTCCGCTGATTCCCTTCGAGGTGACTGACATGTGATTCCCATGCCTAGTTCTTTCTCCCACACCTGACCAACGGCTGGCAAGTCGACCAAGCCATCCTGTCCGAAGAAGACCGGGTCGTCGTGATTCGGTTTGGGCACGACTGGGACCCGTCGTGCATGATTATGGACGAGACGCTGTATGGGATTGCCGACAAGGTGAAAAACTTTGCCGTCATCTACCTGGTCGACATTACCGAAACACCCGACTTCAACAAGATGTACGAGCTGTACGACCCGTGTACGCTCATGTTCTTCTTTCGAAACAAGCACATCATGGTGGACATGGGGACGGGTAACAACAACAAGATCAATTGGCCGGTCGAGGGTATGTTGTTTTGTGTGCTGGTCAAGCATGTTTCATCCTGAGTGGGTGCTAACTGACGACATTTTCGTGAATTTGTGACTGGTAGATAAGCAAGAGCTTATCGACTTGATTGAAGTTGTATTCCGAGGGGCACGCAAGGGACGAGGTTTGGTTGTGTCTCCTCGGGACTACTCAACAAAGGGATTGTACTAAAGTACAAACCGAAATACATACATTCTTTTTTTCTCGCTGCCTCAAGCATGTGCGCGACGTACATTTGTCTATTGGCAATTACAAGACATTCGTTCAATTACGGGCACTTACTACTCCTGATACTTTTCAGCCGGCCACAAGCGCCTCACCTTACCCACCTTCTCCGCCGCCTGGCACACCTCATCACACTCGTCCTTATTCAACGGCCTCAGTCTACCCACAGCCACGATGTCGTCAATTCTCTCCTTGCGCCCGCTCGTCGATACAACCGCATGGCCCATGTCCAAGTTCCACCGCAACAAAACCATGGCCCGGGTAACGCCCTCGCCCAACTTGGCCGCCAACGTATCAAGCACATGCAAAAAGTGCTTGCCTGCCTCTGTCCCATCCACCAAATCGCCCAGCTTGGGATGCGGCACAATGGGCACGAGCGGCGAATAGGACGACATTTGGATGCCAAATTTTGCGTGGTGCTTGTGCAACAACGGCTGGGGTAACAGCGGGTGGTACTCGATCTGGTTGAATGCCGGCATGGGCAAGCTCGGGTCCTTTGTGAAGAGCAAGTCAATGTGCGGGGCGTCAAAAGAAGAAACACCAATTTCGCGCACGAGGCCGTCGAGTTGTGCTTGGTGCAGGGACGCCCAAAAGTCGGCGTGGGTCAGGTCTGGGCCAAGAACGTGGCGGATGCCGTCAATGAATGGACTATTTGTCAAAAAAAGGAAGCGTAGAGTGAGCATGAGAATTTGCACGAAAGAATAAATGTCGACATACCTGTGAATCAAGTAGGCATCAAGATACCCAACGCCCATCCTGCGAATTGCCCGCTCGAGTGTGCCCCGCACATCCACGAGCCCAGGGTGCAACTTTGACGTAATCCAAATATCCTCACGCTTGACGTTTGGGTTCTCGGCCAAAAACTCGCACACGGCAACGCCAACTTCGAGCTCGGTATGGTACACTTCGGCCGAGTCCAAGTGGCGGATCCCTGCGCCAAGGGCATATTTGATGAGGTCGACCAAGTCGCGGTTCACATCCGTGTCGTCGTCGGTGGGCCCGAGCGATTCGCCAGGGTTGGTGCTGGATTTGCGCCATTTGGACCCGCACCCAAAGGCAAGCGCGGGCATGTGGCGGCCAGAGCGCAGGCGGATGGTTGGGATGGCTGGGACGATGGTCATTGTGCTTGGGTTTCCGTTGCGTTGCGTTGCGTTGCGTCGGCTGCCTGCCAGTAGTATGGTGCATGCAATAGGTTACCTGGTGGGGTATACTAGGTCAAACTTCAAGGTGTGGCCAGATTGCGAGTCAGAGGGTGTAAGGCCAGGGCACGGATCTGGAGCTGGGTTTTGAATGGAGAGCGGCAGGCAGACGACAATCATCAAAGCATGAAGAATATGCCGTTGACGCTCGGTGGATTTCCGTGCCCCAACAGAACTGCGTTCAGTCTCCGTTTTGCCAGCGTTTTCCCAGCACGTTGCGTTCAGCCGACGGTTGACAGCCGGCGAAGCCGACGCATCAACGGATTGTGCCGGCGTCTGCATCATCTTGCATGGCCATGAACCAGATCTAGGCAGGCAGGCGGATACCCTACCGGAGACGGACACACATCGACGCCAACTCAACGGCGAGACGTGGAGGACGGAAGACTGCTGGGTCAGGTTGAGTGGGACGGGATGGGAGGGGTGGTACCGGCCTTCTCACTCGAATGTCTCACCGTGTTTCCGTGTTCCCATGTTTCCGCAATGTTTCCCGATCGGCCGCATTGAGACATCACTTCCCGCGAGACTAAAAATGGACCAAGACACCATACTGCGAATACTCTCACGTCAAGCACTCACTCAATACATGCAGGTCACAGTGTCACACCACAGGCTCGGTGACCGGCGATGTCCGGCCGCGGCGTGGCCGTGGATTCGGCGGCCACCACTCTCCCCGCCGCCATGGCGTAGAGACTATCGAGACCGCGGCCGTGATGACGACAAGCGCTATCACCGTCGCAACAACCTCAGTTCCTCCAACGCGCATGTCCCGGGTCGGACTGGCGTATCTCATCATCGAACAGTCCTGTCACCACATTCCAACGATCCTCATGCTGGCTCGAGAGTTTGGACGAGGCGGTCAGGGGTTTGGCAGCCAAGGTGTTGGTGTTTGCAGCAAAAGACTTGAAGAAGATGGAGCGAGAGCATGCAGTTGAGGGTTGGATGGATTCGGGATGTGATGTGGACACTCGAGTGAGGTGTTGACACCCAATGAATTGATGGCAATGGATCTGAGTGAGGAGAAACGATAGCGGTGCGAGAAACCTGCATGTGACTATGACCGACTCTCGCATCAATGGAAAATCATTTACACTTGAAGCAATAGGCTGCTACTACCTCCTGCCTAGATCTTTCTGCCACCATGTTTTCGTCGACCGCTGTCGACCCACCGCCGACATTCACGTTGAGTGCAGATGTTCCACGCGGTGTCAACAAGATCCCCGAATGCGCCTGCCTCAACGGTTGCTTGGGTCCGTCAGCACATATCGCTTTTGGTTTGGATGTCTCGATCCATCTGCTGACGACCGTGCTGACTCGCCGCCGTTGCACCTGCTCGATTGGTTCCTTGCTGCACAGGGCCAGGCACATTTGCGGACGTGAACCATTTTCTCTCTCACATCCTTGCCTGGCACTCTGACGATCTCGCACGTCTCTCCAAGGTATACCCGGACTGCCTCATTGCCGACTACCAACTCTCCGATATTGAGCCGCTGCTGCGAGTGATTTGGCCAATCAAGCAGCCCATTCATGTGCGCCCCATCAAAGACGTCTCGCGAGTGGATGCGGCCTCGAATTGCCAGGAGCTCGTGCTCGGCCGTATCATCCGGTGCCGAGGTTATGGCGGAGATCAGACGCAGGCCAGGATGATGGCCATGTTGCATGGGATACTGGTGCTGGTGTCAGGGACGATTGAGGGCTTTACGCATCCGTTTACTTGGAAGTTGACAAACGCTGGGTTTCCACCTCTCACTGAGGAGGAAAGGGCCGTGCTGAAGACGCCATTGACAAAGAAGCTTACGCACTACACGGTGCCAAAGGGTACCAGTGTATCCTTGCTCGCTTCTTGCTGGTACCTTTCAAACAGAGCTGATCAATTTTCTGTCTTGTGTGAACAATAGGCACCCGTCACTTTGCACGAGGCGGCTTCTATCGGCTCAACAACTTGATCAAAATGTATCCCGAGGAGCACAAGGAGCTGGTGGATTCGGGCTACTTCAAGACCCACATCCACCGCAAAGTCGAAGAGCTGCTCCTCAACATTGTCAAGGTCGACTTTCCAATGTATTTCACCTCCGAGTCGACACCCGGCTCGTACGTGCGTGTGACCATAGAGACCGATTACGTGACGCTGTATGGTGACGGCAACAATGTCATTGCCGCCCGATACAATGCGCTTCGGCATCTCGTTTTCTTGGCAATTGCGGGGCACGAGCCGTCGGCGTGGAGGGAGATTATGCCCAAACCGACGCCCTTGTCGTCAACAGGGCCAGCCGCGCGGCCACGGTACTTGAGGGCAAGGGAGGAGCCAAGTGTCGCGCCAATCCGGCGCTCGATTCACGACTCGGAAGTGTCACCGGCTCGCCTCGGTGCGGTTGCTCATCAGCCTTCCTCGCCACATTCCGCTGCAGCAGTCGCACCATTCATTTCGTCAAGCAGTTCCGCTCCTCGGCCGCCTTCGCCCGATCTTGATCCGCCTTTGTGCTTCGGCCGCTCGACCTTCAAACTAGCCCCGCTTCCACCGGCCTCACCGCTGCGGGCGGCCGCCATTCCGACGCCGTCCCAGTCACCGCCTTCGGCTCGTGCAAGCGACTACGGTTCTCAAGTGTTTTCCGGCCGCGATCGTGACCGCTATCGCGCTCAACTGCGACCCGCGGCCGCAGTGGATCAGACATCAGAATCGCGTGACGTGGCTCCAGCGCCATCTGGGCAGCTGGTAGGATACTGTCACCGCCAAGTGAAACGGTCCTGGCGTCGCCATCCCGGGCATTACCCACGGTGGATGCTGTGACCACCATTTGTCCAGAAGATACTCTCAAGTCTCTGCCGCCTGTGCCCGGACCGTCGTCGACTTTCCGCGACCCAGGCCATGCCCAGCTGACGCGTCGGCAGCCCACCAAGCTTACACCTCCTGCCACCAACCAAGCCCACAGACGCAAGCTCAGCGCAACCGCGGCTGCGCCACCAATCACGCAGTCGCAACCTCCACCAGCACTTGATCCGGCGTCCAGCGCCGCACCTGCTGGCAGGCCCACGTATGATGAACTCATGGCGGACCTCAATGGTACACATTCTTTGTCTCTTCATGCTCGTGACCGCTCAACTGACCAACCACCAAATAGCAACCCGCACCTGGGCCCAGTCACTCTCATCCCGCGTCACGCATCTTGAAACCCAGCTTGCCCTCCTCCAAGCGCAACAAGCCAACCCGTCCTCGCTGCGACAAACGACGCAGACTCCACAGCACCCAGCGATCAATCTGCACGCAAGCCGGTCGACCCAGCCCTCGATCCCTCCAACCCGCACCACCGCCACCTCCTGCTCACTCCTCTGTACACGCCCGCCACCTTCGCGGCCACCTTGGGACCATCCCCGCCCGAACTCGCGCACCTCGACCCTCCACTTCGCGCACAAATGCTCACACACCCATTGTTGAGCACTTGGCTCGACGACCCGTTTGGCGCCATGCAAGTTGCTGTGTGGCAGCGCACAGGCGTGTTTGTTGGAATGGAGTGCATGCTTGTAGTGCCCATGGGCACGGGCGCCACGGGGATGCCGCTGTGGCTTGCGTCGGTGAGTGTGGATGGTAAGGCGGAGAATGTGGCCACGGGGACGAGTGAGGGGGCGGCTGTGAGGGGGGTCACGGCCAGGATGGTGGTTGGGGTAGACGAGTAGTGTACTTGGAGATTTCGTCGTTTGTATTTAATTGTCATAGCGTATGGATATCAATACCCGTTGTTTCTCTCACGTTGGTGGAGCCCGCTTCAGCCAAGGGTCAGCTCAGGTTCAGCGAAAGCAATGATCGTCCACGTCAACTGGCACGAGAAAGTACAGACTACATGATAGTGAAGAAAAGAGACAGATGATGGATCCCGCAAAAACACATGGACTCGATTTTGATTACTTGCGCTCCACAAACGCCGACACCTTTTGCAACCACCTGTTGTACTCGAGCTGTTCCTTGTACTCGACATAGGCCGGGATAAACTCTGCGAGCTCGGCACCCACGCCGCGGGCCTCGAGGTACTGGTAGAAGGCGTTGGACAAGTTGTCGTCGAGCTCGTCAAAGATGGGGCCGACGTAGGTGCCGCGGCGCTTGTAATCGGCCTCGGCAGTGTCCATGGTCGCAAGCACAGAGTCGTCGTTGAAGGTGATGTTTGTGATTTGGAAGGCGCCGCCGTCGGCAATGGTTTGGAACGTGACTGCACCCGCATCGGCCGCCGCCTTCTTGGTCACGGTGATGACCACAGACACGGGGAAGGCAACTTCCTCGGTGCCCTCAATGGGCTCGACATTGGCAACGTCGTCGATCGAGAAGGTGAGCGTGATCCTGTGGAAACAAGGCAGTTATTGCATGATTGAATGAGCAAATCTCTACCAAAACATCAAACACCAGGTGTAGGTCAACGCACTTTTCACTGCCAAACTCGCGCGACAGCACAACCTCGTTTTCTCCCGGACGATCCTGGATCGAGAATGTCTTCTTGGCATGGAACTCGGCCAAGAATGCAGGGGTCGCCTTGTCCGAGTTTTCTTGCTCGTACTTGAGCTCGCGGTTGAGCACGCTCAGCAGCTCCGTGTCCGACACGGACGAGTACATGCGGCGCATGGCAACCTGGGTCGTGGCCTTGAGGGCGACCGACGAGGTCCGGGCAAGGGCCATGGGGGAAGCCGCCGCAGAGCGGGTGGCCGTCGAGGTCAAGGCACGGGCAGAGGTGCGGAGGAGGGGCACGGTGCGGGCGAACATGGCGAGAGTGTTGATGAGTCTGAGATCGTAGTTTAGTTGCGCAAGGCCAGGGAGCGAGCGTGCATGCGAGCTAAACGTCAACAAGAGCGAGGACGACGGATGGACGCGGGACTGAGCTAGAGACAGACGACAATGATGTGTCGACGAGAGAAGCGCTGAGAACCTTCCACCGCGAGGGTGGCACGTGATCATGTCTCACTCTTCAAGATCAGCGTTTGATGGCATCCTTGACCCAGGTCACAGGTCAACGTCTGCCGCGCGCACCCAGTTGGCTCGAAGACCACCTTACTTACAAAGAGCAGGAGGGTTAGCAAAGCGCCAAGTCGGGATGTTGCACCCCATCGCTACGGTCTACATCAACCAAAGCCACGTTTGAGTGACCCGTTGCATCCTGCGAAACCACTTTGTGCGAACGGTGTGGTTCAGCTCATTCGGCGTGCAAGGTCACCGCATTATGTAGTAGTCTTTCTTGGAGATTTGGAGATTTTTCTGGCGGTAGAATGCATCTGCAGGTCCACAGAGCATGGGCCAACCGTGGAATCGGTGGCTGGCTTCACGTTCAGCCGCTGCGGACGCGTTCTTGAACCCGAATCCAGTGAGAGCAGGATGCCACCAGCCGCCGTGCCACACCGCTGGCCAAACAAGTCTTGGCCTGCAGGTGCAATACATGCGTCAAGCCCATGCATGTTGGTCAATGTATTTATGTTGCATTGACGAACCACTCACGGGCAGGCCATCGTCGACGCCTTCAAATGGCAGCAACTGCCCCCACATGTGCTGTTCTCCTGCCTCCATAGCTCTTTCACCAATTATTCCTCAACAATGAATCATCAACGCACTCAATCCAAGCGGGCCTTGGCTCTTGCCCTTCTTCTTCTGGTCACAACGCTTTTGGCCGTCACGCCGAGCACATTTGCTCAGGTTGCGTCGTCGTCAGCCGCACGACCGTCCGCCTCTGCATCTGCATCACCTTCTGCGTCTGCGTCACCCTCTGCGTCTGCATCGCCCAGCGCGTCCGCATCTCCATCGGTTCAGCCCTCACCCTCTCGGTCGAGCTCTGCGCCTGCGCCAACCACGACCGATGACCCCTGTCAGAGCGGCCGCTGTGTGCCCCCGGGCAAGTCTCAGGAATGCATTGTCATCAGCAAGGTTTGGATGTATCGAGGTATGTTCAACTGCCCCTCCTCCGCACAGTACTATCCGGGCGATTTAACTTACACGCTCGCTTGCAATGTTGACTTGACAATTCAGACTTCAACAAGCAGGCATACCTCCCACTCGATCTGTCGCCTTACTTCAAAGCCCGCTTTGACAACTTTGACGCCTCCACTTTCCCAAAGCAAATGCGCAATGCCACCGATATTACCGAACTTTGGGGCAACCAGCCATGGTCCTACTTTGGCAAGTTCTGGGAACAGTTCAACTTGCGCCAAGCCGGCTGTGCCGCGCCTACGCAAAAGTTTTACCTTGTATGGGGTCTCGTCGACATGTACGACTTTTTCCAGGCGGCCGGCGACACGTGCGCGCAAGGTCCCCCGCTGGAAGTGTGCGCGGCAACCATGGACGCCCGCGCAGACACCATTTTGGCCGACATCAACAATAAGACACTGTGCGCGGGTCCGCCCGAGTTTGTCGAGGCCGGCCGCAAGTATGTGCAGCAGCTCAAGACGCACAGGTTCCGGTCCACGGCTGGAACGTGTGTGGATGGCATGGTCGTTGAGGAGGATGCAGGCAAGTGTGGCAACTGGTTGCAGTATGCCGCCTGCGTGAATCGGTCAACATGCCCACGGCTCGACAGTTCGTTTGCCAATGATTGCCCAAGGATCATTGAGCAGTTCCGCGCAGCGTACAATCCCGCGCAGACGACCGCCGACGGCAGTGTTGGCGGTGAGCCCAAAAAGAGCAACACTGCCGTCATTGTGCCTGCAGTCATTGGCGGCGTGGTCGTGCTTGCGTTGATTGCTGGCGTCACGTTCTTGAAGCGGGCCAGTCGAAAGTCGGCGGCTCTCTAAAGCTGCACTTCATTTGGTATTCCTCCCTCGCCCTTTTCAAAAGTCAGAATATATTCAGAATGATTTGTTTCGTATTTCACTCTGGATATCACGTATCAAGTTTTTATCGACCCGTCGTGACGACGTGCAAGGCGGCCATGTGCCGCGAACAGAAAGAGAATAACAAATACCTGCCCAGGATGGTTTGATCACATCATGTTTGCGACGCTGCCCTGTACATTGCACAGTGAATTTCGTCGGAGGAATTGAAAGAAAAAAACTCGACGCAATTGTCCTTGAAAAGCTCCTATGCAAACCGTCGCATGTTTCATTGAAGAGTTATCACGAGAACAGCAGAACCACACCCAAAACTCGGCCACTCTCACACAATGAACAATGACGAATCACCTCCACCACTCGGGAGTCGCCCAGGTGGACCACCCGCTATCTTGATTGACGGCCAATCCAGCGGACCCACATCAGCAACCAACTCGGCCGATAATGTTGGTCCCGACGCACCCATCATCTCCGTCACGGACGCAAGCCGCCGCTCAAGCATGGCGTCCAACGCGCCCGGAAACGCCGGGCCATCCGGTCCACCAGTGATTCCCACGTTCTCAATTCAAGAGGAAGACGAAGGATCGAACCAATCGTCACGAGATTCGCTCAATGGCGGCGCACCCGTGGCATCGTCGTCGACCTCTCCGCAACGGTCAAGAGCGGCAGCTGCTCCCACGCGTGCCAACCCTCCTCCCACTCACACGCAATCGACGGGTCGGGGACGTCACTCGTCCACATCCGATGACTCGGGGTCGGCTCCAGGATCTGCGGCCGTTTCCGTGACTGCAACGGACCGCACCATTATTGGCTTGCAAAAGGAACTGAAAAAGACGTGGAAACTGCTCGAAGAAGCCAATGCACGCGAAGCGTCAAACAAGGAAATGGTGGTTGAGCTGCAAGCCAAGCTGAATGCGCAAACGCGCCAACTGGCCAAGCGGTCCAATGTCGAGACGGCCAGCGTGCTGGACATCATGCAGCAGCGCGATGCGCTTGCCAAAGACTTGGAGTTGCGCTCCATGAACATGGCCGAGCTGCACGCAGAGTTGGAGCGGTGGCGTGCAGCAGACGCCGATACGAAACGCGAGCGGTCCGAGTTGCTCGAGGAGTTGAGGGCACTCAAGGAGCTGGTAGCCGTCAAGCAGGACGAGTCTGAGAAGGAGATGTATGCGCGCGAACGGCTCGAGCGCGAGTTGCGTGATGCGCGCGCGGTGGCCGACCAGCGGGCGAGCGAGCTCAAGGTGCGTGGCGACCATATTGCGCGCGCGGGAGAGGAGCTGCGCAAGTTGGAGCAGCAACTCAAGGAGACAAAGGACGCAAAGGACAAGTTGGCAGCCGAGTCGGACACGTTGCATGCGCTCAAGCGCAAGCTAGAGGAGGAAGTGGATCATCAGCTCTATCAGGCAAACACCTTGGCGTCCGAGAACGCCAAGCTTGTGCAGGAAGTGAGGTTGGCCGACGACGATGCAGACAAGATGGAGACCGAGATGAAGACACTGGCAAAGATGCGCGAAGCCATGCAACGCAAGCTCAAGCAGGTGGACGAGGCAAAGGCATCGGCCGAACAGGAGCGCGACGCACTCCGGTCGCTCGTGTACTCGCTCGAGCGCCAAGTCGAGTCGCACAAGAAGCAGGCCGAGGCGGACCACAAGCAGTCGGAAGACTTGATTCGCGAGCGCGACATTTTGTCAAAGAACTATCTCAAGGCGACCGCCGCGACGCAAAAGCAAGCCAATCTTGTCAAGCTGCATGAGCAGACAAAGCAAAACCTCGAGCAAGAGATTGCTGGATACAAGGATGAGGCTGCCAAACAGCGTAAGCTCATTCTCGCGCTCGAAAAGGAACGGGACCGATACGTCAACGAGGTGGCTCAAATCACGCTTGCAAAGACGGCGGCCGAGGAGAGTGTCGTGATTCGCGAGAACCAAATCTTTGATTACAAAAAGAAGATGGCCGAGGCGAGCACAAGCTCAAGCAGCAGCAAGCATTTACGAGCAAGTCCGATCGGATCGAACTTGTATTCCAAGAACCTGATCGAGTCGCAAGACGAGATTACCGAGATGCGGCGCAAGCTCAAGATTACCACACATCAGATTGAGCAGTACAAGGAGGAGATTGCCGCCAAGGAGGCAGCCTTGCTTAAGGAGCATTTCGAGCATCAAAAGGTGGACAAGGAAAAGGATGCAGCTAAGCAGGAGGTGCAAAAGCTCAAGCAGCAATTGGATGCGGCACACCAGTTTGTGCAAAACCAGCAAGCCGAAGAAAACAAGTTGCGGCACATTATTTCCGAGGCGGATCGGAGCGGCTCAAGCAGAGGAAAGAATATGAAGCCGTCATTCAAGAGCGGGTACACAAATGATTCACGTTGGATTTCCCACACACGTTTCGTTTATTCTCACGTGCCGAAATGTGGATGCGAACAGGACATTCTCGGAACCCAACTCATCCGCCGCAACGACGAGCTTGCTCTCTTGTACGAAAAGATCAAGATCCAGCAATCTACTCTCAACAAGGGCGAAATCCAATACCGCGAGCGGCTCGAAGACATTCGTGTGCTCAAACTCGAAGTCAAGCGCCTACGTCGCGAAAAGACCATCCTGCAACATGAAACGACCAATGTTGAAAACCTGCGATCCGAAGTCTATCGCCTGCAAAAGGAGCTGCTCAACGAGCGCACCCGAGTCAAGGTCCTTGAGGAAGAATTGGAGAACCCGATGAACATGCACCGCTGGCGCAAACTGGCTGGATCCGACCCCTCCACGTTTGAGCTGGTGCAAAAGGTGCAAACTTTGCAGCGCCGATTGATTGCCAAGACGGAGCAAGTGGTGGAAAAGGAGCTCGTCATTCAAGCCAAAGAAAAGCTTTACTTGGACCTCAAGACAATGCTTGCTCGCGTGCCGGGACCCGAGGTGGTTCAACAGTTGGAGGCCCTCAAGACGCTTGTCAAGGACAAGACGCGTGAGGCAAAAGCGCTGGCGAGCGAGCTCAACATGCTCCAGTCGCAGGCGTTGGATTATCGGACCGAGGTGGCGGATTTGTCGAGGCAAGCGCAGGATTGGAAGAAGAAGTACTTAAATGTCAAGCGTGTGTTGCAAAAGAAGGGGCCGGCGGGGCTCATTGGGGCCAACGGCACCGGTGGCTTACCGGTTGTCGGGAAAACGAGTGCAAGCAGCAGTAAGGCAAACCTTGTGTTCCAAAACCAACAGCAGCCATCAGCGGGCCCTGGTGTTGGCACGGTACCCTCCACAAACAATAACCCGTCTCAATCGGCTCCCGCCCCGTTTGCACCCCAACCGGGATCGGTGGGTGGGATGGTAACGGGAAGCAAGGAGCAGTTGGATCAGGTCCAACGGACTCGACAGCTCTCCCAGCGTTGCCACCTCAATCGTCGACGACCAGTTTGCCGGGTATTCCAGAGCATGCACCCAACACGACAGCTGTTTGAAAGTGGTCTACATAGGTTTCTTTCTTTCTGGGTTTCCTCTTTGCCTTCTCTTTCCGTTTTTTGTGTACATGTACATGCTTTTTCTCAATAGACATCTCCCTTCACGAAGTATTGGCACCTGGTGTTGTGTGAGAGACAAGATCGTGTCATTGACCGCTCCCCCGCTTTGAACCCTGCTGGCCCCAAGCGGGGGATGAAGGAGTCAAGCTCAATTGTCACAACAAAAACCAATTCTAAATCACCATCCGACCATTGCAGCGTTATTGCATGGCTCTCCTCTGTCCACTGTGAAACGATTGTCGATACATCCACATGCAAACCAAAACACTCATGGCCGACCAACCAGAACGCCGCACCTGGCGACCACCACGGCGACCGCCGAGCCGGCCATCATCACGTTTGTGCCCGGGTCATTCCTCGACAGTCTCAACCAGACTGCGGCCAACAGGACGACCACAACGACCGCCATCTCACCATCGACCGTCACGGGAACCGCGACCGCGACTCCCACATCGCTGGGCAAGTTCTTTGGACTTGACATGCCCACTTGGGCACCGGTTGCCATTGCCGCGACCGTGATTGGCCTGTGCATGATAATTGTGTGGTGACATGCCGCCGTTGCCTTCGAGTCGTGTGTTGCTTTGGATGCCCATGCAAATGTCGGCGGGGAAACAAAAGGAAGAGAAAGGTCAAGAGTGGTAAGAAGCGCAAGGGATCCGGGTCAGATTCGAGCGATTCCGACGAGGAAGAGAAGTCGCAGGTGGACAAGGAGAGCAAGAAGAAAAAGGGATGGAGAAACAAGGATAAGCACCCCGCTTCGTCATCATCTACCGGCGTGAATGGGCAAACCCGTATCGTGCATGATGGATCAGGCGGCGCCGCAGACGTGGAGGCCTACTTGCTAGCTCATGGACAACTGTATAAGGTCGAGACGCCCTTGGGTGCCACCTCGAGTCAGCAACCGACCATGAATCTTGCTTCCAACGTGGCAGTTCGTCGGCGCTCAACGCGAGCAACACGCTGCGTACTGGCGCCTTGCTCAACACGGCCGGCAAACCCAGCAAGCATGCGCCGAAAGTCCAGTCACCACTGTCCATGG
The DNA here is from genome assembly GCA_002102555.1 of Catenaria anguillulae PL171. Taxonomy (NCBI): domain Eukaryota; kingdom Fungi; phylum Blastocladiomycota; class Blastocladiomycetes; order Blastocladiales; family Catenariaceae; genus Catenaria; species Catenaria anguillulae. The sequence goes on along the minus strand of MCFL01000037.1, from coordinate 255,954 downwards.
CGCCAGTGCTGCGGGCTTCATCGACAACTTCCATGGGCAGCAGCACCCATGGGAGCTTACATTCCCACGCGTCGCTCGGCGCCACGATGGTGGTTCAGGGCGGGCAGATCATCGAGTCGGTAGGTTTTCGGGACAGCATTACCCGCAGAGGATCGGATCGGGAAGGTCACTGGTTGCAGTGCGTCGGCAAAGTCGCTCAATAAGAGTGGGAGGGGCAGTCGTGGCGGGTCGTCGTGAGGTATGAGGGTGAGTTGGCGATACGATGAGTGATGTTGCGAGACTTGAGGTATGTGGCACACAGCCGAGTATGTAACCCCCTCATGTTCATACAAATTGATTCGAAGCCCCCATCCGCTGCCTCATGTATTATACATAGCATTTACCATTTCGCTTGATTGAATGCATCGACGCGATGATGCGGTTTCGCGATCTTTCATATACATATATATGCGGTTCAGAGACGGCTGGCTCACGTGCTGAATTGGCCGGTCAATGGCCCGATGATGTGTCGACATTGCCCAGGCCGAGGCCGGTTGATTGACTCGACGGCCAGATGATGATGACGGCCACTTCTTAAAGACAATGCACAACCCAACGCAACAACACTTGACTTGATTCCGCATTGACCACTGGCTCACGAACTCGGTAACAGCAACATCAACGTCACAACATTCATTATGGTTCTCCCCGACGGCACTCCTTCCTACCCCGCGAGCGGCAACGGCGCCGCCCACCATGACAACAACTCGGTCAGTCTCTTTGAAACGGCCGCCCTCGATGCCCGTCACGGTGTCCCGCTTCCTTTCACATACCACGCCCGCAAGGCTGCGCTGCACGATGACTCGACGCCCGTGTACCTGCGATCGGCCGTCCCGACACCGCCATCGCTCATGGGATACGAGTCGGCCGTCGATGCTGATTGGGATAACTTGGTCCAGCGCATGTTGCACGCCGTCGATCAAGCTGGCCAAGTCAATGAGCTGCGGGATGTCATGACTGGACCCGCTCAGCAAGATTACGTCAAGGCGTTGCCTGCTGACATCTTGGCAGACTTGGATGCTGAAGGATTCGTGTCGGCATATGATTTACCCGATCAGGATGCCATGTCGACGTCGCAGACACAAGAGCCCATGCAGCAGGACATTGTCGCGAATCAAGCGGATGATTTGGTGGTGGACGATGGCGTGCAAAAGTACTCGTCCGCATGGATTACTCGGTACCTAGTCCTTATCCTCATTCACAGGCGCCGGCCAATGGAGCTCACTCCACCGACTTGCCTTCAGGCAATGTGAAGCACACTTGTACGACCTGGCATGCATGGGCGAATCCACAGCCATGGACGCCGACATGCTCTGCACCATGATCCTCGACGCCCTCAAGTCCAACAAGCGCAATACGCTCGTATCCGCCGACTTGTTTGACATTCTTGGCCCCACCGCCATCTCTCTCACCACCGAGCTGGTTGCGCATCGCGAAGACATTCTCAACACCACGGCCGCCGAACGCAAACTCTCGCGCAAACAAAATCTCGAGATCCTCAAGCGTTACCATGAGGAGCAGCTGCTCAAGGGCCCCTCGGCCATGCCCACGGGCGGCATTGTTGACCGGCGCCACGTTGCCGACAAATACCCGAACGTATTCCGCACGGGCGACGCGGCCGCACGTTCCCGGTTAGCCGTCGGCGTGGCCATTTTCGGCAACCAGTTTGCGTTGCCGCAGGGGACGGTGCGCCACGAGGAAAAGGATTACGAAGAGTTGGTTATTCCGGCGTCACGGCAAGCGCCGCCCTTGGACGAAACGCAGGTCATCACCATCAACAAGTTGCCAAGGTGGACGCGCGCGTGTTATCAGGGGTACAAGTCGCTCAACAAGGTGCAGTCGCTCGTGTACCCGATCGCGTTCGAGTCCAATGAAAACATGCTCGTGTGTGCGCCGACGGGGCGGGTAAGACGGATGTGGCCATGTTGACCGTGTTGCGGTGCATTTCCAATTACATCTTGCCGCCCGAGCATGGCGTCGACGAGGACGAGGATGGCGAGAACGGCGATAGCTTGGATGAGGAAGATAATGAAGGCAACGAAGCGGATGCGGCGGAAGATGAGGATGATGCGCCGCCCAAACGCAAGTCGACGACGGCCGCCTCGCAGGCCCCGCGAGTGCGGATCGCCAAGAAAGAGTTCAAGATTGTCTATGTTGCGCCGATGAAGGCGCTCGCCGCAGAAGTGGTTGAAAAGTTTTCCAAGCGGTTGGCCCCGCTTGGTATGCAGGTGCGCGAGTTGACGGGAGATATGCAATTGACCAAGCAGGAGATTTTGGCAACGCAAATGATCGTGACAACCCCTGGTATGTGCCTCGTGAGTGGCCTCTTTTTTTTTCGTCTGGTTTTCTCACACGGTACAAATGGCCTTGCGCTGAGCACAGAAAAATGGGACGTTATCACACGCAAGTCGACGGGCGACAGCGAGCTGGCTCAAAAGGTCAAACTGCTCATCATTGACGAGGTCCACTTGCTCAACGAAGACCGTGGAACTGTTCTCGAAACCATTGTTGCGCGCACCCAGCGCCAAGTCGAAACCTCGCAATCACTCATTCGCATTGTCGGTTTGTCGGCCACCCTCCCCAACTTTGTGGACGTTGCCGAGTTTCTGCGCGTCAACCCGTACAAGGGCCTCTTCTTTTTCGACGACGGCTTCCGGCCCGTCCCACTCACGCAGCACTTTGTCGGCATCAAGGGCAAGACCAACTCGGCGTCCCAGCGGTATGCGCTCGCCCGTGCATGCTACGACAAGGCCAGCGAGCAGCTCAAGGACGGGCATCAGGTCATGGTTTTTGTGCACTCGCGCAAGGACACGTACAAGGCGGCGCAAGCCATGCGTGAGTCGGCCATGCAACACGACGAGATGCACTTGTTTGACTGCAAGGACAATGAACAGTATGGGTACTGGTCACAGCAGGTGGGCAAGTCTCGGTCGGCACAGGTCAAGGAGTTGTTCCAGTTTGGGTTTGGCATGCATCATGCGGGTATGCTGCGTGCGGATCGGACATTGACCGAGCGCCTGTTTGCCGCCGGCGTCATCAAGGTCCTGTTTTGTACCGCGACACTGGCATGGGGTGTGAACTTGCCTGCCCATGCAGTCATTATTCGTGGCACGGATGTGTACGATGCGCAAAAGGGTTCGTTTGTGGACGTGGGCATTTTGGACGTGTTGCAGATTTTCGGTCGGGCAGGTCGTCCCCAGTACGAGAACGAGGGTGTGGGTTACATTTTGGTCCGTCTCCACCTTGCGCTCAACCAGGTACTGCCGACGCTTTGTTTACTCAACAATTTTTTGTTTGCCATTTATAGACTCCGTATGAGAAGCTGTCACACTACGTCTCGCAAATGACGCAGCAGCACCCGATCGAGTCTCAGTTTGCCTCGAGTTTGGTTGATAACCTCAACGCCGAAATCGCTCTCGGCACGGTGGCCAATGTCAACGAGGCTATCCAATGGCTCGGGTACACGTACTTGTACGTGCGCATGCGCAAGAACCCGGGCCGGTACGGCATCACAACCGATGACGACCCGTCACTGACGATCAAGCGTGCCGAGTTGATCAAGGAAGCCGCTCGTGTTCTGGTTCACACAAACATGGTGGTGTTTGACGAGAATACGGGTATGCTGGGCAGCAAAGACATTGGGCGCATTGCCTCCACTTACTACATCAAGCAGCCGACTGTCGAATTGGTATGTTGTCCCCTCTGCTGAGACCTGCAGTTCCGTAAATTCACTGATGTGATGGAATGGCACCATCCAAATAGATCAACCAAAAGCTTCACGACGGCATGGCTGAAGCCAACGTGCTCCAACTTCTCAGCGAGTGCCACGAATTCCACCAAATCAAGCTTCGCCTCGAAGAAGTTAAGGAACTCGATACGCTTCTCAAGTCCAAGAATGGCACCATTCCTTGCCAGATCCTTGCCAAGGAGGTGGCCGATTCGCCCACCAAGGTCAACCTGCTGTTGCAAGCCTACATCTCCAACGTGCGCGTGCAAGAGTTTTCGCTCGTTTCCGACACCATGTACATTGCGCAAAATGCTGGGCGGATCTTGCGTGCCATGTTCGAGTTTGCCCTCAACCGCGGCTTTTCCACCACGTGCAACTCCATCCTGGCCATGTGCAAGTCGGTCGAGCGGCGCATGTGGCCGTACGTGCACCCGCTTGCGCAATTTTCGGTTGTCCCGCACGAGATTGTGGAAAAGCTCATGCGCCTCGAGCACACGACGATTGACGATTTGCGTGACATGCAGCCCGACGATGTGGGCCGCTTGATTCACAACAACCGATATGGATTGACCGTGTCGAATTGCGCGTGGCAGTTTCCTTGGCTCGAGTTTGAGACTCGGGTCGCGCCCATCACCAGTACCGTGATTGAGCTGCATTTGGACGTGACGTGCAATTTCGATTGGTTGGATGCCGTGCATGGCAACTTGCAAGCGTTTTGGATTTGGGTCGAGGGGCCAGAGCAGCAAGTGTATCATACCGAACAGATCCTGATTCAAAAATCAAAGTACCACGAACCGTTGATCATGTCCATCAAGATGCCCATTGGTTCCGAGCCACCCACCCAACTCTACGTGCATTGGGTCTCGGACTCGTGGATTGGATCCGAGTCGATTGCCACCGTGACACTGGACCGCCTCATCTTGCCCGACCTATACACGCCGCACACGGACTTGCTACCGCTCAACCCGCTCCCAATCACGGCACTCAACAACCCGATTCTCGAACAGATTTGCGCACCCAAGTTCCAGTACTTTAACCCAATCCAAACACAAGTGTTCCACACCTTGTACCACACACGTGAAAACGTGCTCCTTGGCGCGCCGACCGGCTCGGGTAAAACCGTTGCCGCCGAACTCGCCATGTGGTCTACGCTTCGGGATTTTCCCAAGAGCAAGATCGTGTACATTGCCCCGCTCAAGGCGCTGGTCCGCGAACGCGTCGACGACTGGAAGGTCAAGTTGGCGCCGCTCGGCATGAAGATTGTGGAATTGACGGGCGATGTTGCGCCCGACATGGACACAATTACCAAGGGCGACCTGATTATCACGACGCCTGAAAAGTGGGATGGTGTTTCCCGTTCTTGGCGCAACCGCCAGTACGTCCAGGCCGTGCGTTGCGTGATCATCGACGAAATTCATTTGCTCGGCGGCGACCGTGGTCCCATTCTCGAGATCATTGTTTCACGCATGCACTATATCTCGCAAACCACAAAGACCCCCATCCGCATTGTCGGCCTTAGTACCGCCCTGGCCAATGCGCGCGATTTGGCCGATTGGCTCAACATTTCGCCGCGTGGCATGTTCAATTTCCGGCACTCTGTGCGTCCTGTACAGCTCGAGACTTACATTGACGGGTTTGCGGGTAAGCACTATTGCCCGCGAATGGCGACCATGAACCGCCCGTGCTATGCTGCCATTCTCAAACACTCGCCCAAGCAACCCGCGCTCGTGTTTGTATCGTCGCGCCGGCAGACTCGATTGACGGCATACGACTTGATTTCGTACTGCTGCTTGGACGACTCGCCCAAGCGCTTTTTGCGCATGGAGGATGACGAGTTGGAGGGGTGTTTGGAGCGAGTCAAGGATTCGCATTTGCAACACACGTTGGCGTTTGGGATTGGCATGCACCATGCCGGTTTGACGGAATCGGATCGCAAAATTGTCGAGGGCTTGTTTGTGGCGCAAAAGATTCAAGTGCTTGTTGCGACGTCAACGCTTGCGTGGGGTGTCAACACCCCTGCGCATTTGGTATGTGTCAAGGGGACCGAGGTACGTCGTATCGCTTGCTTTCTCTTGCGTTACATCTAGCTCAGCCTTCTCACCGTCCTGCATCGATTTCAAAGTTTTACGACGCCAAGAAGAAAAAGTATGTCGACTTTGACATTACTGACGTTCTGCAAATGATGGGACGTGCTGGTCGTCCCGGATACGACGACAAGGGTGTTGCGTGCGTGTTCGTTGAAGAGTCCAAGAAGAACTTTTACAAGAAGTTTTTGCGTACGTCCTACTCTATATTTCCAGACTGTCCAGGCGCTTTTGCTCACCGTTACCGTGTATCTTGTTCGGCCAAACAGATTCTCCCTTCCCCGTCGAATCCTCCCTGCACAATACCTCCACGACCACATGAATGCGGAAATGCCACGGGCACCATCAAATCCAAGCAGGACGCACTCGATTTTGTCACATGGACCTACTTTTTCCGGCGCATCCAACGCAACCCAACATACTATGGCCTCGACTCGCCCGAGCCTGAGGACGTGAGCATGTACCTGTCCAAGATGATTGACGAGGTCCTGACCGACTTGCATCGTGCCGGTGTATCGATGTGGACGGCGTGCAGGTGGCTCCAACACGGTGGGCGAGATTGCATCCTACTACTACATGTCCGTTAAGTCTCTGATCACTCCCGTCAATTTGCACTTGACTGACACGGCTGCCGCCTATTTATCTCTGGCACGCAGGTTTCATCAAACCCTCGAACACTTCCTGTTTGCCCTCCGTCCAAACCCGAAAACCGCCACCCCGGCCAAACTCCTTGATGCCCTAGCCTTGGCGCACGAATACGCCGAGCTGCCCGTGCGCCACAACGAGGATCTACAAAACAAGCAACTTGCACAAGATGTTCCATTTTCGGTCACGCACTTCCCCGGCTGGGACAATCCGCACCTCAAGGCACACCTGCTCCTGCAAGCGCACATCTCGCGGTCGCCGCTTCCGATCGTTGACTATGTCACCGACACGGTTAGCGTGCTGGACCAGTCTGTGCGTGTAGCGCAAGCCATGCTCGACGTTGCCGTGCACAAGGGCCTGGCCGACGTGTGTGTGCAGATTGTGCACTTGTTGCAGCAAATCAAGCAGGCACAGTGGATCACGGACCCAAACGTGCATCAGATCCCAACTGGGTGTAAGGTTCCAAAGGGCGTTGGGTGCATTGCACAATTGCTTGGGTGCTCGGTGGATCAGTTGAAGGGCCAGCCAAAGCTGATCAAGTATGCGGCCAATTTGCCGCTTGTGTCCGTCCAAATCCGTGATGACGTGGCAAAGGGTGGGGTGCAGGTATCGTTGACGCGCACGTCGGCGTTCCCCGAGTATCGCACAAACAAGGATACACGCATTCATGCGCCAAAGTTTCCTAAGGTGCAGTATGAAGGATGGTATGCTTTGCTGGTCGGCCCGCCACCCGAGGGGCAAGCGGACGGAACTGGGACCGTGAGGGAGGTCGAGTTGCGCAGGTTCCAGTTCCGCGAACGGTCCCGCATGTCGTTGAACATGGGCGCTGTTGAAAAGGGCAAGGGAGCACAGTTGTATATCATGTGCGATGGATACTTGGGTTTGGATCAGGTGTTTGACTTGTAGATCAGGAGCAGGAAACGGTTGTGGATCGACCGTGAATACATTAGTTTCAGAGAGTGTATGGCTTCAAATCAATTACAAAGAATACATCGACATCGACGTGATCATGGATTCTCTAAGCCCTCGGTCTCCCCAATAGCGAAAAACAAATGGACACGCCGTTATTCAGCCCACACCCGCAGTCCGCTCCCACCGTCCCAGCACCACAATGGCTACACTTGCCAACTCGGCCGCCCACTCGGTCAAGATGCGTTCATTTTCCTCGCCGTCCTTTCCCACCTTTGCCTCCCTCGCCTCGTTCACCACCCGTCTGACCCGCTCGTCAAGCCCAGCGTGTTTGTCCCACTCGCCACTGCCGCCCTCGAGCACGTACAGAGACCACTCAATCACCACATGCGCCAAATTCCGATGATACCCGGCCTCGCTTACGCTCGCACAAAGAAGTCCCGTGAGCATGCCCGTGACCATCAAGTTGACCTGTGGCGAGTTTTCCCGCCATTGCGTCAGCGCGGCCACCACCAGCTGAAGGAAAAAGTCACTGGGGATCAGCGGGCGTGATGCGTCGTCGCGGATGAACGGTGAAGTGGGCGATACGGGCGAAGCAAGCGACGGCTCGGGCGACTCGGTCAATACAAACAAGGATGCCAAGGATTGGGATGTTGGGGAGGTTGGTGGGCGGCGACGGCGCCACGGCCACGAACGTGTCGAGTAGGATGCGTCGCCCATGTCTGGTGGCAAAGTGGGAACGGGCGGCGGCACATCTGCTGTGACCGCCAAGGGCAAGGGTTCCAAGGGTGATGTTGCCTGTGGCGGCGCATCGGCAACGGCCGATTTGAGAAGCTGATCAAAAGACAGCGTCTCGAATGGCCCGGGTGTCGACGGCTCGTCACGAATGAGGGATGAAGGAAGCAGAAAGTCATCCTCGTCATCTTGGTCACTGCGCTTGGTCATACTCGTTGATGGTGAGCGTTGGCAAACTCGAGCGGGTCGCCGCATTTGTCACGGACGCCTCACTTGCTCCTCCAACACGACTGGCGGCCGACTTGATGGACCATTCACCCGCGCCACCCGGGCCAAAGTCTGTCTTGGCCGTGTAATACGTCGACACAGACCTCATTGATGCGTCTCCTGCGTCCTTGTTGGTCTCTCGTCTTGCAGGCACGGGGACTCTCGCCACCCGTAGCTCGGCGGCTGCAAGATATCCTCCAACTACCTCGGCAATTTCCTTTCCCCGGCTGCGTTCCTGCCCGCCACCCACGCCGCCCAACAAGTTTCGAAGCGACGGCTGGCGGTTGATTGGGGACTTTTTCGCACGCGAGAGTACCTGTGCGCGCGCCTGGACAGCACGCGCGAGTCGACGAAACAGCCTTGTGAGCTGCGCTGGTGGCATTGCCGGCTGAGCCGCGTCCGTGGTGTGTGGAGCGGGAGGAAGGAAGGCGAGCGGAAAATCGATGAGCGCAGGTATGGATTCGTATCGAGAGAGATTGGTGGAGGATGCTTCAGAGAGGCGGCTCGTGTATGACGTGGAAATGGCGGTGGTGAAGTGGAGAGGATGGCAGCGGGAGTGGCCAATGGCGGAGTCTGTACAGAGAGCGACGAGGACGCATCGCTCGGTCGGCGCGTTGGATCGACAGCGAGTGGTGGCAGCGCTACAGATGGTGGTGGTACAAGTGACGGGACAAGGCAGGGGAGCGTGTATGTGGGATGGTATTCGATGAGTGCCAACAGGAGGGATGCACATGCGAAATCCGCTTTATCCCCGCCCATGGGCTCGGCACTGGAATCGCTCGAGTAGCCACCATGGCGGGTTCCCCGGCGAATGCACGTGTGATGTCGTTGAGAAGGGTCACTCGGGGCCCGAATGGCTCGTGGGCGGCATCCGCTGCAACAATTGCATCGGCCTTTGCACCCTTCTCAGTCAACCCATCAATGGAACCTCCATCAACACCTGTTGGCCCAAGTAGCGACTCCACCATGACCCTTGCCAACGGCCCCGCACTGATCGCCTTGACCACTCGCTCACACTTGGCCGCTGCGACACACAACGCCCCGAGTCTCCATCAGCGTCCACCGTCAGCTGCGGCGCAACCACACCACGAATAAACCCACGCTGAATCCTGTCCAATATGCTATCAACCAGCAAGGTGTTTGGACATGAACGAGTCAAGTGCGCAACCCATCGCACAACCTCCTCGACTGCCGATGACTCGGCATCGTTGCTCGTAAACAGTGCGCATAGCGAGGCAGGGATAGCATCAAGAAATGGGGCGTGTGCGAGCGGCGCTGATGGGGCGAGAATCGCGACCAGCGTTGGCGTGCAGGCATGCGTGAGAAGCAGTGTGAGAGCGAGCCGTGCGAGTGCACCAGAAGTGTTGGCTGATGAATGTGGGCGAGCAGGGTGTCGAGGAGCGGGAAATCGAGGTCTTGCGGATTTGTGCTCGAAGAGGAAGTACGCCGGTGCGAGGATGAGCCAGTGTCGGCACGTGTCGATGAGCGCGCAGGTGTATTTGGCGACGTAATCCGTCCGCTTGCAGAGGTGGATGCGGCCGTTGGTGAAGTCGAAAGTGTCCCAAATGACGTGAACGTCAAGGATGTCGACCGCTTCATCTTGGGCGAGGTCAGGATAGTCGTAAATGCCCCCGGTATGGGACTTGATGCGGGCACCTCGACCGCGGCCGACTGCGAGTATCCGCGCCGATCATGCACAAGGACATGTACTAGCTCCGGGGCACTTGCCACCTTTTCGCAACACACGCAACGAGTGCAAGCAAACTCTCGGGATACACACGCGCGAGTCGTGACCGGTTGGCCAATGCATGCGTCACGGCGCGACGGATAGCCAAATGAATCGGCGGATGCGCAACCACGAGTTTGGACGGCCAAGTGTGGACCAAATATGCGAGGGCATCCAGTGCAATGGCAAAGAAACCCAGCGGCTGGTCGGATGATGCGGTATCAATGAGCGTCGCGAGCGAATGGTGAGCAAGAACATAGTCGAGGCATGGGCCGACTGCTGACCTGCACGTGTCGGCAGCGAGCGTCTGAGTGAATGTGACGAGGGGGTCGGCAACAGACGACAGGGGCGGGTCGAGCCCTTTGGCGCGTTCGCTGCGGCATGCGCGCAGACACCAGAGTAGACCAGGCGCGGTGGAAACGGTCCAGGCGCAGGGCGGCGTCCAGTGTATTGCCCTCAGCCTTGGTTGATGCGGTGTTTGGAGCCAGTTGTCGATGGCTTCTCGAGGTGGATGTCGACGACGCAGATGCGGAGCCCGGAAGAAACCGGGAAAAGAGCGAAGAGACGCTCATGGCGAGATTGCATTGAGTTACTCACGGTTTTTTATTCCAATTCTCTGTTCACATCGACGAGGTTTTCAACCGGACATGCCGCTCACAATTTTGATTCCCAAGAAATCACTCTGCAAACATGCCTTCACGTGCAAAGTCACGTGACCTCGCCGCCGGTTCGTCTTGAGGTCTTTGTTGTGTTTTCAACCGTATGGTGGACATCACTGATCCGTTTGCAAATTATCCCACACATGGAATTAATGTGTCGGAGCGCCATGCCAGTCGTTGTCCTTGCTTTTTCGCTTTTGCGCCGGCGGCGGCGGCTCCCCAACACTCTGGAACGCAATCTCCGCTCGCCGTTGCTCAAGATATATCACTGAAATCGACCACTGGATAAGTGCAGCTGCAAACGTGGCAAAAGCCGTCCGCTTATTAGCTGGGCTCACCGGGTAACCGGATCAATTTGGTTCTGCGCATGCACATGCGCGCCATGATGCACCATGCACCCCTCGTCATCCAAGCAGATGCAAGATTGAGATTCAACTGCTCTGCTCATGAGTTGGGCCTTACAGTCCCTCGGCCTCAAAGCTGCTCCTCTCTCTTTTTTTTTCCAATTGGACCCGCTTCATGTCTCACGCCTCACACACGCTCTCACACGAGCGGACCGTTGCGCTCTGTGCTCTCTAACCAGTAGCTCTCGTCACCGAAAGTCAACGGACTCGCTCCCCGGATCACCACTCCATTCTCTGACTGATGTACGTCCAACTCGATCGTTATGTTTGTTGCCCTTCCTCCTCTGCACCACGTTCCTCGTTGCGACGGATCTTCTACTGTGTCGCCCGCCTTTGCCCCGGACCCAGCAATTGCGTGGCCTAGGTACGGACATTGGTGGGCGGCACCTGCGGCCATGGCAAGGACGTGCCGCACCCGCACCCGCGCATGGTCCAGTTGGCGAATGCGTCTCTCGAACGGAAGCCCGTCAATCGTATGGGCTTTCACGCTATCGACGGGCAACTATCAACGTCCATCTGCCCTTTGCTCGCTCAAACGCATGTTGCCTCATCGCCCACCCCGCCCACGCGCATTCCGGCAGCTGTGGCCAGTCCCGCCTTTGGTATTGCCAGCGCTAGCTTCTGGACTGGCCGCGGTCGATCCGATCTCGGGCGCTCAAGTGCAAAAAATACCTGATGTGACGGACGTTTTGGGCTCGGATCTGCGGCAGCAAACGAAAGGACGAAAGCAAGCTTAAGGCGAAAACGGGCGCATCGTTTTGCGTCAATGATTGCCGAAGCATCTCCGCAACGTGCATGCGCCATGCATGCGCATGCGCGCGAGACAAGCGTTTCAGGTTGCTGAATTGCCGGCTTTGTTGCCGCGGGTGGGCGGATGTTCTCTCTGGGCGGTTTTGAAATGAGCAACAAAACAGCAACAGCCGATCCGGTGGTCGTTGTTTGTGATCGTTTTGTTTTGGCGTTTCCTCTCGTGTCTCGTGTCTCTGCTTTTGTCTCACGGCTGACACGCGCATCATACTCAGTCGTTGCACTAGTGTTGCTAACCAGTCCACTCACGCTGTCACGCACGCCCAGACTGTCATTCAGGGGTCCACTCAATAATCAAGCCGGCATGGATCCACAACCGTCCCACCTGCCGCAGCTCCCTCCGACTGTGGCAGCTCAACCCCAACAGCCAGCACACCAGCAGCAGGTTTCGCTGGCGCAGTTCGGCACCACCAACACTTCTGCCTCTGCCTCGGACTCGACAATTGCCCAAGCGCAACGGCAACAACCGCACCTTGCAGCCATGTCGCTGGCTTCGTCGTACCTGCCACCCATGCAACTTCCCACAACCCAACATGTCCAGCAGCAACAACAGCACCAGAACATTTCGTTGAATCATCAACAGCTCCAGGTCATGCAAGCGATCCCACAACGACCTCAAGTCCCTCCTCGGCCAATGGATCCGTGGCCATTGTCATCAGGCAACAAGTCGTTCCCGCCCCTGTCGACCGCTTCGACTGGTACTTCGTCCAGTGGATTCCCGCATTTGCCACCCATCCGCTTGCCGTCGTGGCCGCCCCTCGCCAATCAGCAGCCCCAGCAACAGCAGCTACTTTCCAGCGACTATCTCGCGACACCAATGCCCAGCGCCGCGACCACGCCGGTCGTTGACAGCTCTGCCAGAAGTGCACCCAACACGATCTCTGGCCTGCTTCCTTGGGCATTGACGAGCACCGTCGCGTCATCATCGGCCAGTTCCCCATTTGCCATTGGCCAACACCAGTATCAACAGCAGCAAGACTCAACCGCCATGCGCTACTACCAGCCCTACCGCGCGCTGCTCGGCTCGCCCGCTCCGGCGGTACCTCTGCCTCCAACGCCCATTTCCGCCTCGCAACCCATGTTCCATCATCATCAATCCCAGGATACATCAGTGCCGGTCGAGTCGTCCCCATTTGCCTCCTCCTACACCTGCTCATCTGCTCCAGCGGTGGTGCCAATCGCCGGATCGGCCCTCGCGTCTGCGCTTGGGCATCCGATCACATTGCAGCAACAGCAGCGCACAGATGGAAGTGCGTCCATGCCCCAACGGCCGACCGCCACAAGGACGGATTCGTATTCAAGCTCAACAGGCACGCCGAGCTCCGTTGTCGCGTCGCCTCCATCGGTCAGTCTTGCCTCAACCTCGTTTGTGTCCCGCGCCAACCTCGCTCAGGCCATCATGAATCCGGCGCCCGCAACGACGTCCGGTCCTCCCCCAGCTCATGGACACGCATATGCTCCACTCACGTCCATGCCGACGTACCAGTCCAGCTACCAGCCGATCCCGCACCCGCAACCGTCTGCGGCGCCGTCTTACTATGTGCCATACCAGCACCAATTCATGGACCCCTTCAAACACCAACAGCAACAATACCCATCTTCGTCCATGCAGCCTTCACTCGCAACACCCATGGACCCGCCGACCCCTCGGCCCATCACCACATTCACCTGGGATGACATGTCGACGCTCGTGTACCAAGTCGACGTTGACCTGATTGCCGTGTGCCGGCGCGCCGCCGACAACTATGTCAACGGAACCAAACTGCTCAACCTGACGGCCATGTCGCGCGGCAAACGCGACTCGATCCTCAAGCATGAGCGGCTAAGGTCGGTTGTGAAGTGCGGGCCCATGCGGCTCAAAGGCGTGTGGATTCCGCTCGACCGCGCGCGCGAGTTGGCCAGGGCAGTCAAGGTCGATGCGCAGGTGTATCCATTGCTGGAAGAGCAGGTGGATGCATGGGTAGTACAGCGGAAGACGAGTCAGGCGCTGCAGGGTCAAGATGCAGGCTTGAATGCACCGCAGGGTCAGTTCGCAAATGCGCAAGTGGCCGAGACCGAGTCCGAGTCAGTCAAGTTTGTGGATATGCAGCATGATCCGGACCCGACACAAGCAGACCGTGCAACAACGACGATCGACAACAGCAGCTCACAAGCAAACACCTCCTTGCCCGTGCGTCCCCGGCGCGTGTCAACGTCGACGGTCGCTGACGCTCTCCTTGCGCTCGCAAGCGACTCTTGGCGCAAGCCCGCTGCCGCCGACGCACCCGTGTCCGGTTCGGCTGTGACTCAGTCTATTGCCGAGCCAACCACGCCCCAAGCGACGGCCGAGAGCGACAAGGACGACGAGGAAGATCAAGAAACACCGCCAGCGAAACGCCCGCGCCGCACCCGCCCGGCGCCCAAATCCAAGCCCGAGTCGGTGCCGACGCGCTCGTCAACCAGACGGAACACACGCGCGGCAACAGCCACCAGCCCATCCACGCCGCTGACCACAACGCGCATCTCGCGCGCACGCAGTCGTCAGGCACGCAACTCGGGTGGCAATGGTGACGCCCAAGAACGCGAGCAGAGCGTGAGTGCCGATGATGCTGAGGTAGTAACGGCTCTGCATTTGCTTGCGGGTGGCGGCAGCGCCGGGGCGCCCGCGGCGGTCTATGCGGATGCTGGAACGGTGGGTCATGCTAACGAGGGCGATGAAGACGAGGATGAGGTGGGGTCGAGGTTGATTGTGAGTGAGCGGGAGAGGTTGGCGTCGCCGTTGCTGCAGGCGGCCGCAGATGGTGCCAGTGGTGTGGAGCACGAACAGGAGGATGGACGCGAAAATGAGCGGGCGGGCAAGGAAACGCGCATGCGCGGCGGGCGAGGCAAGGGTAAGCTGGCGGACGTCGCAAAGAAGTCATCGGCGTCGAGTAAAAGGAAGTGGAACAGCGGTGAGTGAGGTGATGTTGAGACATGGTAACTGATTCCCTCGCACCTGATGATCGTTCTTGTCTTTGTTTTGTTTTGGTGTGGTTTGCTGTTGAGCGTCATTCATATTCGTGTGTTACCTGGGGCCGTGATAAGTAATGAAATGTACATGTGCGTTTGCGTCTCAATGAGTTGCTTTTGAATGTGAACCGCGGGCTGCGCGTGATATTCTGCCCCCAGTGGTCCACCTCGACCTTGAAGAGTCGAGGATCTATGTAATCGCCCAGCGACGGCGCTTCAAGTCCTGGCCAAAAGTAATAAGTATTCCAAGCGGGATCAAGGCAAGGTTGGAACGATGCTGTGACCACTCAGCCTAGTTGCTAGCGGCGGTGAGTGAGTCGAATTATTGAGCAACTGGCGGGATACGGAAGTCGGTCTTTCTTGCTCACCGCACTGTCTAGACTCTGGCCATGGCAGCTGTCGTCGGGCGGGTGATTGGACTGGTTCTTTGCACCTGTAACAGGAATCTCGGCTCGAGGCGAACACGAAAGACTGTCGCAGATCAATCGGGCCTGTCTCACTTCGACGATCAACCCTCTCTTCGACAGTGAATCCGAGCAAGAGCGCTTGTGCGCCTCTGCCATTCCATCTCATTCTTGCACAATCCAGACGATTCAAGAAGAACGGTGTCGACTGCTGAATCGACTCAATCGAGCGAAAAGTATGCCTTCACACTGGTTTCAATTCTTTACCGTCCGAGTGAATAATGGCTTCATCAAGTAGTGGTCAAACACACGCTGCAATGTCGTACCGAGACCACATCGTTTCTCCACTGTCGGTGTGTAGAGCGGGTGGATTAGGCAGAATGAATAAAGAGGGTAGCCATCTCCCCCAAAGGTCTTCAGATATACCTCCAAGCAAGTCAGTGAATCCATCCCTGTCCCTCCATCATCAAACGCCGTCACATATCTTCCAATATCACTCTGCCATTTCAACAATGGGTAACCAATATCCCTCTCAAGCCTCTTCGACGACCGACGATCGAGTCATTCCCGTGGCCGACTTCTTCACCAACCCTGACCGTGCTGTGCCCAAGCTCTCGGTCGACGGCAAGTGGCTGTCGTACCTCGCGCCCGCCGACAACGAAGCCAAGAACTTGCAAGTTTTTATCCAACCGCTTTCCCAGTTCCGTTTGCGCAACGACAACGGCATCAAGCAAATCACCCACCATGCCACCCGCGACATTCGCACGTACAAGTGGACGCTCGACTCGTCGACCATTGTGTTTTTGCAAGACAAGGACGGAGATGAAGTCTATCACATGTATTCCGTTGATGTTGAAACCGGCATGGAAACAGATTTGACTCCCTTTGATGGTACATACGCGTTTACTTCTCATATGCCTCCGTACTCAGTCGTACTAATACCGCCGATGCAATCGTACGTTATTCAGGTGTCAGTGTGGGCATGTTCAGCATCAATCAGACCTGGTTTATCGAATCCAAGTCGGATCCACGCACGGGTATCATTGCCCTCAACAAGCAAGACCGTCGGCGCTTCGATGTCTACACCATCGACCTTCAAACGGGTGCCCTCGAGTTGCACACGACCATGCCTGACAGGTATGAAGACGCTGTCGTTGACGCCAACCTCCAAGTGCGTGCCGTCTCGAAGATTGAAACCGACGGGTCCCTCTCCGTTGCCGTGCGCGACATGTCATTGTTGGAGGATGACCATCCGCAATCCTGGACCACGGTCATGACAAGCACGTCGCTCGACAATGTGGTTCCGATTGCCTGGACGCCCGAGGACCGCTTGCTGCTCAGGTCCTCGGTTGGTCGAGAGGTAGTTGCTGTTGTGGAGCTGGATCCGGTCACGAAAACCGAAACGGTACTCTTGGAGGGCGAAACGGACGCTGTCGTCGTCAAAGTGCATCCCTCCAAGAACACGGCCCAGATTGGTTGCTGCACCACGGGGCGTGACCAGTGGGTCGCGATTGACCCGTCGCTCAAGTTGCACATGGATCGTATCAACGCGTACCTCGAGGAACAAGACGCCGACATGGAGCTGATTGCGTTCGAGAACATTGATGACAGTGTTTGGTCGCTCAAGGTGATTCGCGGAGACAAGCCGCCGGCGTACGTCCTGTACCATTTGGATCCGCGCAAGACTGGCCCAACAACTGTGGACGCCGACACGGACGTGGCGCACTTTGAGTACTTGTTTTCGGCCAACTCCAAGGTCGCATCGTACAAGCTTGGCCGCATGGAATCCATCAACTACATTGCGCGCGATGGGCTCAAGCTGCAAGCTTACCTTACCTACCCACCCGACTTTGACGCCAACTCGACCTATCCGCTCGTTCTCCTTCCCCATGGCGGGCCGTGGACCCGCGACTATTACGGCTACTCGGCGTGGACGCAGTGGCTGGCATCGCGCAATTACCTCGTCCTGCAGCCCAACTACCGCGGGTCGACTGGATTCACCAAGACTGTGCTCTCGTCCGGGTTCAAGCAGTTTGGCAAGGCCATGCAAACGGATCTTTTGGACGCTGTCGACTACGTGACTAACGTGCTCAAGATTGTTGACCGCGAGCACGTTGCCATCTTTGGCGGTTCGTACGGAGGGTATTGTGCTCTTGTTGGGGTCACCCTGACGCCGGAATACTTTACTTGCGCCATCGACATTGTCGGCATGAGCAACCTCAAAACGTCATTGAACAACAATCCTCCGCATTGGGACAGCTTCATGGCCATGTTCCACGCGCGCATGGGCCACCCAGAGCACGATTCTGAGATGCTAGAAGAGGTATCACCACTCAACCACGCACACAAGATTGTGCGTCCGCTCATGATTGCCCAAGGGCGCAAGGATCCGAGGGTGCCAGAGCAAGAGTCGGAGCAGATTGTGGAGGCGATTGCCAGAAATGGTAGGAACGTGTACTATGTGCTGTACCCGGACGAGGGTCATGGCTTTTCTCGGCCCGTCAATCGCATTGACCATTGGCAAAAGGCCGAGCTGTTTCTCTCCAAGTTCATGGGACCCAAAGTGCGTGTGCAGAGCGGGTTGAGTTTGACGGAAAATGTGGAGGGAGCGTCGGCGCAGGTTCGCATTGTTGGGGATATCGCCTAGGTAGATTATGCTTCATGGGACCATTATGGTTGTTCACAGTGAGTTGTTTCCGTTTTTTCCTTTGTTTCCTTTTTTTGTGATACATATACTACTCCATGCTGTGCCTTGTGTTGATATTCAAAGTCGATTCCAGTTCTCACCACATCATGTCATTGCGTGATCTGAAAACATGCGAGACATCATTTCAATAGATAAATACATCTTTTCGTACTTGTCGTCGGTACATTGGCTTTGGCTGACGAGGGCATACCATTGGGCTGACGAGCATAACCTGTGCCGCGTTGCAATTGCCCTGATGCACTCTACCCAATTGTTTGCGCTTTGGGGCAAAGCTAGAATCCATAACACGTGCTGGATCACTACACAACGCACACAAAACGGCAGACACTCACTCGATTGTCAACACCCACGCGGAATCACGCAGCGCAAAGCCAGGCTCCTTGACAACCAGCATCCTGCCCTGCTTCTCAACGGTCCAACTTCTTTCCTTGCTATCCGTTGCCGATGCACCACTCTGCACCCTCTTGACCTTGCTCCACGCCTTGTCGTCTGTCGCCACAATGACCAACCTCTCAACCCGCACGCCACCAAATTTGTCCAAAAACTCACCCCTCACCTTGGCGTCCACATTGATTTCCCTCTTTTGCGACACCCATTCGCCGTCCACGGCCTTGTCAGAGTCATACTGGCTCACCTTGGGCAACCCCAACTTTGCGCCAAACTTGCCATTGGCCATCTTCATGCGCACATCCACGACGGCGCCACCCAACACGCCAAACGACTTGCCATCATCCACCACCACATGTCCCGCGGCCTCGCCATTGGCATCCAGTGCAATGTAAACCGTGAGCGGATCCGTAATGCCAGCCGCCGACGACCGGCGAATGCGTTCCCGCGCCACGACCACCGACCCTGCCTTGACAAACATGGGCAACGTGTCGAGGGCCGTCACGTCCACCGATACATTCTTTCCACCCTTGGGCACATAGGTCCATGGCTCGCCCGGCGATCCCACATCGTACCATCCCGCCCCCGCCCCGCCGCTCGAGGGCAAGTACACTTGTTCGGAGGTTGCCCCGGGCCGTGTCACTGCCTTGCACAAGACCGCATCGCCCAACATGTACTCTTCCTGGACGCCCCACGTGCGCTTGTCCGTGGCGCCAAACTCCATGACCAGTGGCCGTACCACAGGCTTGCCCGCGCTCCACGCATCGAAAAATGTCGAGTACACATACGGCAGCCACCGGTACCTGCGCCTGACGGCTGCGCGAATCGCGTCCTTGACCTTGCCCTCCTCGTACACCCAGGGCTCGCGTCGCTTGGTATCAATGTGTGCGTGTGCGCGGAAGAAGGGCTGCATGGCGCCTGCCGCGTACCAGCGAGCAAGCAATTCCGCGTCTGGGTTGCGGAAAAACCCGCCAACGTCGGCGCCGGCAAACGTGATGCCCGACACGCCAAGCGACAGGAGCATCGGGGTGGACGAGGCCAGATGGTCCCAGCGCGCGTCGTTGTCGCCCGTCCAGATGGCGCCGTACCGCTGAGTGCCCGTGAAAAACGCGCGCGACAGCACAAATGGGCGGTGGATGGCAGAAAGTGGAGTCGAGGCGGACGACAAGGTGCGTTGGAGGTGGCCCAGGTGTGTCGAGCGGTGTTGTTGCATGCCGTACAGGTTGTGTACATCACGGTGCTCAACGCCGCCAACGTGCTTGGCAGTTTTCGGCATGGTGGTTTCGGGGCCACCAAAGACACTGGACATTGAAGAGCAGTGTCAGCGGAAAGGTCAAGCAATGCGAACGATAATGAGTATGAGAATGACATACCTAGGTTCATTCATGTCGTTCCACGTGAACAAATCCAGCGTGCTGCCCTTGTACTTGTCGACCTTGAACAATCCTGCCCACCACTCCCTCGCCTTCTTGTCCAAGAAATCCACCCAATTCGAGTCGCCCGGCCAACAATGGCCATTGAACGCGCCTTCGCCCTCATTCTCGCGCTTGACAAACAGGCCCTTGCTGCTCGCCTCGCTCGACACATGATACGCCGAGTCGACCTTGATGTGCGGATCCACAATCGTGACCATCTTCCTGCCTTTGCTCGCCACGCCGTCCAGCATCTTTTGCGGCGTCGGGAACTTTGCCGCGTCCCACGTAAAGTACCGCTTGCCGTCCGTGTGCTCGATATCGAGCCACAGCACATCGTACGGGATATCATGCTCGTCAAACCCGGCGTCCACATCCTTGACATCCTTTTCGTCATTGTAGTTCCACCGGCACTGGTGGTACGCCGTGGCAAACAGCGGCGGGAGTGTAGGGTAGCCCGCAAGATGCATGTACTGCGTGTGCACGTCTGCAAGCGTTGGGCCGGTGAACAGGACCAAGTCCAGCGGCGACGATTCCGTCATCCAGTGGGCGGCGAGCGAGTCGGCGTGACGTTCAATGTCGATCCACATTTCAGACGCGGACAGCACGAGAGCGCCTGCCGACCCGTGGGTGCCTTGTGTGACGAGATAGGGAACCGAGCCGTACAGGGCCATGGGAGAGTCGAGCTCGAATTCAAACACGTCCAAGTTGTCTGTGCAACAATTCTTGGGTCAATGATGTGCGGGACTTTCAAAACTAGCTAAAAAGGAGAAGAGGACGTACAAAGACGATACGGTTCAGTGTACCGGGCGCCTTCACCCCTCGTCGACGGCAAATTGAAATCGGACGCGTGCTCGGCAAGTCCATACACGTGGCTCGTCTGTGCAAACTGCAGGTCAAACCCAAACGACCGAGCACCATAGGGCTTGGCGTCCGTGTGCGACTTCCAAGTCTCGGATCCCGCGGCATCATGATCAATGGCAAGCCATTGGTCGGCAACCGAGAGCGATGAAGGCGACGGCGACACCTCCGCAGAGTCCGAGGTCGTGGTGGTGGCCGAGGAGGTGGGAGGCGCCGAAGTGGGCGCTCCCGTTTCGAACCGGAAAAAGTTGCGCGCGTTCAACACAACGGCCTCGGGTTGGTCTTTGCCCGTCACGGCAATCGTAAATGGACTAAACTTGATGTCAACCTTGCTATCGCCCACCTTGAGCTGCACACTGTCCTTGCTGCCGCTGCCTGCCGCCTCGTGCTTGTACTCGACTCGGCCGGGCTCATGAGACAACGCGTATCCGGCCACATCCACGACCTTGCCCTCCTTGACCCTTGGATCCTGCCTATCGGCGACCTGCACACGAATCGCACCCGACTTGAGTGTCGACACTGTGAGTGCGAGCCTGGGCGAATCAGCGGCGCTAGCCGACGAGATGAGGCGCGCAGACCAGATGCCGAGCGACAACTGCGATGCGTCGACCGACTTTGGATCAATGGACCAGGTTGGGCCAGACGCTGGGTCTGGGTGCGCCACACGCAGCGAGGCGTGGGCGCGGTGGCGGCGGCAGAAGCCCGACTGCGCGCAGGTTTTGAATTCGTCGCGGTTGACGGTGAGGGCCGTCGGTGCGAAAGAAATGACGAGAATGGCCACAAGGGCGAGAGCAGCGGCGGCGGCGGCGGCGTGTGGCCGTGATCTCGATCTTGGCATGGCCATCGTTGGCGGCTTGATCATGGCGCGTGGCGTGGTAAACTTGTGAGCGTGATTGACTCGGTTCGATAGATACATGGGAGCCTAGCGGCAGCGGAGACAAAGGGTGTTCTGCATCAATGAATGTGATGTTTACGCTATGGTATTCAGTGATGGAGACACGATTTATTGAGCGCTGTCGTACGAGGTGAAGGCGACAGATCGAAGGCACGCGTCGAGATCACGTGCTGGAATCACAGACGCGTTTGGGTGATCGGCACGGATTCCCAATCCGCGCGCCCTCCTCCGTTGATGCTCATGTTGGTTGTCGACCGTGACTTGCGGGATCGGCTGCCCAACAGACAGCAATCATGTCGCAACTTTCAAAAATTGAGCAGAAATCGTACTCTGACGACTTTGAAGAACTCCTCGACGAGCTCGACAATGTCACTGTCGACGACGCGGGCTATGCAGTGGGCGACAACGAATCTTCTCAGATGATGACCATAGCCTCTCATTCGCCGCTGCCAAAGTCCCACTCGAATCTTTCCGCGTCCTCCCAGACGTCATCTGCGTCCGGAAAATTCAGTCAAGTCCATTCAAGCAATTCTTTTGCAGCTGCTCTCACATCAAAAGCCGACCGGTCTCGGTCATCATCAGCTACGGGGTCTGTTGTCACAATCAGGTCAGCCAGCTCACGCTCAAGCACCAGCACCAGTATCAAGAGCAGCACCAGCAAGAATACAAAGAGCAGTGTTAGTAGCAACCGCACAAAGTCAGCCAAGGCCATTGCTTCCAACACATCATCATCATCATCGCAAGCAAGCAGCGTCGCAAGCAGTCGACACACTTCAATCGCCACCAGCAATCCTGCCACCAACAGTACAGCGCCTGAAATTGCGCCATCCGTATCGACTTCAGAAGCGTCATCCACCTCGATTTCATCCCGCTCAACTTCCCGCAATCAGTCTTCGATCTCAAATGCTACCCCCATCTCGCCACCGCAGACTCGCGCCACACCAACCGCCACAACCGCAGACCCACCGCTCTCTCCACCCTCGAATGCGCCGTCCATGCTGCTCGTCTCCACATCCCACCCGCCGCCCTGGCCCTCAACCACTGTCAATAACACGCTGGTACTTGCATCGACTTCCACCGCCTCTGCCGCAGGAAAACATCACCATGACTCGTCGTCGATTCTCGCGTCACCTCCACACCGCTTGCTGCCGCTCCCCGATATCCCTGCGCCAGCCGCAGAAACCATGTTGCTACAAGCATCATCGCCGACGCCTGCTCTATTGTCGCCAATGGCCAGGTTGCGCGAGATGGTCGAGTCGGCGCATTCATCCGCAATTGGGCTTGTTCCCAATACAGCAACAGCGGGCTTGCGTGACATGACGTGTGACCTGTCGTCCGTGACAGTCAAGATGGTGGCTTCCGATGGGCGGCAGTCGTCGACGTCGGCGGCCGTTGCTATTGCTTGTGGAGGCTCACGCAACGTCAATCTGGCAGACACGTCTGCGCCAACAGCAATTGTCGCGCATTCAATGGTCAGCGAGCAGGGCCACCAGTATTCCAATGACTCGTTTGATTCGGTCTCATCAACCCCAAGCAGCAATGCCGATACCCCACATGCGGTTCAATCTCAATCTGTCGCAACCAAGGAGCGTGTGCCTGTCACCAACGATGGGGAGCTCGCGCATCATGTGATGGAAACGAGCACTCAATCCGTGAGGCAAGCCCCCCCTAACTCAAGTTCGACCTCTGCGAAGCACCACGAGCAGCAGGTGTCTGTCGCACGAGCCGAGCCGCCTCATGATCCTCAAGCAGGAATAGTTCAAGTATCGCCACCCATTGTTGCTGCCCCCGTATCCAAACCAGAGGCTGCGGTCGAAAAGGCAACAAGCCTAGCTCAAGCAACCAGCTTCACGAAAAGCGCAGCCACAAACGCCCACGCCCACCGTGGCCTGGTACCTGCCGCGCGCTCAGCGCACGCAAGTAGCCCACCTATCGGCCGTGATCTGGACTCCACACGTTTATCTTTTTCCGACTCGACATCCACTTCGCTCATTCACGCGCACATTCAAGCCGCCAAGCGCCGCGTTGCCCGCGAAAACGCACGCATTCTCAACTCTGCACCCGCCGCTGCGGCCGCCACCCATCACGTTTTCGCTGATGGTTCGGCGCGCCGCAGCAAGCAGCCGCGGCCGCCAACCCGGCACGCGACAGGACTTGACGACCAACAAGCACGTGTGCCCAAGGCCATGCTGGACCGTATCAAGCTCAACATGTTGTTGTACGACATGAAGCACATGGCGACGGCACGTTGAACGCGGGAAACGTGGAGGTTGCGGCAAAGTGCCGGGAGCGGAGTTAGGATGGCATGTGCATTTTTTGTGTGTACCAGCCGACGATAAACACATGAGAAGGAGAAGAATTAAACAAGATCGAATGGAAGCGACTCGGAAAAACATGGCTCACTTGGCACCCGACGAGAAAGCGGGCAGGCGAGGAACAGACCAATCAACAGTCGTTGGTTGCGCGCGTGTTGAGAATGAGAGCCACAATCAATCCTACAGAACGCACACGTCAGCGCTGCATCGACCGCTGGCTTAATCATCAAGAACAATGAAAAAACGAACCATAAAGCCCCAACACTTCGGCGAAAATCAACATGAGCACCATGCCCACAAACAACCGCGGCGACATGCTGTATCCTTTGACGCCAGCATCACCCACAACGCCCACGGCGTACCCGGCCGCAATGCCTGTGAATCCAACAGACAAGCCGGCGGCCAAATGCAGCAGGCCAGAGAAGAGCGAGTATGGGTTGGCGGGCGACACTGTAAAAAAAAAGCACAAGGAGTGAGTTCCGCAAGTTGCAGGTCAATAGACACGACACGTGGGCGTGAGTGAGTGACGACGTACTGTTACCGGAAATCACGACCGCAACCACAAGGCCGTACACG
The DNA here is from genome assembly GCA_002102555.1 of Catenaria anguillulae PL171. Classification (NCBI taxonomy): domain Eukaryota; kingdom Fungi; phylum Blastocladiomycota; class Blastocladiomycetes; order Blastocladiales; family Catenariaceae; genus Catenaria; species Catenaria anguillulae. Next base: position 231,407 of record MCFL01000037.1, on the reverse strand, counting down.
GCAATGATACCGGCCATGACCACGGGAATCAGCGACTTCATAATCAGGTCGGGCCGGAACGTGCCCATCATGGCAATTCCGACACCGGCCTTGTATGTGCCGTAGGCGGCGCCAATGGCTGGAGAGAAATGAGAACCGAAAATGTGGCAACAGGGTGAATATGTAGAATCATTCACGCGTATCGATGACGGGCACGGGACGGACCAGTAAGGATCATGGCCATGGACGAGCCAGCGAGGCCAAAGAAGGAGGCGTAGATTGGGCACTGGGCCGACATGGTGGACAAGGCGGGATTGGTTGTTGGGTGCAAAGAATGGAACGCGCGTGGAAGTGAATTGAGGGTTTGGGCAGCAGGATCGACCTTTGAGGCGTGGCGCTGCCGGGGTTTGGTCCGGAGAGTTTCGCGAGATATCCAAGATTGGAAGCGACGGGTTCGGCGGCAAATGGTGGAGTGCTCCGAGTTTCGTGTGCGGTTTGTCAATGTATCATTGCCCGAGATTCATTGATGATGTCCCCGTAAATTCTTGATTGAGGCTGCGGCGGATCGCTCACAAGAAGGCATGGTGCGCCGATCTCACACGCGCACTGACCTGACCTCGAACGGACCAATTCCGCCGGCCACCAGATCTAGAGGGGTGAGACAAGCGTGTCGAGTGTAATTCATTGGTGATACATATTTAATGAAAAAAAATACTTGAAGAGGAACGATATGAATAACTAATAAAGAAACAAGTTGGGCACAAGAGAAGAGTATGGCATGAAATGACGTCGATCAAGGCGAGTCAAGAGCTTGCAGCCGCACAACCTCCGTCTCATTCAGCAGTCCAGACCTGACCCACCAATGCCTTGAGCGTGGCGGAAATCCCCTGAAAGATTCCGGTGCCTTTAGCTTGAGACCGGAATCTTGCTTCCACCATTCCAACATTGAACAGTTCCCATCTTGACTATCCTCTTAACGCGATCTTGACCAACTCGCTCGCGCTCACACCCAAATCCCCCCGACTCTTATGATACATGAGCATGGGCAATCGAGTCACCGACAGCCTGCCTGGTTGACCAAAGGTGCAAGTTTGTGACATGGCAAAATCCAAGGTTGAAGGAATCCCTGTCCACAATGCTTGTGAGATAGGCATGCAGAATCGAACGGAAAATACAATCGAGTTCCGCCACCGAGAGCTATTGCCGCAGACTCGGACTCAAAGCGCAAGGACCGAAGGACCGTCGATCCGTGCATGTCAATGCCGCCGTGGGAATGACTTGGAATCCAAACAAGCTTGAAGAACGGGTTCTTTCTCTTTGGCGCAGGCCGTACACAGACATTCGCATGCCCATGCAATAACTAGACATGAATGCCGCCTCAATGAATCCTCAACTCTGCGCGCTCGCCACCACGGCCAGCCCGCCGCCACTGCCGCTTACCGTGGAGCTCGCCGAACCCATCATCGCCATCTGCGTCCACCTCATCGCCGCCTCCTCACCTTGGCAACCCTCGGCCATCGCCCAACCTCTCAACGTTCTATCACGCACCCATGCACCGCTCGTGACCAAAGCCGCACTCATGCTGATGCCACAAGTTGACATGAACTCGGCAACCCGCCTCGGCGACATTGCCTTGCTCGAATTCATGTTACAGTGGAGCAAGCAGCCGGCGGGGCGGCCACTCAATTACGATCCGCAAAACGTGCTCACGTTTGCGCTGAAATGCGGATCCACGGATGTTCTTGAATGGTGGCTGAATCGGCCAACTGTATTGTTCGTAGATTGGGACTGGCGTGACTGTTTCTTGATGGAGGCGTTCTGCGAGCGAAAGGATCACATGTGGTTGGACTGGTGGAAAGCTCGTGGGTATCCATACTTGGAGCTGGAGGAAGGCGACGATCCCAGCACATTTGCACTGGTTGCCGTGCATGCTTCACATGAGGGTCGAGCGGATCTTCTTGACTGGTTGCTCGAGAATGTCCGTGCGGTTCGTATCGAGTCGGCCAGCGCCAAAGCGGTTCTTGCCGCTGCCCGGCGTGGACATGTGCACGTAATGGACTGGTGGGTGACAAGGCTGAAGGCGGGCGTGATGGGTGCAAAGATGGATTGGATCGAATTGTTTTCAACCGCATTCTACCACGCCCAGGCCGCCGTATTGGACTGGTGCAAGACACAACCCAACGCAATGGAGGCATTGCAGCATGGGATCGAGCAAAGTGTGCTTGAAGGCGAGGCGAGTGCCAGTCACTGCTCGGAATTCCGATCCATGTGCTACAACGCCGTGTGTAATGGGCCGAGCGGCGATTGGTTGCATGCGTTTGGTTTGTTGCGTTTCGCTCAGAGCAACAGTGTTTTTTCTCGAAAAGCTTGCGAAAAGGGCCAACTGGAGCTTGTCAAAGAGCTTCACAGCCGTGGGTACCTGTTGGGATCGCGCAACCAACTTGTGCAGTCATCGTTGGGATCTGGCAAGCTGGAGCTGCTCAAGTGGATTCATGCCAATGTGGACCCGTCCATTCCAGACATGCAGGGATGGTATTTTGGATATGATCCATACGATATTTCGCAAGGATGCGGTAAAGTAGGTGTCGATATTCTAGACTGGCTGCTCGCAAATGGATTCCAGTTCCCAGCTCCCGGCGATAACAAGCGGGCCAAAGTCTTTGGCTCGGCCGCATACTACGGGCGCCTCGATGTCCTGGAATGGATGTTTACAAATGGGTTTGCAACGGACATGACCATGGAAGATTGGAGTGGCAGTTTTGGGTCGGCAAGTGAGGCGGGCAATGTCCATGTGTTGGATTGGCTGGCAGAACGCATTCCAAAGATTGTGTCGGGCACCGCGACAACGCCATCAATTCGGATCGTGTTCTGGCGAGTGTTTTCCGAAGGTCGGGTTGGTGTGATTGAATGGTGGATGCAAAAGGCTGGCTGGCTCAAGGACGTGTACGACTTGCATCATGGGCAACCCTACTTGTACGCTTGTGAGCAAAGCAGAGGCGAGACATCAGACTCCATGTTGGCTTCGCTCAAAGCATGGTATGATGCGGGCCAGCCTGTGGATCTCGTCAAGTGCATCCACAACGCGAGCGTTCATGGCCGAATTGACGTTCTAGACTGGTTGCTCCGCTCTAGCCGTGCATCCGAGCAGGACTTTGCCAAGGCATGGTCGAGCAACGAGTTCCCAGATGAGGCAACTCAGGAAAACATGTATGCGCACTACTGGTACGACATTGATCACCACGGGAAATCGCTTCTGTGGTGGTATGCCAATTTGCCACAAGTGTGCACTTGTTTACCCGTGAATCGTGGGCCATTTGTCAACCCAATTCGAGCGCATCTCTTCCAGCACCTGCTGAAAAACCCTTCTTTGGAGTTACTCGACCCCGGAAACGTGATTGACGAGCTCGTTGCGTGTGTCCCCATTCTGGATTATTGGAGGCGGCACTGTAAAGCCGAGGAATTGGAGAAGTTGAAGAAGGAGAGTCTTCCTCGGTGCCTTGAAGTGGCAAGTCGGCGTGGGAAGTGTGATGTGCTTGAGTGGTTCAAGGTGGCCTCAAGCATCACACTTGAATGTCCCGCGGACATTGTTGAGGGCAGGACGGAAATCTCGAAGAGGGTAAAGGCGTGGTGGGCAAAATCGGGATTGGTGGATGAGCAGCTGCTGGCGAAAATGAAGACAAGAACGGATTACCTGTAACCACTGCTTTGTTTTGTGTAGTAGTTGTACATGTTGTCGCTCTTCCTATGTACTCTCGTTCTTTATTATTGCTTCACTGATACAGTGTTCGCCCATCGCGACAACGAAATGACATTTAAAGTCGCATTCCGACATATATAAAGATCTACAACTTTGCACATCAAACCTAATGGAAGCTATCGACTTGGTGCAAAACATATGAGCAATGAATGCCACAATGAACGCTCCATCCGTCCCAACCACGATGAATCCTGCCGCCGCCGACCCGCCGGAGTCCTCACTGTCGATTGAACTCGCCGAGCCCATTCTCGCCTTTTGCGCCCACCTCCTCGCCGCCGCCTCGTCGCTCTGGCAATTCACCGCTATTGCCCAACCTCTCAACGTTCTCTCACGCACCCGTGCGCCGCTCGTGACCAGAGCCGCACTCATGCAACTGCCACACGTCGACTTGACATTCGCGATAAGACACGGCAACGTGGATTTACTCGATTTCATGCTCGAAGGGAGCATCAAGCCCAACTGGCGGCCGCTTAACTACAATCCGGAATTGATTTTGCCGCTTGCGCTGCAACAAGACTCGCCACACGTCCTGGATCGGTGGCTGGATGTTTCAAATCGGGTTCTTGTATGGAACTGGGGAGCCGAGCAAGTGATGCGTGCGTTTCGTGGCCAAAATGCCATGGCATGGCTCGAGCGGTGGAAAGCTCGCGGGTATCCGTACTTGGAGGATGGGCTCACGTTTCCGCATCTGCTTGTCGCTTCCGCTGGCACAGGTCGGGTGGATGTATTGGATTGGCTGGTGAGCATGTTGGCCCGCATAAGGTGTTGCACGAGGATGAAGATGCTATTGCGGTCGTCACCGCCGCGCGGTTTGGGCGTGTACATGTTTTGGAATGCACCAAGTGGGGCGAGGCGATGAGCGCAAAGCAGATTGGCGTCTTGGAATGGCTCCAGAGGCACTCAGAGCTCTTGTCTGTGTTGCGACGGGAGCGAGCTCACATGTCGGCTTTTGACTCGGAACTTGATGATGAGCTCGCATACACACAAGCGGTTTGAAATGGGCTGATGGACTGGTTTGAAGTTTTGGATCTTGACCGATTCCCTTGCGAGTATGCAAATGCGACTCGTGCTGCCTGTCGGGCAGGTGATGTGTTGTCTGCCGAGAAGTTACGTGCTAAAGGACATCTGATTGGTTCACGCGCACAACTCAACTGTGCTGCGATGGTGGCGGATAACTTGCATTTGTTGGACTGGGTTTGGAACACGGTTGAGCCGGCGATCGAAGATAGTGACTCGCTTGTACTGTCTGTGCGCCTCGGAGATCCGTTTGTCACTGCGTGTGAGTTGGGAAACGTTAAAGTCTTGGATTGATTGGTTGGGATTGGTCAATACAACCTCGTATCAACTCTTTGTCAAACTGGTTTGGAGAATCCCAGGTTGTCGCCTCGGCGGCTTATCGAGGGCACGTTTCTGTCCTCAAGTGGTTGCTCAAGAACAAGAAAGTGAAAAAGGCGTTCAAGAACGGGTTCGTGCAAGTAGTAAGCGACTGCTATGCGAATGGTTTGACAGCTCGCCTTGGTCGGTTCCACATGCGTGGTTGGAGCATCGGTTCACGGGACCCGAGCTTTTCACATCAACGTGCTGGAATGGTTGCCAATACATGCCGCCGTACCGCCTGCAGATATGAGGCTCAAAAACCTGTCCTTCCTCGGGACTGCTTTTGCGACTGGACGCTTGGAGGTCGTCCATTGGTGGTTGAACAAATCTATCTGCTTCCGGCCATGTGCGCGTGCTTCGACTTTACTTGTGATCTTCCATATGTATTTGCTTGTGGGCGAACTGGTGAGCAATCAACCAGGACATTGCAATTGGCCACACTCGATGCTTGGCGCAAGTCTGGGCATCCCATGGACTTTGCCGAGTGCATCTTTGCAGCCAGCACCAGTGGTCGAATCGATGTGCTTGACTGGTTGCTCCAAATTGCTCTTGTTCCCACGAGCACGCTTCTCCAAGCTTGGTCGAATGGTGGAGCTGTGATTGACAATTTCGACGACGGGAATCACTGCAACCATGGGCCATCGCTTCTTTGGTGGCGAGAGCATTTGCCGCAGGTAACTCAAGTATGCAAACCAAGGCCCAATCCAAAAATCCAACTCATGCTCATGTTCTTCAAGTCATGCTCAAGGATGCCCCTGAGTCGTTTGCGCTGCTGGATCTCACTCTCGCTTCACGGTTTGTAAACGTGGCCATGCTCGAGTATCTCAAGCACAAATATCAGTCCGAGTTGCTTCAATCGCACAGCGAGAGTTTGATTGCCGCGAGTCGGGCGGGTGTTACGCGTCCTTGAATGGTGGAAAACAAAGAAGGGTGTCAAGTTCACTTGCCCAAACGCAATTGTGACGTGGTCCGTGCCAGTCGCAAAGGATGCAATAGAGACCACGGGCAAGATTTTTCGCACAAATCTTAATCACGCCCAAGTGAGACTTAGTGCTCACCGCTCACATTAAAGATTTGTTCATCAGCGGCCCTTTTCACAAAAGTTTGTCACCGACGCGCGCGTCGTAAACCATAATTCTCAAATCTTTAGCTCCACTTGTCTCACTCACGACGTGCGCCTTATGAAGCATGCCTCCCTCGGCCGGCCCGAAAGCATACCCTCGTCACTGACCGTCTGCGTCTGCCCTCCCTGGCTCGCACTGGCCAGGTCGGCGGCGAGGCAGGCGGCATGGCGTTCGGCCTGGCGATTGTGATTGTTGTCCATGTTTGTGTATGGAGGCCCATTTGTCTCAGCGAGCGGTCTCACTTCCAACTTGGTGTCAGACTGACATCACGTGCACGTGCCGCTATTTGCTAAAGATTTGTGCGAAAAATCCTGCCCGTGTTCTCTAATGCAGTGGTGGTCTCGGACTCGGAATGAGGTGGACATTACTCGCATTTCGTTAAAGCACTCAGTTTACTAAATAATGTACTGACAAGCAAGTTTAACGCATCCTATTTTCCACATTCACCAACTCATCAAACTCAGTACGGCACAGCCATTCGTTCTGCCCACTCGTTACCAGACCCGACTGTGCCCACCACTGCTGGGCCCGCTTCCGAACAATACTTCTGCCCTCCACAATCTCATGCGGGCAAGTAATCGGAACATCGGAGCACGATTTCCACCACTCGAGTGCATGCACCATTCCCAGCTGGCTCGCCTCCAACAAGCACCGCCGACTGATCCGATGAAGCAAATCGAAACACCCGCGCGACTTGAGGTACATGAACATGGCTGTACTTTCAACAGGAACGTCCTTGCAAGCGTCGACCAGCTCCAAAAGGACTCGTTCTGTGTCCTTTGTCGCGCATTCCAACAGGTGCGCATGAATCGGGTTGTCAAGCAATCCACAATTCCCAGGCGTCTCGGCCACAACGGTTGACATATTTGCTCGCCACCAAACAAGTGATGGCCATGGGTCAAGGAGGAGCCTGATGAGTGCGTTGATTTTTCTGCAAGCTGCGGATCAGACCAGGCGCAAATGAAATCCGACGCAGATACTCGCACTTGACCTTGATTCAGCAACCAATCCAGCACATCGATGCGTCCACAGATACTGGCGTTGTGAATGAGACGTGCAAAGTCAATCGGCTGCCCATCTTGCACCCACACTTGCAATGCCAGCAACTTGCCCCACAAAAAGTGCTCGGCTCGCTCAACGCGGGTGCAATCAAGTATGGTTCCCCACAGCCCAAATCAAAGCAAGCTTTGAGCTGACCCGACTTGTGCATCCACCACTCGATAATGTCGCTTCTGCCGCTCGAGAACGCTGCGTGCAAGTGCGAAGATGGACGCGGGTTGCCGAGCGACAACACATCCATATTGGCGAGTGCAACGTGCTCGGACCACCAATTCAAAGCTGTGCCATGGTTTCCTCGAGTTGCTCGTTCCGTCGCATCAACAATCGTAGTGGGGTCCAAATCGGCAAGCGACAGCAAGTCAGAGAGCTTGGACCAGTTGCCGGATATCCAATCCAAAACATCGACAAACCCAAGGCCGCTCGCGGCAACCAAACACTTTGCCAGATCAGTCGGTAAAGCAATGTGCAAGCAACCAGTCAAGAACAGCCACCTTGTGCTCATGGTATTGTTGGATGGTCGTCTCAAGCATGGCCTGGCGCGCTGCAGGCCGGCCGAACAAGCTGGCACTCGCGTCCACCTCGCTCGCATGCAGAGGAAGCGAGTATCCGTTTGCTGTCAACCAATCCGAGACGCAGACCGCATGCTCTCCACCACATGCCGTCACGTACGGTCCGCGATACAGGACAAAACTGCTGTTTGAGCTGGCGGGAACAGTTTCGCTGATGTGTGCTTGAATCCAGTCCAGTAGCGCCAAATTGCCCGACACCATGGTCTCTTGAATCAGCTGCAACCGCGACCCAACCAGCCGACCCTGCGTGAAGAGCAACTTGACGGCGAGCAAATTACCCATTTGGCAGGCGGCAATGGAAGCATCGCCGAGCTCATTGTCGTATGGCTGCAACCCAAACGCTTCAAACCAATCCAATAGCCCATGACGGACAGCATCAGCAAACACGCAGTCGGCAAACGAGGCTGCGCGCGACTTGCCCAGTCGCCTGTACCGCCAAGCGTCGGCGATTTGCGGATTCCGCATGCACCACTCCAAGACGGCCACTTGATTTTCGGGAAAAGCGGCGGCTAGAATGCCATTGAACTCTGGTCGCTTGCACACGGCGGATTGCGCCTTGGCCATCCACCAGTCGAGCACGTGCACATGCCCTGAAGATGCAGCCCCCAGGAGCACATCCGGGTCGCTTGGCCTGGGCACAACTCGTTCTCTCACCTTGTCGTCCAAATTTGCGAGCAACCAATCCAGCACGGCCACACACCCATTGGCAGATACTTGAGCCACAAACGACGGAAATGTGACTTGATCGTCCAGGTAGGGAAACCCGCGGGCCCGCCACCACTCCATCCACAAAATGCCATGCTGACCGCAAAAGGCGTGCACGAGCGCGCGGTTGCTCCAGTCCCAATCAATCACCAGCTCGCTGTGATCATGATGATTCAACCACCAATCGAGCAGGTCCGTGATGCCACGTTCCAGAGCCGAAGAGACAATGTCCATTGGGACGTAATTGAGCGGCCGGCCGTTTGGTTGCTTGCTCCACTCCAACCTGAAATCACGCAGATGCACGTCGCCGTGCATTGTGGCAACAGTCAAGTCGACGCGCGGCAATTGCAAGAGTGCGGCCTTGGTGACGAGCGGAGCGTGGGTGCGTGAGAGGACAGTGAGCGGGGCATGGATGGCGGTGGGATTCCAGAGCGAGGAGGCGGCGACCAGCTGAACGGTGACGGCCAAGATGGGCTCGGCGAGCTCGGTTGGGAGCGCCAAGTGTGGTGTGGCAGATTCCGCCGGCGAGTCCGAGTCGGTCATGCTGGAGTTGAAGATGAAGGCAGAGAATGACGAGATTATAGAGTGAGGGCCGGCGGCTGGTCGTCGGTCGTTGCTCCGAGCCGCCGTGAACCTTGAACCAGTCAGTGTTGTCTCGTCCCCAGCCAGCCAGCGGGCGCAACTCGAAGGAAATCCAATCGGCGAGCCACACTGGCAGCCGTCTTGCGCTGCAGCTGATGGCTCTGGCCGAGGAATCTGCCGCGGAATCTATGTTAGCGCATGGAATCCGATCGTGATCGTGGGTGCAATGATGACTGATGAGCGTATTGGATCTCCCAGTTCCATGCAATGCTCACGTATATCGCCGCAGTAGACTGCCTGCAATTGCGTTGAATTGATCCCTGCCGCCGTCGCCGCCATGTTCCGCCTGCACGCCCACCGCTCCGCCATCCATCTCCACATCCACGGCCACGGCCACGGCCACAGCCACAGCGTTGGCGTTGGCGGACTTGGACTTGGGTGCTCCTGCCCTTCAAAACACCATCCCGCACCATGGCCATGGCGGCCATTGCACACTGCACAGCCACTCGGGGTTCACCCACTGTCCGCTGACCCCTTGCCACCGGCATCCGCGCCCATCGTGCCCACTCCCGGCGACGACCTGGCCACCGCCGCCCCAATCGACCTGCACTCTGCCTCGCCACGTGCCCGCGCACTTGCAGGCCTGCTCGCCTCATTCAAGGCGCCGATCCGGTTTGCTTTCGCCTACGGCTCGGCCGTGTTCCCGCAAAAGGGCTACTCGTCGGCCGCCAACCCGGCCGACCGCCCCATGGTCGACCTCATCTTTGGCGTGACACATCCAACCCATTGGCACTCGATCAATCTCGCGCAACATCCGCACCACTACTCGTCACTGCGCCTCTTGGGGTCATCTGCCGTGGCCAATGTCCAAGACATGGGCGCCGGCGTGTACTACAACCCGTATGTTGAGCTCGATGGCGTCGTTGTCAAGTACGGTGTTGTATCCATTGCCCGACTGGCGTCGGACCTTGCCAACTGGGACTCGCTGTACCTCGCGGGCCGTATGCACAAGCCCATTCAAGTGCTCCGCCACGACTCGCGCATCTCGATTGCGCAATGGTCCAACCTGACATCGGCCGTCAAGCTCGCCTTGCTACTCATCACGGCCAATCGCCCCGCGGGCATGACGCACGTCACGCCCAAGGAACTCTACACAACACTTGCGGGGTTGTCGTACCGGGGCGATTTCCGCATGGCCTTCAAGTACCTTGAAAACCCGCACAAAGTGCACAACCTTGTGGCCACACAAATGCCTTACTTTGACCACGTGTACCGCGCGCTTATTGACCAAGAATTTGGCCATCAACTCACGTGGGAACCTGCAGATCCAGTGGGCGAAAGCGCCGGCGCAAGTGGCGGAGCGGCCGATGCGCATGGCCGGTGGATCGTGGATGCCTCAGAACGCTCGCGCACACAGTGGCTGCTTGAGCTGCCGCGCCAGTTTGCCGACTGGACGCGCTTCGAGTATGCGCGAGCGGCAAACAAGCCTGCGCCAACGGCCACCAGGTTGACGCATGATGAGGCCGCGGCCGTGGCCATGGAAATGGCCACGTCGCCGTATTTGGAAAAGTGTTTGAATGGCGCACTGTATCGGACAATTGCGTGGCCGGCGCTCACGCAGTCAGTCAAAGGGATTGCGACAGCAGGCGCTAGTCGGACGGTCAAGTATGCTGGGGCAAAGTTAAGCAAGGGGATCAAGGCGGCAAAGTAGGGTGGGCAAGTGGGGGCCCGGTGAGTGGCAACGTGTGGGAATGCGTTGCATGTGTGCGTGTGTATGCGCGTGGAATGGGCACATTTTCGTAGATTTCTTGATGTAAATCGCTAGGTATTCGGTACTTTGTTGCACTCACGACCCATTACTGGACTGTAACTTTGTGTTTATCGATTACCAACGTCTTGACCCTATCCACTCAGCGGCTCACATCATAGCACCGTTGAAAAGGTTGATGGGGTCCTCCGATCCGTTCACGATGGTCAAGAAGTACATTAGTAGCAACTTGCAACCCACTTGTAATGAATACCTATTGCATGCATATCCAACGCGTTCACTGCAGCCTCCATGGTTACACACGCAAGTCAATGAACTGATCTCCCTCCTCGCCCACCGCCATCTTTATCGCAAACACCATGGCGGCCGCAACCTCGCCACCGCTGCTCCCGTTCGACCGCGCCAAACCCATCCTCGCACTCTGCGTCCACCTGGCCGCCCGCTCCTTGAATCGTTCTGCGCCGCAGCATCCGCCCACCACTGCAACATCTGCATCCGCACTCGCTACCCGCCTGCCCACGCTCCTCTCGCGCACCTACGCTCCGCTTGTGACCAAGGCCGCACTCATGCACCGGCCCGATGTGGATCTCATGTGGGCCGCTCGTGACGATAATCTCAAGTTGCTCAAGTTTACGGTGGATTGGAGCAAAGAGCCCGAGGGCCGGCCCTTGCACTACTGCTCGTGGCAGACTGTACAGAATGCATTGGAACTGGATTCGCCCCGCGTACTCGAATGGTTGTTCAACCAGCCTGGGTTGTACTTGACAGAGGTTTCGGGATACCAACTGGCGGGTGCCATGTGTGGCAAGGGCCGGGCCAACTGGCACAAATGGTGGCAATCGAGCGCGTCACAAAGGTTCAAGGATCGGGGCTCGTTCGAAAACTCGGCCATGGCTGCGAGCCAGGATGGCCGACTGGATATCTTGGACTGGTTGCTGGCGAACCTGGGTGCGACGGGCATTGCAGGTATTGCCTTCCATGACTATGACAGCGCAATTGTCGCTGCCGCTCGGCAGGGACACGTCGATGTGATGGACTGGTGGTTGGGAAAAGTGCAGAGCGGCGCGATTCCAGTCACGATTGATTGGGTTAAGGTGGTCAAGGCTGGATTCGATTACAACAACGTTGCAGTGCTCGAGTGGTGCAAGAGACAACCGCAAGCAGCCGAGGCACTTCAGAAAGCCAGGGAAACTCAAGTGGTTGCGTGCGAGATGGGCGATTTGGAATTGGTCAAGGAGTTGCACGCAACGGGGCACTTGACTGGATCGCGCAGAAACTTGATTCAATCGGCCTTGAAATCGGGCAATGTGCAGCTGCTCGATTGGATCCAGGCTACGATTGACCCATCCGTGGCAGGATCTGATGTCAGTTGGGATTGGATGGGTCCGTATGAGAGGGCTTGCCAACTGGGCAAGGTCGATCTGTTGGACTGGTTGGTTGCCAATGGGTACGATATCCCCCAGCCCGGTCAAAAGCGGGCATACGTCTTTTATTGCGCCGTGTCCGAAAACAACGGGGCGGCCCTTGACTGGCTGTTCGAGAATGGCTTTGCCCACGGCATGTCGCTGCGTGACTGGAGCGGTTGCCTTGAATCAGCGAGCAGCAACGGATACATTGACATGTTGCGCAAGCTTGCCGAGATCATTTCAATGGTCTGTGCGCCGACTTTGCCCGCGTCACGACCACAGCGAGGGCGCCCGATTCCCGCACGAATCCTTCACGATGCCTTCTCCAATGGGCATGTTGACGTGATTGAATGGTGGCTCAAGGAATCTGGTTCACTGCTCAAGGCCTCATTTGATTTGGACCACGGCAAGCCTTACTTGGAAGCTTGCACACAGTACGCACGCAACCCGAGCCGTTCATTGGCTGCGCTCAAGACATGGTATCAAGGTGGCCGACCCATCGACTACGCCGAATGCATTCACGAAGCAAGTATTCGTGGCCGAGTCGATGTGCTTGATTGGTTGCTACATTCAACAATCGCGTCTAAGGACGATTTCGTCAAGGCCTGGTCCGATGCTGCTACATTTCCTGATGAAACCTACGCAGAGACCATGTATGCGCATTATTGGTTTGATGTTGACAACCATAGTGATTCCCTCGTCTGGTGGCGTGATAACCTGCCCAAAGTTGCTGCACTGCCTGTCAATCGTGGGCCGTACGAGAATCCGATTCATGCCCATTATCTCAAGCACATGGTCGGCAATGCGTCGTTTGAGCTACTCGAGCCATTTCATGCGATTGAAGAGTATGATGGATTGGTGGATTTGCTCGAGTATTGGAAGCAAACGGGCAGAGTTCACGAATTGGAGGAGGATGCGGATCGTTGCTTGACGGCGGCGACCGAGTATGGGAACTGCCTTGCACTCGATTGGTGGAAAGCCTCGGGCCTGAAGATGGAGTGCCCAGAAGAGGTCTTGACTGGTGAGAGGCCCGTTTTGAGCGAAGGAAGGGAATGGTGGGCAAAATCGGGATTGGTGGACCAGTCACAGATTGTGAACATTAAAGTCCGTTGAACACTCAAGAAATGTTGTATATTTATGCTTTTGCTGATGCATCCACCTCCCTATATACACGATACAAGAGAAAACTTGCTTGCACTGTCCCACTGACACTCTCTCGACGAATCGTCACTCTTGCTTTCACCTGCTTCAAGTCATGTTCTGTCCGCACCAGTTGATAGATGTGCCAAGCAATAATTGCGACACAGCCGGGCGAAGCAGCCGTGATACTTGCTGGCAACCGACATGAAGCGCAACGGTGAGCGTATCTGTCAGAATTATGTTTGTACTCATTGGCCGTGTAGATATGTGCGGAGCGGCGGCGGCATTCTCCCCATCAACAAACAGCAAGGGGACAATTGATGTGACAGTACAGACAAAAGGGAGCGTCTCCCAACTCATGATCGATCAATACGAGGTAAATATCAGGAACACTCCCAACATCCATGCAATCGCAATGCAAACAGCCTGAGCAATTCGCTCCTTCATTTGACTTGACAATGACTACTGCCGCCGACCAGCCGGCGCTGCCGCCGCCGCTCACCGTCGACCTTGCCGAGCCCATTCTCGCCATTTGCGTCCATCTCGTCGCGGCCGCCTCGCTGTGGCAGCCAGCCGCCATTTACCAGCCGCTCGCGGTTCTCTCACGTGCGGCCGTCCCGCTCGTCACCAAAGCTGCCCTCATCAACCTCCCTGACGTCGACCTGACGTGGGCCACTGAACGCGGCGACGTTGCCTTGCTCGATTTCATGCTGCAGTGGAGCACGCAGCCCAACGGACGCCCGATCAACTATGCGTCTGCCAGCATTGCTGCCATTGCGCTTGAATGTGGCAAAGTCAATGTGCTTGAATGGTGGCTAGACATGAGCGGATTGATTGTGCATTGGGACTGGAACAGCCGCAAGTTGGTCAAGGCATTTTGCGGCCAAGATGCGATGCAGTGGCTCAAGTGGTGGAAAACTCGCGGGTTTCCGTATCTGGACGAACCGGCTGAATTCGCGCATGTGATTGTGCAAGCATGCCGCCAAGGCAGAATGGATGTGCTGGATTGGTTGCTAGAGAATGTGGGTGCCAAGTGGATTGTGCAAGAGGCGGATAGCGACGATGCGATCAAGGTAGCCGCTGAGGGCGGGCATGTGCACGTCTTGGACTGGTGGATTGCGCAGTCCCGCGCTGGATTGATTGCTGAACCCGACCTGAGATTTGTGTTTTCAGCGGCGGTTCAAGGAAAGCAAGTTGAAGTGTTGGAATGGTGCAAGCAGCACCCGCAGGTAATAAAGGGACTACAAAGGGAGAGGTTGCACAAGGTCCGCCCAAAGTCGTTTGACGAGTTGGTGTACCCTGAAGCTATTCGCAATGGGCTTGCCGAATGGTTTTCCGACTTTGGCCTGATACCTTTTGTCCAAGAGTTAGAGGAGGCGTCGGTTCAGGCGTGTGCAAAGGGCGACTTGGAGTTGGTCAAGCTTCTGCATACCGAGCAGCATTTGGTTGGTTTGCGGAAAGAATTGATAGAGGCAAGTATGGTTTCAGGCAACTTGGAGCTGCTCGACTGGATTCAATCCAACATCGACTCAACTGCCCTTGCTTTCGACCATGATCTGTTCGCCAAGGCAAGCCAAGTGGGGAATGTGGCCGTCTTGGATTGGTTGGTTGCCAGAGGGTACAAGGTTCCGGCTTCCAAGCAATCAAGCCATTCCGAGCTGCAAACACAAGAGCATCATGAACCGAGTCCGCTTGGTCACATTCTTGTGCAGTCCGAGCACATTGCCGTCCTTGACTGGTTGCTCGCGAGTGGATGTATGGAAGAGGTGCGCGACACGGATGTGGGCGAATGCCTCGTCATTGCAAGTAAGAAGGGAAACGTCAAGGTATTGGACTGGTTCGCTCACAACTTTGCTCGACCTTCATCGTCGCTTGGCTCTATTGGCACGCTTCCAGTCATGTATTTCGTCCGAGCGCTCAACAAGGCAACCAAGAGATGCCATTTGGATGTTCTTGATTGGTGGTTGAATCAGCTCAGTGCAATCGTTCCCAAGCTGCCTGCTATTGAAGGTATCAAGTCGTACAGGCTTTCCCATGCCTTCGAGGCTGGTCGCGTCGATATCATTGAGTGGTGGCTTCACAAATCGGGGCCGCTCAAGAGCTGGTTGGACGCGGATGACGACAGCCATTCCTACTTGCGCGCATGCAAGCGCAACTGGAGCGACGACGGCGAACTCCTGGATCCAATCAAGGATCACACAGGCAGGCATGCCGCGCAGCTCGCGGCGGTTCAAGTGTGGATGGATGCAAAGCAGCCCATGGACTTGGCCAAGTGCATTCACACGGCAAGCATCTACGGCCGCATCGACTTACTTGATTGGTTGCTCAAGACGGCCAAACTTCCGATCGGCCTCTTTGTGCAAGCGTGGACCAGCTCAGAGTACGCAGAAGGCAGCAACGGCAACGGCGATGATGACGATGACGACGACGTCGAACTGGATGATGCATCCCATGCAGGCTCGCTGTTGTGGTGGCGCGCAAACCTCGCCCATGTCTGCCGCATGCCCGTCAACCGTGGCCCATACATTGACCCACTTCATGCCCACATTCTTGAGCATGTGTTGCACAACACGTCGTTTGCGCTCTTGGACACGGTTACGGCGTCCGAGCGAGGCTACTTGTCAGTATTGGAGTTTCGACGCAACAAGGGCAATTTGAGCGTTGTGGACTTGGATTTGTGCTTGATAGAGGCGAGTTGGCAAGGCATGTGTCACGTGCTCGATTGGTGGAAACGAGAAATGGGAACCGCGATGAAGTGTCCTCAAGTGATTGCTCACGGAGAGGAGAGGATTTCCAAACGGGCAAAGCATTGGTGGGCGAAGTCGGGACTGGTGAGTGAAAAGGAAATTGCCCAAATGAAAGTGTGAAGATGTGTCTTGCAAGACGGTGTTTTGACTCCAATGTATGCGTACCGGAGAATAATGAAACTGTCATTCTCGCTTCTATACATACCGCCTGACCCGACTCGGACACGGACCTCAAGATTCTCGACATACATAAAACATTCAACAAGCGTGGGCTCCAGGATATCATACCAATACAATCGAGTTGGTAGCAACATAGACTAGCTGGAAGTTGACAAAAAAAGGAAACTATCACAACGTCAAACAAGGGCCGTAAAACGCCATTGCCATATCTTGCTTCTCACCATCCTCTTGATTCCCACTTGCGTCGCTCGACTCACTTTCCGACTCCTCATGGTCACTGCCACTTGCACTTTCCGACTCTTGCTCGCCGGCGTCACTCTGGCGTCACTCTGGTCTCTCTCGATCTTCCTCTCCCATTCTGCCAAGTACGCCTTGACTGCCTGCTTAACTGCATCCAAATCTGCCGCTCACATGTCCTCAATCGAGAGCTTGCTGACACTATCCCACTTCTCCGCTAATGCCTGCGCCTTTGCCTCGATCTGAACCTCGTGAAACATGCGCGGCAAGGGCATATCCAGCTGGTTCTTGAATTCTGCGGGTTCAATTGAGCCCGAATCTGCCACCGTGTCACTGTTGCCCCGAGCAACCACGGCGATGCCGGCTCCAAGTTGCGACTGAGGGACCTATCCTCCATGCACAAAGTGTGCCACGAGCTCGGTCCTCGCCAAGCCAGCAAATCGATGCTGGCCCCGTGCAAACTCGAATTGCAAATCGCGCTTGATTTTTCAGTTTGTCCAAATGAATGGGCACCGTTCGCATCCGCGTGGCAAGGCGCATACGCGGCCCGCCGGGCACGGGACCAATCGTCCATAATATCTTGGTGCGCCTAATACACGATCGCATTCCCCTTAGAATCCAGGCACTCAAAGCCGGTCGTGCTTACAACGTGTTCAAGCTTGAGTACGTTCATGAGCTCCTCGTCCGTCAACCTTTCACCTGCCTTTGTGAGGACTACCATGATATCCACGTCCGATTACATCTGGCTCTTGTCTCGAACGTATCCGTCGGTCATGAGCGCCGACAGATCGCGCCAAAATGTCGCTGTCCAGTAACCAACAGCAAGCTCGGTCACGCGCACGGAACAGGGAGAGGGCCGTGCCATGTGACCCGTAATCGTGAAATTTCCGCCGCCTAGTTCTGTCACAGAGCGATTGAAGCCCCGGTACCACGTGCGCATGTCAACAATCGATTGGCCACGAATCATGCCGCTGACAGTGGCAATCCCGCGGGTGGCACTGCGTACACATTTCACCGTCGGCGCCACGTATGCCGAGAATGAGAGCCATGGGCACCACAAGCACATAATGCCCGGTCTCGTTTGCAAAGTCGTCTTCGGCCAGATGATAGATCTCTCAGGCCACACGTCTGAGTCGCGTGTGAGTCTGGTAGGCCTTGAGCACTTTGGTGAGCGGATGGAACCGTGTGCCGGACCCCGTTTGGCCTTGCGAGTCGAGCAGCGGCAGATTGGTTGCACCGACAGTCTCGAGGCAGATGAATGACGGAAACGACGGCCGACTTGGGCGTGCGCGAGTGGTGCGCGACCGCCTGTGCGGCAACGGATGAGGAGATACCCGATTCATTTGGACAGCGCCGAGGGACGAATGGCCAAGAGGAAGGCCCGACGTTGTACTTGGTGGATCTCCAGATCAGACATGGCTGCGGAGACTTGCCATGGCGTGAGACTGCGTCGAGCCTTGCGAGACACACTGTCGCGAAAGATTTCCTGCCAACGTCTGTCGTTTTCTGGAGAGCGGAGAGTGTGGGTGGCCGAAATAGTCTTCTTGACTCGCTACAGGCGCTGGTACGGAGTTCCCATACCAATTTCCGACACGGACATGGCCGCATATGACATTCGTCGCCCAGAGCCTCGCCAATGCTAGTCTCGAGTCCCGATTCAACATTAGATGTACCTGATGGCCGTGACTGGCCCAACGTGTGGGACGACAGCCAAGGGTCAGCCAATTACCCAGGCCGCCGCTGATTCGACACATCATCCCTCAATCACCTTCGCGTCAACTTCCATACGTGTATTTGTTTATGACTTCAAGTCAGCTGGCCGGCTCGGGCTTTCTTGCAAAATTTGCTTGAGGGCCGTAGACTTGTCGCAATGGTAGACATGAATGCCGAACCCATTGAAATGAATACGCTATCCACCATGAATGCCGCCGTCGACCAGCCCGTGGACATGCCTTCACTCCCAATCGACCTGATCTACCCAATCGTCATTCTCATGATCCGCCTCATCGCCACCTCATCGTCGCTGTGGCACCCGACCGCCATCCTGCAACCACTCAACGTCCTCTCACGCACCCATGTGCCGCTCGCGACCAAAGTTGCCTTGTTGCACATGCCGCACATTGACATGAACCTGGCGACAAAGTGCGGCGATCTGCACCTCCTCAAACTGATGCATCAGTGGAGCAAGCAGCCCCGCGGTCGCCCGCTCAAGTACGACTCGTCCGAGTTGCTCCCGTTGGCGATGAAATTCGACACTACGCACATCGTGGAATGGTGGCTTGATGAATCGAAATTGCTTTTGAATTGGGATTTGGACGAGTACGATCTGATGGAGGCATTTTGCGACCCACTGGAGCACATGTGGCTCGAGTGGTGGAAGACACGTGGATGGCAGAACCTCGGGCTGGAGGTGGACAGCAACCATACCCTTGCTGGCATTGCTGTGCATGCGTCGCGAAATGGGCGAGTCGATATCTTGGATTGGATTCTGCGCAATGCAGATACAACGTGGATGGCTTCGGCCGGTGCAGATGCCGCTGTGGCTGCCGCACGAAACGGACATGTTCACGTCCTGGATTGGTGGTTCTTTCACTTTCAGGCAAGGATTGATTGGATTCAAGTCATCTCGGCGGCCTTCTCTGGCGGCCAGGTCACAGTATTAGAATGGTGTGGAAATCATCACCTCGTTATGGAGGCGTGGTCGCAACCACGCAAGCACTGGGCCAGTGTGTTCTTGACCTTGTTCGACTCGGGTCATGTTGCCGCGCTGGAATGGTGCAAGAGCCAACCCTTGGTGATGGAGGCGTGGCGGCAATGCCTTGACGAGTGTTTGCGTGAATTCCACAAGTCAGAGATCCTGTCTATGTGCTACAAAGTGGTGAGTCGTGGTCTTGGTCTTGATTGGCTTCGGGCGTTTGATATGCTTCAATTTGCGGATGGAAACAGGGATGTTTCTCAAAATGCTTGCGAAAAGGGCCAAGTGGAGCTTGTCAAAGAGCTTCACAGCCGCGGGTACCTGTTGGGATCGCGCAACCAATTGGTGCGGTCGTCGTTGCAATCCGGCAAGCTGGAGCTGCTGCAGTGGATTCATGCCAACGTGGACCCGTCCATTCCAGACATGCCGGGATGGTATTTTGGATGTGATCCATACGATATTTCGCAAGGATGCGGTACAGTAGGTGTCGATATTCTGGACTGGCTGCTCGCAAATGGATTCCAGTTCCCAGCTCCCGGCGATAACAAACGGGCCAAAGTCTTTGGCTCGGCCGCATACTACGGGCGCCTCGATGTCTTGGAATGGATGTTTATGAATGGGTTTGCAAAGGACATGACCATGGAGGATTGGAGCAAGCCGTTTCAGTCGGCAAGTCAGGCGGGCCATGTCCATGTCTTGGATTGGCTTACAGAGCGCATTCCGCCGGTCACGCCAGCAAGTCCTATTCCGACTAGTATGGTCTGGCGCAGGGTCTGGCGTGCCTTCTCTGACGGTCGAGTGGATGTAATTGACTGGTGGGCACACAAGTCTGGGTGGCTCAAGGACGTGTATGACTTGAATCATGGGCAACCCTACTTGTACGCTTGCGATTCCTGTTTCGTTCAATGCGACGCCCCATCCAAATTGGCCACGCTCAAGGTGTGGGTCAATGCAGGGCAGCCCGTGGATTTCGCCGCCTGCATTCATGCGGCTAGCATTAACGGCCGAGTCGATGTGCTTGACTGGCTGCTGCGCTCGACCAGAGCATCCGAGGAGGATTTCGTCAAGGCCTGGTCGAGCGACAAGTATCCCGACGAATCTACCCTGAGCAGCGTCCATGCACGTTACGGCTTCGACATCGACAACCATGCCATGTCGTTGACGTGGTGGCGAGCAAACTTGCCTCGCGTTGCCAAGATGCCGGTCAACCGTGGGCCATACCACAACCCGTTCATGCCCATTATCTGCAGTATGTGCTCAACAATGCGTCATTTGAGCTGTTCTCGCCGTACAATGCGATTGAGCACTTCGGTGAATGCGTCGATCTGTTGGACTACCGCAAGCAGGCTGGCTATTCCTACGAGTTAGAAGATGTGTATGAGTGTATTGAGAAGGCGAGTGAGATGGGGCAATGCGATGTTCTCGAGTGGTTCAAGGTGGCCTCAGGAATCCCAATTGTATGTCCCACGTCAATTTCCGAAGGTGACATCGAGGTGACGAGACGAGCAAAGGTGTGGTGGGCCAGGTCTGGTTTGATTGACGAGAAAGCAGTTGTCAAGTTGAAGGTGGAGCAAGATTGATCAACTTCAAGCTCCATTATGCAATGTCGTCATGCATGCGAGAATTTCGGGTAATGTGATTGAATGCGACGTGAGTCTTGTTTATACTGTTCTTGCGTTCCTTGTGAAACAGAAAGATAGCTTGCTGCAGCAATATGTTTAGAAAAAAGATCAAGGACCAAATAGACAATGACGAAATGCAGCCGCGAGAGATGGTAGGAGTGACAAACGAAAATGGCAAAGCACGAGTCCGAATAAACATGACAAGCCATGCAGGCCTACTCAGCAAACGGCGAGACTGAAGTGAACAGGCAACTTGATGCGACGAAAAACGGACGCTTGTCTGCTCTTGATGGTCACCAAGCAATTCACAGTGCGCCAACTCCAATGCAATACAGCTTGGGTGCCATGTGGCCGCGATACACGACACATCCACGAATTTGGGGTGATGAAAGACGAAATAAAAATCACCGGCTGGTTACTGTTGAGGTGCGCTGGCTGCCTTTGCCTTTTCGCTCGCCGCATCCATCACAAGCACCTGAGCAGCCGCCGTGCGCATTGCCTCGTCCACATTCAACCCATCGGCTTCAATCTTCCATTGGCCCGCGGTAATCACCACTCGCTGCAACTCAATGATGCCGTCACTTGTGCCGATACGCACCGTGGTCCGCTGCACGTGCTTGTCGGTGAGGGGAATGCCCAGGCGAATCAGCGCCAGTGCAGTCAGCGCGGCCTTTGGGTCCCATTTCCACGTGTCGTACAGAGTGTGAGTTACGAGCAAGGCGAGGTCGAGTTGCGCAGTGGTACACAGAGTGGCAAAGGTTAGTGGTCGGTCCATCATGGGCGCTACCGCCAAAGAGGAGGTCACATTTGCGGGCTGTTTAGGCACTGCCGTCGTGGACGCTGCGTCGTTGCGAACAAGCCAGGCGGGTTGCGGGTCTTGCAGCGGCAGCTGGTTGTTCATGGCTGCCGTGGCCATCGCGGCAGCAGTCGGAGGCGGTGGCGGTGCGACGGGCATAAATTGGTGGGTCATTGTCGTCAATTGTTGCTGCTGCTGCTGTTGCTGAGGTGTGGGCATGGGCATGGGAAGCGTCATGGACATGGGCTGCGGCATGGGCATGGCGACTTGTGTAGCGGCAGATGTTGGAGCTGCATACGGAACCAAAGGGGCAAGCTGAGCAAAGGTCACCCAATGACAATGGACAAGTGTAAGTAAGGAATCCCAACTGCAACGTACCCGACCATTGCTGAGGCATGGGCATTTGCAAGCGCTGTTGAGCGGCCGCTGCGGTAGAAGCAGCAGACGTGAGCGCGGGCGAAAGCGGAGGAAACATGGAACGAGTAGGGGATGTCAGTGAAGCAGCAACCATGGGTGACGCGCCAAGCATGGCGAGCATGGCGTTGACTTCGTTCGCGTTGGCTTGCTGCTGAGCCGCGGCAGCAGCGGCTTGGAGCTGCTGATGTTGTTGCTGGAGTAGTTGCTGTGCTTGGTGCTGTTGTTGCATAAGCTGCTGCTGCAACTGCTGGTTCTGCTGTTGCTGAGACGTACTCGAAATCAGAGATGGCAATTGTTGTTGCTGGTGCTCTTGTTGTTGCTTCTGTGCACGTTGCGGCGACTTGATCCCAGTTGGCACCTTTTGCTGCGAGCCCGCCTCATGTCCATTGACCACTACACTTGCGGCAGCCGCCGCTGAGCCGGGCGTGGGCGCCTCTGCGGTTGACGGCCTCGAGCTTCCCGGCCCACTCACAATCTCAACTGACACACATGCATCCGGGTTGCCGTTGGCCCGCAATCGACTGTCCGCGGGCGACCTGGTCCTGCGACCGTGCGCAAAATCGTTTGCACCGTTCCGGTCGCGGAACCTGTCACGGTCACGGTCACGATCCCTGTCCCTGTCACGCTGATCACGGTAATCCGTTGCACGTGCGCTGCCAACGGAATCACGGCGATACCTGAAAGCGCCAGGCGACCGTGAACGCGATCGTGCCATCCGCCCGGATCCCGCGCGCGACCGGCTACGGCTTCGACTCTTGTTTGCACCACCCTTGCGCCTCCCGCCACCCAACTCGTCTTTGCTTCCGCCCGACGCATTGGCGTCACCGACCTTTCCATCTGTGCCCGCCCCGGGCACGGGCGCAACAAACGGGGCACTTGCCCTTAACCTGTCCTGAAACTCGACCATAAACTTGAGCGGGCGCCGGCAATGCACCGCGCCAATCACGGCCAAATACACCAAGTGCATGTACACCGTGGACTGTGCTGCTTGGCGAAATGGCCCGTCGCCCACGGCCTCAATGTCCCGGATCCGGGCAATGCACCGATGTGCAGTCTCACCCGACGGCGGACACTTGATGTGCTTGGGCAGCTGGGTCTGTTCGAGAATCTCGAGCTTGTCTGCTCCGACAAAGTCAAGAAACTGGCACGGTTTGCGCGGGATCGAGTCATAGGGGTACTCGGACTGGGACTTGAGGGCGGCGTGTGCTGCTGGGTATGCGCGTTCGACAAAGGGGCGCGTGGCGAGGCCGTGCGGATTGTCTATTGGCACACGAGATCCAGTCAAAAGTAAGAAATGAAAAAACGTATCAGAAGGTGGTGTGGGTGAGAGTACAGCATACCGTCGGTACGCTGTGGCCGGAACGCAATGGTCTTACTGCCACGCACTTGCACGGCCCAAGGATGATCGAGTGGCGGTTCGACGCGCTCCATATTGCCGTTGGCACGACTTGAGCTTGCATTTCTCTGCTGGTGCTGGTGCTGGTGCTGGTGCTGCGGCGGGTGCTGGAACAATGAGTTACTGCGCTTACCTGCGCCAGGTGCAGGCACAGCTGAGTTGGACGGAGCAGAGCCTGGGCGGGAGTTGGGGCCAATACTGCTGATGCCGGGAGTGTACCTATCCCAGTGAATGTTGGCGTACGTTTGCGAGTCGAGCTCGCCCGATTCGGGCGATCCGGGCCGTGATGGCAGTGAGCGGATGCCGGTGGCGGTTGAGCGGAAATCCGAAGCAGGGGGATCCTGCGGGCGTGGGCAAGAGTCGATTTGCATTTCATCATCATTGGGCACGATTGAGTCATTTTGGCGGTCACCAACGGAAGCCTTGGGTGCAGGCGATGTTGTGCGAGAGGCGGAAATTGGGGACATTGTGATTGGCTTTGAAAGCAACTCAGCTGCAGAGGTCGACGTCAGTTCCTGAACAGCAAGCTGTTGTTGATGCGAATCGGGTCTGTTGGGCAAAGTCAGATTAGGTGACGAGCCGGCAGAGCGAACATGCTGTGTTGGTGCAGGTGGAAGCTTGTGCGACGATGGCTGGGAAGACGCCGAAGATGATTTGGATGAAGATGTGGATCGGGAATCTGTTGTTTCATTTCGAGTTGCAGGAAGGACGGACAAAGCAGGATTGGAAAGTGTTGGAACTGGGGTGAACACTGTGAAAAGTGAAGGAGATTCTCGCCTTTGTGTCGATGCAGCAGATGAAGTGGTCGCTAAAGCAGAGGCAACAGAGGAAGCAGCAGGTTTGGACGGCTGGAAAGGAGCTGATTGGGTTCGGTCACGCTGAGCCGGGACTTGGGAGGATTGTTGATGTGGTTGCTGTTGTTGGTCAGAATGGATGCGGGAATGCAAAGAAGAGCCATTGACAACCGCCAAGGTCGCAACTGAAGTTGAAGACGAAGGAGTACAAGAACCGGCTGACATGCTGGAAGTACTGGCTAGTCTGTCTGGTCTCTTGTTGGATGGCTGGACCGAACCGGAACTGCTGGTTGACTTCTTCTTTTCTTGAAGCATACGAAGTCGCTCGACCATGCGCTGCAAATCGGCTTGTGTCGGTGCCTTTTGTGAGCAGCTCCGAGAGGACCACTGGAATCCTTTGAAGGGGTGAGAGCTCCATCAGCGCCTGCAACGGTGGTTGAGGGGCCAGGGCCGGGAGGTGACGAATCGGAAACATGTTGGCCATGGGCAGCCGCCATGGCGTCAGTCGTTGTGGTCATCATAGTACGAGTGCCGTCCACGGGAGGAGTTGTTGTCGGGATCAATCAACAATGCACAGGGGGACTGGCTGTGAGCAGTGAGCGAGCTGGTCGCAAGGTCGCAGTCCGAGCGAGGAGGGCCGTGAATGCAGGCAAAATAGGGCGAAATAGGTCGGGAAATGATGTTAGTAAGCGAGTGCAGTAAGTGGCAGCAAGCGTTGGCGAGCGGTGGACGACTCTGGCTTGGCAACTTGCCTTGATATCGATGTATATATCGATGAGGTTTGAGGGTTTGGGTTTTCCTGTTGAGTGGGGGAAACGGGAAACAGAGATCAGATCGCCAGTGATCTCCAGCCCAAGAGTGGTCCGTCGATCCGGTCAGGTGAGGCATGTTCTGCCGTGTTCTGTTGCCTCTCTGCTCCCATGAGTCCCGTCCCTCTCCTATCCCTCTGTATACATAACAGCCAATGAATGAATCACACACACAGCCACAGTAATCATAATCATTAAAATGATGTCGAGCACTGCCACCCCCACGCCCATCGACACCCCTCAAAACCGCGTCCGCCACGAGTGGTACCAGACCGACTCGCAAGTCGTCGTCTCCATCTTCATCAAGAACGCCCCCAAGGACACCACCTCGGTCCAAGTCACCGACTCTACCCTCTCCGTCTCTGTCCCGCTGCCAACCGGCTCAGAGTACACGCTCGAGCTCGACCTCGCACACAAGGTCGACCCTGCCCAGTCGCGCCACAAGGTCCTCGGCACAAAGATTGAAATCTCACTCGCCAAGGTCGATCTCGGCGTGAAATGGACCGTGCTTGAGGGCGACGACCCGCTTGCCGCGCCCGTGCTTGCTTCCACCACGGCTGCTGCCAAGAGTTACCCGTCCAGCTCAAAGTCGGGACCAAAGGATTGGGACAAGGTTGCAAAGGAGGTGACAAAGGAGGAAGACAAGCCCGAGGGCGATGCTGCGCTCATGAAACTGTTCCAGGACATTTACAAGAATGCCGACGAGAACACGCGCAAGGCCATGATCAAGTCTTACACGGAATCCAACGGCACCGCCTTGTCAACGTCGTGGGACGAGGTGGGCAAGGGCAAGGTCGAGACCAAGCCGCCAGAGGGCATGGAGGCCAAGCCCTACATGCAGTGAAAACACATTGATACTTTCCTCAACCGTCTGGTTTTTGTTATACCACGAGCGCTGTTGTTGTCGCGATTGTCGTCATGATGCCGCTGTTCTTGTCATGATTTGGAGCAAGTCATGTTTCTTATGTATTTATCTTTGGCCTTAGTGGTGACATTGATTGGTTTGCAACTGGGCGTCGGTTGGTCGGGCCGGCGCCGCATTGACTGATTGCACTGCAAGAGATGAGCGCAGGCTATAGTGCTAGGACATCAAATGCGCCGTAGCATGCCGCAATTCAAGATGTAGACATGTCCTCAGCCGAAATGGAAAGAACATTCAACACAATACATAACTTGCTTTATGCACACCCGACATTCTTCAATCGTCCAACTCGGAATCCTCGCTTGGTTCTTCAGTCATGAAAATATCGTCCAGCTCGTTGGCAACGTCTGCAATGTCCGACAACAGCCCTGACCTTTCCCACCACGCCCACACTTCCTCGTTGCCCCGGCAAAGCTTGGCCACGCTGCGCGCTTTTGGAATGGCCGGTTGTATGAGCACCCGATTCTTGCACCACCATTCCAGAGTCTCCAGACAGCTGTTGTCTTGCGCGCCGCTGGTCGCGTTCTTGAATGCAAACTTGTGGTGAATGCTGACCCCCGCCGCCAATCCCCATTCGAGTGCACGGTGCCCGTTCCACAGCGACAGCCGGTCACCATCGAGCGAGATGCTGTTGCCTTTGCCACACGCTTTCCAAATGTAATCCAGCATGAGCGTGTTGGTAAAGGACAATGGAATCTGTTGCAGCAGATCCTTGAATCGCGGGCCGACCTTGTCCATCCACCAAAGCAGACTCGTCCAAGTGAGACTTGACGAGTCGTTCGTATGCATTGGCCAATGCTGCTCCTGCATTGTCTCAAGCAAAGGCTGAATCAGGTCATGTGCGTCAAGCCATGACAGAAAGCTATCGTCCTGGGCAGAATAGCCAACCTTGGTAATCCACTCGGGCAGCTTCCACATGGGCAATTGACCATTTCGCAACAGCCATTCGCACACATTGAGGGGAGGTGGAGAATCAAACCGCCGCGCGCGGTCGCCGGGCTCGTGAAAGTGAAATGGTAATCCAGACTTGACCCACCATTCCCACACTGCAACCGGCGCTTCACGCAGTGAAACGGGCCGTGTCATTTTGCTGTCCAACCCGACCTGCCTCGCCCACCAATCAAGCACACCAACGTCGCCAACCTTTGAAGCGTGTTGCAAGCACACATCTACGTCGGCCACTGCCAAAAGGTCGGGTTGATGTGTCTGAATCCAGTCCAGGGTCGGTGCTGATGCAAATTGAAGAGCATACTTGTCTCCTTGCAAAGAGGGAGCGAAGGAATGCGCTTGAAGCCAATCAAGGACTGCAAGGTGGCCTTTTGCAATTGCAAAAAAGAATGGGCTGAACTCGAGCGCAATCCGACGCATCATGGACAAATCAACCTGCTTGACCATGCGCTCGTCGAGAAGTCGCCAGTCTGGATATGTGAGTTTGACATGAGCATACGGTGCATTGTGCTTGACCAACCAGTCCAAGACATGCAAGTGTCCGCCATCGCCAAATGCGCTCGCAACAATGTAACTGATGGGCTCCGGGATGCCGCCTGGGCAGAGGCGGTGGCAATGATTGATAAACTCAAGGTCGCCCGTCGCACACGCGAACGAGGCGATGTGCGCAATTTCCGAATCCTTGAACCGTGTCTCAATATCGGGTGTGGCCAACAATACGTCGAGCGTTTGGCGGTCGCCTTGAATCAAGGCAGCCACCATGGCGTATTTCAACATTTGCTTGGGAAACTTGGCAAGCAAGTCGTGCTCGATCCACCACTTCACGACATGCACATGTTGATTCAAAACCACGTCTTCCGGCTCATAGCACAGGTACGAAAACGTGAACCCATTCGCCCGAAAACACTCGAGGATGTCAATGTGGCCGCTCTTGGTTGCGATTTCAATTGCCCAGCCCGCTCCATACATCTTGTTTGCCCTTGGAACCCGCATCCACCATTGCAGGACATTCAGATTTCCAGACCGACAGCTCGACATGAGAATCGCATTGTCGCTTGCGTAATCCAACTTTGCAAAGCGAACCAACCACCAGTCCAAGACATGTACGTGGCCGGCGTGGGCGGCCATGCGCAACGCCCGATCGGCTGCAAAGTCCAGCGGCCGGCACGTGGGCGAACGGGCAAGGCGATCGTGAAGAATGTCGAGTAACCACAGGTCGCCCAGCTTGCATGCGAACTCGGTATCGATCCAGGGCATGACCATGATTGCCGTATCAGTAACCGTGGGCATGTAGGAGCGAGGAATGACATTGAGGATTTGGGCAAGATGTTGGGATTGGTCGAGGTGGCGAGGGCGGACAAGTCGAATGGCGTGCGAAAGGATCGGGCCGACCAGTTCGAGGATCAGCATCGGTGAGTCTGCCATTGCGTAATGCGGTAGCTTTTGTGGGCTTGTTTCATTGCATGAATATACGTCTGCACACGAACAAGTGACCTGTACGTGAGCTGCGAGGGGAGGATGGTGTGCGTGGCGGGTCAGCTGCACGAACTTGCGATAACAAGGCGACGCCTCTGTCTGTCTCGGATCCAAAAAGTAAACTCACATTTGTATGCGATATCGATGTGCTGCGTGCGAGCGTCAAGGCCCAATCCTTGTTTCTCGAGCAGGCGGCCGCCTACCGTAAGTCATGGCCATTCTCACATGCAACCGATTAGCTCAAGATCAAGGCCTTGCAACCAACCAACCAACCAACACAATGATAACTGAAATGGATCCTTTGCGCTCGACACACAGAAAGCAGGTATTATGTACAACGATCCACTATGACACAAGCCACCATAAATCACTTGCGAGTTGCTGTTGCAGATGCTTCGCGCCGAGTTGCGTCCTGCATCAACTGCACGTCCACGTCTTTTGGGTTGAGATGCACGTAGCGAACAGTCGACCCGCGAATGAAGCAGTTCTTGAGCGTCATCTTAACGGACAGAGAGGCAATGTCAGTCATGTTGCACACGGAAGTCCCGCAGGATGAAGAGGGACGAACCACGTGAGGATACCGCGCCGTATCTTGGACTTGGACCTTGTCGAGCTTGATGTTGAGAAACTGGTCGACGGATTGGATGGTGCCCTTGATTGACATGTCGTTTTTCAGTTCAACAGTGACTTCTTGGTTGACCAAAGACTTGAAGAAGGAGTAGAAGAGCTGGTGGGGGACAGAGGTGGCAAAATGTTGAGGAGTCAGATTACGTGCAAGCGCAAAGAGATGATCCGTTGCATGTTGGCGTGAGATTTGTCTCCGGAATGCCTGCAAGTGAATACCATTGTGTAGGCGGGCGGCTTGGGCGAGTTTCAGAGAGTGATAAGCGGATTCATCGGTTCATAGCAGCAGTACATTTCAAGTCCAAGCTGCGATCGCGAGCAGAGCAGCGCACTGAACAGTGAATTGATGGCACAATGGGCCGCCGATCGTCTGGCTGACATGAAGATGGCGATCCCATTCCGTCGAGAAATTAAGAGTTGAAGAAGAAAAAAATTGTCTGGACGCTCGCTACGAATTCGCTCTGCATGCTCACAAGACTCGCCGCATTCAATCTTCATTGACGGCTTGCTCCTCTCCCGACCCGACCGAGCTCCAACGCACCTGCGCCTCTTTTGCCACCGACAGGCCAGTACCAGCCGACCAACCGACTGCCAAGTCCAACCAACAGCTGCTCACTTTACCCTTATCAGCCATGTCTGAAACCCGCCTTTACGATATCCTCGGTGTGAGCCCTGGCGCCTCCGACGATGAGCTCAAGAAGGCACGTTGGTCGCCCAGTGCCGCAATCAAGCATGCTTTGAAATCTGACCGAAGAATACTCTGTTGTCCGTCACCTCAACCTCACCTGACGGCAAGTAGGCTTACCGGTACGCAACGTCAGTTTTTACGCTTGTTAAGTCCACACGACGAGTGTTACTTATCTTGTCATCTTTCTGCTTCTTTTTCGTTTTCTTCTACCTTCCAGCAAGCTCGCCTTGAAGTATCGTACGTTCATCCTCAGTTCCGATGTGTGCTCATTCTCGTGACGATGTTTCCTGACTCCACTTGTCTCGTTATTCGCAGACCCTGACAAGAACTCTGGCGACGCTGATGCAGAAGACCGCTTCAAGGAAGTCAGGTACACTTTAGTGTGTTGAATCCATCGCATCATCTTCGCGGATGCTGACTCATTGCCGGTTCGCGAAATCCAACAGTCAAGCGTACGAAATTCTCTCGGATCCGGAAAAGCGTGAAATGTACGACCGCTTTGGCGAAGAGGGCATGAATGGTGGCGGAGGATTCCCAGGCGACGGACCGGTACGAAATCTTTGTTGTCTCTCTTGGTAGATTCATTCGCTTTGCTCAATCAGACTCGTCCCCTGTTGTATACCCACAGTTTGACGTCCACGACCTGTTCGAAGCGTTCATGGGTGGCGGTCCTGGCGGGTTCCACTTCGAGTCGGGTGGTGGCCGTGGCGGTCGTGGCGGTCAGCGCGGGCCTCGTCGCAGCTCCAACGTGCGCGTCGATCTGTCAGTGACACTCGAGGATTTGTACAATGGCAAGGTGCTCAAGCAGTCCTTGACCAAGGATGTCATTTGCAGTTCCTGCAAGGGGTGCGCACTCCCATTTTCTTGCGTTTTCTTTTGACTCGCGCTAACTGTCATGCCGGAACTTTTTTTTTTTCCGTGCACAGAAAGGGTGGCAAGAACCTCAAGCGGTGCGGCGGATGTGAAGGCAAGGGCCACAAGACGGTCGTGCGCCCCGTTGGCCCCGGCATGTACACACAAGCTGTGGTCGAGTGCCAAACATGCCACGGGTCGGGCGAAACCATGGCCAACAAAGACAAGTGCAAAAAGTGCAAGGGCAAGCGCGTGCAATCCGAAACCAAGACGGTCGAGATTCGTGTGGAAAAGGGCATGCGCGACGGATCCAAAATCACGCTCAAGGGCGAGGCCGACCAGGAGCCTGGCACCCAGCCCGGCGACGTGGTCATTGTGCTCAACGTCAAGGAGCATCCCGTGTTTACGGTTGTGGGCGACGATCTCGAAACTGACTTGGAGATTAGCTTGTCTGAGGCGCTTTGCGGGTTCACTCGCCACATCAAGCATCTCGACGGCCGGTACATTGAGATTACGCATCCGGCGGGGCACGTCATCAAGCCCAGGGATGTCAAGCGTGTCGAGGGCGAGGGCATGCCGCGCGTGAAGCGGTCGGGCGACAAAGGCGACTTGTTTATTCGATTCGATGTCGAGTTCCCGCGCGACTTGTGGGCATCGCCCGAGAAGCTCGACCAGTTGCGCGACCTGTTTCCGGCAGGACGCAAGTACGCCAAGCCGGCAAAGGATGCGATTGTGGACCCAGTCACGTTGGAAAGCGCTGCCAACCGGACAGAGTACCGCAGCCACCATGGCGCTGCGCACTCAGACTCCGAGGAGTGGAGTGACGACGATGATCACATGCATGGTCATCCACCCGGTTGCGCTCAGCAATAAGGCCCCCACGACTCGCGTCGTTTGTTCGTTGTTGTCACTGTTGTTTGCACTCGTCACCCACCTCGCGTCCGCTCTACATATCATGTGCTGCTCCGTCCTGCGACTCGATCCTTCCCATGCAACTGTACAGGTAGATTCCCCTTCGCATTCTCTCCCCTTTTGTACTCGGTTTGTCTAGTAGTCATCCGTTCTTTAGTTGGTAGTCATTCACGCCGGCCTGTTGTTTTCGCTTTTCGTGTGTTCAGTTCTTTGAGTTATACTTTTTCTCATCTGTACTTTGTCAACTTGTTTTATCCTCATCCGGTCTAGCATCGCCATATACACGGTTACTTTTCATGTATACGTAAACTGCGAGCATATCGTTCAGCTGATGTTGGGCACACTCAAGGTGTTGAAGCTTGGCTGAGCGGCGATGGACTTGTTCCCGGTTGCTGTGGCGGCCGCTTGCGGCGGCCAAACTTGCGGGGCGACGGCTTGATGGGATGATATGCACCTGTAAAACAATGCTTATCAGGATATGAAGCAGCTAGAAAGAAAGTGATTTAACGCACCCAAGTATGTTTCGTAAACACTTGCATTCTGATGCGGAATTGGACCGTCTCGGTAAACCAAATCGAACCCACCAACCCGCGTTCGAGGCGCCGCTGACGAATCACTTACACCACTCCCACTCCCTGTCGTCCCATTGCTTGAACTGAAGCGGCCTTCCAAGTCCACCACGTCAAAGGCGTCGTTCAACAATCCGTACTTGAGGTCATAGTCCCACTGGGTCTCGGCTGACAGCGACGGCGACGCGTTGATTTCAAGCAGCCACGGGCGCAGGTCTTGGTCAATGAGGATGTCGTAGCCGTACCTGTGGTGCACAATAGAGCGGCGATTCGGTAAGCGTAGCTGACTGCCCAAGTCAATGAATGGGCGGCGGGAGCGTACAATTCAAAGCAGTGCTTGTCGTTGATCATGATCTTTTGCACCGACACAAGGGCACGAACCATGAGCTCCTCAATATCGTTGAACAAGGTGCGGACGGGTTCCTCGCCGTGCTTTGATAGAAGGTAGGTTTTCAAGTTGCGGATGAGCCATTTGCATCCCTTGCTGCCGTCGTAGTTGGGCGCCGTCTTTTGAATCGCCACGTTGGTCGCGTGAATATCTGGGAAATCATGGGGAATTCATCCATCCAATGTCAGTCGTTCACGATCAGGCTACGAGGAAGATGCGAATTCACATGTTCCATACACATGTTGGAAATATCCTTGGCATCCATGCTGAACGGCGTGTTGGAAAAGCGGCAAAAGGCGTGGCGGTGAATGTAGACTGTCAGAGGGTTCCACGACGTGACGAGTGTGTAGGCGCGAATATCAAACTTTTTGCCTGCATTCGCGAGAGCAACCACGTCAACTGTCAACGCCATCCTGGGAAGCATCAAGGCAAGTATACCGGCCACATACCACCAATCAAATACGGCCGATCAATGTACCGCTGCACAATGTACGCCTCTGGGCCTTCCACCGGCTCGCCATTCTCTCCTCTGGCCATCAACCTCGGGTCCTTGCGCCACCCATTCACCTGCGACATCTTGTTGATCAAAAAGATGCCGCGCCCCTGAGCCTTGCCGACAGGCTTCATGATCCACACGGTCCCGGCATTGCGCTTGAACTCTTCTTGAAACAGGGCGTGTTCCTGTGGCAGCACAAACGATTTCGCGATGCGGTCGTACCGCACAGCAACCTCTTTACCACCGCCCTGGCGAGCGGGCAGTTTGGAGGTTTCCTTCAGCATGCGCTTCATGTTTTTCACTAGCAAGTCCTTGCGCGTGAGCTGTGAAGTGCGAGGACGCGGAATCGTGGTTGGTCAGAAGGTGTGGGAATGACGCGAGTTGAGCGAGCAGCAACAGCTCGGTACCTCATAGTGATTCTTGAAATGATTGATCTTTTGATCCTCACGCAAGTACAATCCGTCGTAGAACTCGTGGAGCCAGTGGATATCACACCAGAAAAAGTCCCATTCGGTCTCACTATTCATAACAATTGCGGAGTCATGGGATGAGCCGCGACCATGTTTGCAACCAGAAAACGCAAGTGAATGGCGAACGAAGCAGATGCAAACCTCTCGGTCTCTTTCCACCCGCGATCCCGCATCACATCGTACACGGTATTCTTGAGCGCAGTACGAAACCGTATCACACGTTCGGGTTGGTCCCTGCGACAGGATCGTGATCATGCAGCAAAGTCGGTCAGCACAAGCATGCGTGTGGGAATGAGCTGCGCATGTGGATACCCTGATGCATTGGGCTCGGATCGTTTCATTGCCTGGTTTAACATTGTTTTTTTTTTTTCTCGCTTCTCGTCAATTTATAGTTCAGTAATTCATTGGTGTTGACGAGTGATCAAGTCGACTCGAGCAATTTGCGTTCTTACCTCAGATGCGCGCTTTCTCAAGCACGTCAGTTTGGCTGCTGCGTCACGAATGCAAGAGTATGGGAGTGTATTGAAAATATGCAAGCAAGCAAGTATGTACAATGTACAGCAGTGAAAATATACAAAGCGCAAGTGAAAAGTGAATCTAACAGCCAGCAGGAGCAACAAACGAAGCGACATCCACATCGGCATTCTGGAACTGACCAATGTTGTTACCAGACGCCTGGTTGGCCTGAATGACATTGGTCTGCACATCGCCATTGGCGCCCGACGTCCATTGGTGGTGGTGGTTCCAGCCGCCTGTGCCGGTTCCCACGGCCGTGACGTCGACATCGACGTTTTGGAACTGATCAATGTTGTTGCCCGAGGCTTGGTTGGCTTGAATGACGTTGGTTTGTACGTCGCCGTTGGACCAGTGCGACTGGTGGTGGTGCGCCCAGCCGTTGTGGCCAGCAAATGCATCGACGTTGACGTTGGCAGACTGGGTCTGGCCAATGTTGTTGCCAGAAGCTTGATTGGCCTGAATCACGTTGGTTTGGACGTCACCGTTGGCGCCCGACGACCAGTGACCGTGGTGGCCGTGGTGGTGGCCAGAGTGGCCAACGGCGGTCACGTCCACGTTGGCGTTCTGGAACTGGCCAATGTTGTTGCCCGATGCTTGGTTGGCTTGAATGACGTTCGTTTGGACATCGCCGTTGGTGCCCGACGCCCACTGGTGGTGGTGGTGGTTGTAGTGGTGGCCAGAGTGGCCGACAGCGGTTACGTCGATGTTGGCATTCTGGGTCTGGCCAATGTTGTTGCCAGAAGCTTGATTGGCCTGGATCACGTTGGTTTGGACGTCGCCGGTGGCGCCCGTCGACGACCAGTGGTGGTTGTAGTGGTGGCCAGAGTGGCCGACGGCGGTCACGTCCACGTTGGCATTCTGGAACTGGCCAATGTTGTTGCCCGAAGCTTGGTTGGCCTGGATCACGTTGGTTTGCACATCGCCAACGGAGGTGGTTCCGTGGTGGTGGCCGTGGTGCAGGTTGCCCCACGACGAGCCTTGGCCGACGGCAGTCACATCGACGTTGAGGTTTTGAGATTGGCCAATGTTGTTGCCCGATGCCTGGTTGGCCTGAATGATGTTGGTCTGAATGTCGCCAGATGAACCACCATGAGCGTGGTGGCCACTCGAGTGCGAAGCCCAAGCCTTGCCCGTAGTCGAGGCAACACCCACATCGGCCACTTGGGTCTGGTTGATGTTGTTGCCGCTGGCCTGGTTGGCGCCGATGAAGTTGACTTGGACATCGCCCACGTTCGGGTTGGCGTTGATCTTGTGCACAAGGGCGTCGACGTTGGTGAATTGCGCTTGGCCAATGTTGTTGCCCGAGGCGGCGTTTTGCTGGATCACGTTGAGCTGGACATCTTGGCCGGGGGCAATGCGGCCGAGGGCGGAAGCGTCAATGCCGGTGGAGGAGAACTGGCCAATGCCGTTGCCCGAGGCTTGGTTGGCTTCAATGAGGTTGATTTGGAGAGGGGAGGACATGGTGATTGATTGGTTGGTTGGGTAAGTCTTGAGTGTGTGTGGGATGTGGATGAGATGGAGATACAAAAAGTGGGAATGGTGGTGGCGGGGATCAATTCGGTATTTGTACCTCTTGCCAGGAACTATGACATACAATGCTCGAGTCGGCCTGCAGTTGGTGTCTCCATCGAGAGCCCATGACCTTGCCACCATGAACCTATGGACATTCAAGACACGGAGTGCGGTCATGCGGCGCGGACGTGTTCGCGGCACCAACCGCGTCTGAGTGGTGAGACGCGGACATGACTGCTGCGCATGCGGTTCCCAATATTTTGTAAAAAAAAAAAAAAAAAAAAAAAAAAAAAAACATGATAATGGATGTAAGTCAATCTGCTAAGCTCATTCAGACATCAGTTAGTGTTCAATCCAGATCATTGGCGCCAGTGGATGCATCAACTCTCCGCATGCTGACCAACCAAGCTATTCACCAGACTTCGTTTCCTCGCACTGGCCACCTCATGTCCTCCGACATGGACCACCGCACGCCGCTTGGAGTTGAGTCCCGACGATTTTTACTTGTGGGACAACAATTGGGTTAACACAAGTGCCCTCGTGAGTTGCAACCTGCTCCCAGGGGTACTAATAACATGTTATTAGTACCCCTGCTCCTGGCTGCATCGACACACAACATGGCTGACGAACATTGATCACACGCATCGACCACTTTTGATATGATCAGCAAAGTGCGGCCGAACGAAAAAATAGACGGCGATGAAAATGAAAGCAAAGCACTCCGGCCAAAGAACCATATTGACAGCATCAACCCACGGCAACCCCACCCGCCCATCATGTCCCACCCACTTGCCGCGCGCCTGCCTGCCGACCTCGCGGGCATCCCCATAGTGCCCACACTCCCTGCGGCCGTAACAGCCCGTGCCCTCGAACTGCTGCGCCTGTACCGCACACTTGCCCCGGGCTCGTCGTGCGACCGCGACGCCGTCGCCAAAGCCTGTGTGCGGCTTGCATGCTCCGAGCACGTCCTGCCCATTGACATTACAAAGGACTTGCTCGTCAAGTCCAAGAAGCAGACGTTGGCATTTAACCATGCATTGTCGTCGGTCCGGCAGCGAGTACCTTCATCGTCGTCTTCGTCGTCGACCAAAGCATCCAACGGCCAAGGATCGGGGCAAGCTCCAGCTCTTGGCCGTGGGTTGGGCGCCGCCGATGTTCCGTCACTCGCCATGATTCTCATCAAACTGGGCGCCATCACGGTCGATGTCTCGTTTGCCCAGCAGCTCGCCGACAAGATGCTTGTGGCGCTGCGCAGGGAGGGCGAGGTGACGGCCAGTACGCCCGCCTACTGGATCGAGCGCGTGAAATTGGAGTACCAGTGTGCCGCCGTGTATGTGCAGATGAAGGAGCAAAAGACACAAGTGTCGCTTGCGAAATTTGCAAAGGCCTTGGAGATGACGACAAACAAGTTTGATGCGGTGGTGGCCAGGATGCAGATGGAGGTCAAGGACGATTTGGAGGCCCGGTTTCGGCCACGGACACCGACGAAAGCGAAACGGGGAACAAAGAGGGCCAGGGCATTGTTGGGTGGCGGCGGCGAGTCGACGGGAGGAGAGGAAGAGGGCGAGGAGGTAGAAGATGAGCTGCTTGCACCCGCAACTCGGCAGCCGCCGTCACTGAGTTTGACGCGGCCATTGAGCAACACCATGGCTCGCAAGCGGCCACGGTTGGCGATTCCCTCTGATGCCCCCGAGTGTGAGTTGACGGCGTTGGGCCAAACGGCGCCATCCACAACGTCATCATCATCATCATCACCGTCGTCGGCAGTGGTACGCCCAAGCTCGGGGACGCCCGCGTCCACCATGCAACCCATTCGTCCTGCACCCACTCCTGCGTCGAGTCGCCGGCCAAAGCCAACCCTGACACCCTCAGCCCGATCCTCTACGCCGCTCGCCAACGCACTCTCTGCGCCGCAAGCAGCTTTGCCGCCGCGGCCAGACCGGCTCGTAGAACCGCATCAGCAACAAGAACACGATCCACAGCCGCTTTCCGTGCGACCTCGGCTCGGGATCGGATTCTACTCAATGATTCCAATGACGCACCCGTGCAAGACGGCACGGTTTGTCGAGTACTTGGAGTGGAGCGACGAGATGCAGGACAAGTTGGCGGCCGCCATCAAGACGGTGCAAGCGAGGAAGAGGGCGAGGGCCAAGGGGCAAAGTGCAAGCGATGATGGCGAGGACGAGAGTGTTTAAACCATGAGTGATGATATCAATGTGTCAGTCAATGCAACCTATTCCACATACATATAAAAACAACCTCGAGCAAACATGTCGTCGTATCTGTTTCCGCTGCTCTACTCGCTCTACACTTCTCCCCTGGGCTGGTACCTCAACCACTACGTGCTCAACCCGACCCCGCCCGTTCCACACTCGTCCATTGACCCCGCGACCAACATTGTGTGGTTGGGCGGCACCATTTCCGTCACACCCATTCCGTACGGCAAAGACAACTACGCCTATGCCCTGCACCACGCCGCGACCCGATCGGCCGTTTTGATTGACGCGGGCGACGCCACCTCGATCCTGGCGTGGTGCAAGGCAAACAACGTGGACAAGGTCACACATGTGCTGTCAACACACAAACACCACGATCACACGGGCGGCAACCACGCACTCGTGCGCGCATGGCCCGCGTGCGTCGTGGTTGGTGGGCAAGGCGAGGGTGTCGCGTGCGTGACGCGCGAGGTGCTCGGTGGCCAAGTGCTCCCAGGGTTGCTTGACGGTCACGTTGGCGTGGAGGTGGTGGCGGCCCCGGGACATACCCGGGGCAGCGTCATGTACCTCGTGACGTGTGCCGACACCTCGGTGTTGTTTTCGGGCGACACCATTTTTCGTGCGGGTGTAGGCAAGTTTTTCGAGCGAGGTGCTCGAGACGTGCTTGCGGTGATGGATGACTTGCACGCGCGCAAGTTGCCCGAACACACCTGGCTGTTTTCCGGGCACGAGTATGCACTGGCAAACTTGCAATTTGCGGCACAGGTCATGCCCGACAATGCCCACGTACGCGAGGAGTTGGCCAGGGTGAGTGAATTGCGAGGCCGGGGCGATGGCGGCGAAAGCAAGTGTACGGTACCGACAAGACTTGCAAGTGAGTGGCAGGTCAATCCGTTTTTCCGGACGAGGTGCGAAACGGCCGGGTTGACGCGCAGTGTCAGGAAGATGTTGGGTATTGTTGGGCAAGAGGAGGAAGGGGTTCAGTGGGGTCCCGAGCAGTTGATGGCCGAGTTGAGGCGGGCAAGGGACGGGTTTGTGCCAGTGGTGCCTACTATTACTCCGCAACAAGAGTGAGTCAGGGAAGATGGAATGTACATGCAGTGTAAATGAATGTATATATAAATCATAAATGTCAATGTCACCAAAGGAAGTAACACATTTAGTATGAGTGTGGAATGTCTAACATCATAAGCCATTCGAGTCGAGTCGAGTCGTCCACCTTTCTAACTCACCACCGCCCTCCGTTGCTTCCGCCCCTCGAAGCACTCGGAATCTGATCAATCAATCCCCTCCGTTGCTGCCCGCCCTGCGCTCCACTCGAGGCCTGCTCATTGCGCTTGCGGCCAATCTGGTCCAACAATGTACCCTTACCGCCCACATTGGACTCGTCCAGAGCGCCACCCAAATGCACACCGGCCGCCGGGCGTGCCGTTGCAGCTGCGGTTGTCGAAGCCGCCGGCCGCGACCGCGACGTGGACTGATTTCTTGCCAAAGTTGTTGTTGTGGGTGGTGCACTCGCCCCGCCGCCCACGGGCAACTGCATGGGCATCAAATACGGCGAATTGGAATTACTGGTGCCCGTGCTCTGCAACGTGGGCCGTCGCGACAAGGTGCCAAGCGGCACCTCGTCATCCGAATCGTCGTCGTCCTTGTCGTCGTCACGGACACCCAAGTTGGATCCCGAGTCGGACACGCCGCCGGCCCCGGCAGGATACCGAAGCACCGGGGGTGGAGGACTGTGTGCACGCGGATGCGGGTGCGGATGCCGAGGGACAAGCGTAGGCGACGACCCGCCACTGGGACTTGCACGCGCGCGCGACTGGCTGCGGCTCGAGGTTGGTGAATGATGAGGATGCGACTCGGAAGCCGACCGATGCAACGTGCTTCCGCCGCCACCCAAGGTGCCGGGAATTTGCCTAGGCGCATGCGCCGACGGCGATGTGGCGCCAATGGTTTTGGACCGCGACAGCGTCGAGGCCAGCAGCGTGGGCCGCTCGAGCGTGAATCCGGCCAGGTTTTCCGAAAAGTCGAGCAAGGGTTTGCCGTTGGCGCCAATGGGCACAATGGTGGTGCCGTGTTGAATCGAGGACGAGGGTGCCGAGATGTCACGCAGGAGCGGGCCGCCATCGTCGTGGCGCACAGGTTTCGAAGGGTTGTCTGCATCGAGATTGAGCAGCGTGTGAAACATGGGCTGTGTCGGGCCACCGGCGCTGGATTTTTGGCTGTGATGCGATATCGACTTGCGCTCGTCTTGGTCTTCTGGCTGATCCTTGAGTTGTTGTTGTTTGTCGTCAGCGGCACCTTGAACGTGGTCGTCGTCATCATCATCAAACCACTCGCTGTGCGCAAACCGATCCACATGCGCTTTGCACGCCCGGAGCGCCACCACCCATGCCCGTGCTTGTTGCTGCGACTCTGCATAAAACCAATGCACATACTCGGACTTTTCCTCAAACTGGGCCATGCGCGCGGCGGCATTTTTGAGTGCAAACCCATACTTTGATGGTGCACGCTTGCGCGCGGTGGCCTGCGGGTCAAACGTGTACACGTCGAAATGCGCCAACGAACACACCAAAGTATCCACAGGACTTGATGACTTTGCGCGACCCATCCATACGCTGGCCACCTCGGTGGACTGTGCCACATCAATGGTGCCCGTGAGTGTTCCAGGGGCCGCAAACTCGGACCGCGCGTGGCGTCTGGCCTCGGCGCCCAAGCGCAACTCGACGTGGCGCTTTTTGTAATGTCCCGGTCGCGACTCCCAATGCAGCACGCCCGCCATGCGTGCCGGAGGGCCCAACAGGGCATATTCGGGTAACCGCGCATACGTGTCTTTGCGCATGGCCAAGGAATTGGCGGATTGGGCGGGTTCCCAGGAACGCAGCACGTCGCCTAGGGGTTCCCAGGGGCGGATAGGGCGGACGAGGTCGAGGTCGGAAAAGTATTCAAACAGGGTGTATTCGGGCGGCGGGTCATCGTCATTGGTATCGTTGGTGGTTGCCAAGAGTGGCTCGACAACAACGCCGACAAGATTGGGGGAAGAATCGGAATCGAGCGGCGGGTCAATGACGCTCAGGTCGAGCGTGTCGGTGAGGTACTCGACAATATCTGCGGCAGGCGTGATGGATGCGACGGAAATGGGCTGGGTGACGCGAGTGGGTGGGTTGCTGCCGATTTGCACTTTGGTGTGAAGTTTTTGGATTTTGGCCTTTGCGAGTTTTTGAGCCAAAGTGGATGCTGCAGAAGATGCAGGGACCGCGGAACCTGTTGTGGTGGAGGAGGAGGAGGAGGAGGAGATGAAGGCGATAAGGCACGGTTTGCACGCGATTTGGATTTGGAACGAGACCGAGACCGGCGCCGTTTTTGGTTTTGGCTTTGGGTGGAGGTGGCGGTTTCAGCGGCGGGAGCGACGAGCGGCAGAGTCCCAGTGGTAGTGGTGGCGGTTCGAGTGTGATGGGAATAGGAACGCGAAGCCGAGCGGGAAAGGGTGGCGGCAATGGGTGCTTTGTCGTCGTCGTCGTCGTCGTCGTCATTGCCCTCATCGATGTTGCCCATAGGAGCGGCTGTGACGGATGGTGGGTAGGCAGGGTAGGCAGGGGCCGGGGACGAGGACAGGATGACGCGGGAGAGGCGCTTAGAGGCCGCCGACCGTTTCATTTGTGGGCGTGGGCGGGAAACGGAGTGAGAACGGCCAAGGGGCGTCGAGTCGTCGAGCAGCTCGTCAATGTGGTTGGCCATGGCATTGAGGTCGGCCCAGTCAAACTCGGAGAAGGTGACATGACTTGCCGAGACGGAGACGGTTGGTGGTTGGGACGGGCGTGGCGGAGGCGGAGGCGAAGGCTGCCTGAGAGGTGTGGAGACGGCGGTGGATGATTGTGAATCCAAGGGGTTGTCGAGGTCAAAGTCGAGCGAGAGCTGGGCAAGCAGGTCGTCCAGGACCTTGCTGGTAGCGGGCAGCGGCTGCGGCTGAAGCTGCGATTGCGGCGATATGGGAGGAGGAGTAGGCGTGCTTGACATTGTTAATGTTAATGTTAATGCTGTTAACGTTAATGTAAATGGTGATGATGGAGTGCAGAGGAGAGGACAGCGTGTGACTTAACGAGATGCTGTCAAAACTTCACAGTCAATGCATATTTATGATAAGACAATGTACAGTCACTTGTACATGGAAAATATATGTAAGCCACCTCTTCCACGAGGCACATCTGTCCACGTGCACTGTGCGTGTTGGATCGGCGGACCCGCTCCTGCTCCAAAGACACCAAGTACGTACCTCCAAGCCGTGCCACGTCAAAATCAAGCGAATCAAGTATTTATTGTATGGTGCCATCAGGTTCAAACTGACAGGTTTTTGGAGGGGGGTGGACGCGTCCAGACCACGTGATCACGGACCCGATGAACAGCCCACACCTCCGGTCACACAGGGGACTTAAAGGGGTTCTAGAGCACACTGGAACAGTCGGTTTGGCTTGAAAATCGGGGTTCTCGAAGAGATCAGTATGAACTTTCATCCACTTGGCGGGATTTCGATTTCCGTGGCTGGTTGGCGAGAAATCGGCAAAAACATGAGCCCAGACAGATCCAGCCATTTCGGGCCGGTTCTTGCAGAAAGTTAGGAATTTTTCTTGCGCCAAATGAAGGCGGAGGCTTGCGACAGACCATCGATGCAGGATTTGGCAGCTGGAGGCGTGGCGGCTTCGGGAGTTGGACAAACAACGCTGACGGCCGCGTTTCCTGCCCTCCTTCAGCATTCTGCCTCTTGCTCCTTGCCCGCCAGAGCAATAACGAACCAATTCACGCCAGCCGCCGCACGGACGGGAAGGCCATGGAACCCGTCCGATCATCCCTCGCTCGATGCTGTGGTTCCCTCTTCGCGGCCGCGGCTGCTGCCCCGTCGCTCACGTCAACGCGCAAACACCGAGTTCCATAAGACTTCAGTCTCTCCCGTCGCCCCCCCCCCTCGCTTTGCGTCCGCATATTGCGTATGTTTTCCCTTGTCTTGACGTCCATGCCATCGACACCATCGCACGATGACTGATCCTGTTTCAAATGGCCCGCTTCGTCGCAAACGCCTCGCCGAGAATGCCGAGACGGACTCCGCAGACGGCCCATCGTTGACCAAACGACGCAATGCCAGTCGAGCCCATCAAGCGCCCAAGAGCACCAAAAAGAAGCGTAAGGGGAATGGCAAGAAAGACTGGGCGATCGCCCGTCCTCGCATCAATGGGCGGTATGTGTCTTACGAGGAGTATGCCGAACACCACGGCCTGGACATCAACTCGACTATCGAGGCTTTCCGTCCCGCCAAGGCCATGAAGTGCGATCCTGCTGCCTCCGGTCAGAACGACGCAAGTGGCGACGACCCTGGCGCCCCCATACCAAGTTCGAACGCGGATCCTGGGTCTTCCGACAACCAAGAAAACACGCCCTTCCCCTGCGACGAGAGACGTCGCAACGACTCTTTGCCCGCGTTCGAGGAAGTCGTCCACTCAGATCCAGCGCCCTCGGGTTCACCCTCCCTCGCACATTCTCTTTCTGGCACCTTCTGCTCCCCCGACGTGGCTGACATGAACATGGCAAGCTCCGAGGCTGCCGGCCAAGGTTCGAACAACGCATTTCTGCTGGGCTCATCTGCTTTGCTTTCAAACTGACTTTTCAGTCTGTGCCGTTTGCTCAGCAGGGGTGGCTCAAGTCACTCATCATGCTCAACCGTATGCATCCAACGGTCTTCTCCAGCCGCAAGCCCCGTTCCCTCTCCTGTACGCCCCATGCCCTCTTTCGCACGTGGACCCCGATGCCCTTCTGCAGCTTCCGGAACTCTCCAAGGTCATTGCCTCTCTTTCGCGTCTGCACTGGGATTGGCTCATGAAGCGTTTGTTGCACGCCCGTTCATTGAATGATGCGTCAAGGGTCATTCGCACGGTTGTCCAGAAACTGGCTCCACAGCATCCCGATCTGTCGACTGCCATCACCTTGTCCGCCGTTGGCCTTGCTTTTCTCCGCCTGGCAGCCGAACCTGATCAACCCGGCCATGACGCAGAGCACAAGTTCTCCTCTTTCATGCAATCCTTTCGTGGGCCAGCACTTGCCTGCCAACCATCGCTGCATCAAGCCGCCACGTCCACCGACCCATTGCCTGCGCCAACAGCAATGCCAACTGCAGCAACGCCAACTGCAACCCAGCCACCTGCTCAGCTCCAGCAACCACATGCCGAGCCTTC
Organism: Catenaria anguillulae PL171; assembly: GCA_002102555.1. Taxonomy (NCBI): domain Eukaryota; kingdom Fungi; phylum Blastocladiomycota; class Blastocladiomycetes; order Blastocladiales; family Catenariaceae; genus Catenaria; species Catenaria anguillulae. The sequence continues at coordinate 187,438 of MCFL01000037.1, read as the reverse complement.
CCCACAGCTGGCACCTGGGCGGGTGTCCCGCACTGTCACCCCGAGCCAAACTCCGTCCCGCGCTCGCCGAGTCAGCCTCAAGCGAGAGGTCACGGCTGCCAAAGTCCTCGCTGGCACGCTCGCCGATGTGAAGAGCCGACCCCGGCGGCGCAAGCACCATCCTCGTCACCTCGATCGGATCCTGGCTCTCCGCTGGCAGGCCCACCTTGTGTCGACGGGTTTGACTCGCTCGCAGGCTTCGGCCGTCGTCTCCAGTGTCCACTTTGGTCACGACGCCAAGGATTCGACCCGCCCTGCTCGCAACACCAACGCGTCCTGGCGAGAGTTCGAAGCGAAGGGCGCATTGGACCCTGGGCTCTGTCATCGCCCTCGTAAGCGGCGCCCCAGCAAGGATCCGATCTATTCCACTGACTTCGTTGAGCGCGCCAAGGCCAAGATGATCGAGCTCACGTCCGACAAGAGGAACCCCGGCCTTGTTTGGCGCAAATTGCAAGCGTGGATCAATGGTGAGCTGCTGACTCTCTTGTCTGCAATCGTCGGAGCGCCGGTTGCGCCAGATGCCCGCTGTGTTAGGCGGTCCGAGTACCAAGTCAAGCGGTACATGAAGTTTCTCGGATACCAGTACATGGCCGATGTCAAAGGCGCTTACACCGATGGGCATGATCGTCCTGACGTGGTGGCTGACCGCAACAAGTTCATTGAGCAGTGGCGGGCCTTGGAGCATCGGATGCCGTGGGTTTGGGAGGGCGTGATCAACGACGACGAGGACTTGCCAATTCAAGTGGATCCAGCCTCCATTGACGTGATCGAAGAGCGCACCAATGGGTCGCGGCGGGTTTCAGCAATGGTTTACCCAAACCTTCCTGCCGGCACCAAGTATCTCGTTCCATGTTTCCAAGACGAGACGACTTTTCACGCAAATGATGGGGCACGCCGTCGCTGGCGCAAAAAAGGCATGTTCATGCTCATGAGCAAGAGCCGAGGCGCCGCAATCATGGTGTCTGGCTACACATGCCCATGCCATGGTGAGGTGGCATCTTTGCGCAAGACCCTCGAAGTTGGCAAGAACAAGGACGGCTACTACGACGGCAAGAAGTTCATGGCGCATTTCGAGACTGTCGTCGAGGAGTTCAAGAAGCTCCACCCTCCCGTGCGTGGTCGTGAGGTCGAACCATTGTTTGTCTTTGACAATGCGGCCGGCCACAAGTGTTTCAAGCCAGACGCCCTGGTCGCCAGCCGTGTTGCGCTTAATGTTGGCGGGCAGCAGCCTAAGATGCGTTCGACGGTTTGGTACTCGACTGATGGTGACGGTGAACAAGTTGAACATCGCCAGTCTTTGGTTGTCGAGGACAATTCGCACGGCCCAGAGAACAAGGGAAAACCCAAGGGCGCCATGCTCATTTTGCAGGAGCGCGGTCTTTGGCCTGCTGGGGGTCTCAAGCTGGTTTGTGCCAAGCTCAAGTCCAACCCTGACTTCATCCCGTGTCGGCAGCACATACAAGAAGGCCGAACCCCGCCGTCCAATAACTGTTGCGCGCGCCGCGTTTTGGAGCTGCAGCCGGACTTTGCCAACGAAGTGTCTTGGCTTGAGGAAGTGTGCCGGCAGCATGGGATCCTACTGCTGTACACTCCCAAGTTCCACCCGGAGCTCAATCGTACGTGCTTCGCCTTCCTCTGGCTCACTCTATGACAAAGCCCACTTGTTCTGCTGATTTGCTGTCATTGCCGTTTTTTTTTTTCAGCCATTGAGCGCAAATGGGGTGCCGCCAAACGCTTCGCGCGGGATAATTGCAGCTACTCTCTTACCGCGCTGCGTGCCGTCATCCCACAGGCTCTGGATTCTGTCCGCCTGTATCTCTCCCGCCGCTTCCATGAGAAATCATTGCGGTACATGGCCATCTACGAGGCTGTCCGGTGCAGTGCTCCCCTCGCCGACCTCATTTGCCGCACCTACCGGTCACACCGTCGCGTGAGCGACACCACCATGGAGGGTGCAATCCGCAAAGCGGCCGAGCGCAATCCCGAGCAGAAGCAGGCGTTGCTGGCGTTGCTTGACCCGGAGCAATCACAACTTTCCCACTCCATTACGTTGTTTGGTGCAGGTGGTGACGATGCCGGTGAAGAAGAGGCTGGTGAGGATGAAGACGATGGTGATGAAGGTTGGGAAGATGCTGATTGATGGTCTCTATGGCTCTCGTACGTTTTTCTTTTTTCCGTTTTTCTCTTCTTTGCCCGCTTTTTTTGGTGATTTGTGTCTTGCTGCCTGGTTGCATATTTATTGCCAAATGCATGGTTGAGTCAGTTTCGCTCCAGTCGTGTTTCGTCCGTTGTTATGTGTGAAGACAAGTTCCCAGATGAGGTTGGCCTAGCATTCATCACTGTGCGCAGCTTTGCCGATCCGCCTCCTCAAAAATCGGGCAAACCCCCAAGTGCTTTGATGTCATGCGACCAAAAATCATTTTGCTTAAGGTTTTTTGGTGGCAAAGTGGCTGGCTTCTCTTATCCAAAGTGAGGTAGCCACTCTGTCTTCATTCACCGGCACTGACCCCATCACGTGAACTGAGGACAAGACGCGTCAAAAAACCTGTCAGTTTGAACCTGATGGCACCATAAACATAAGCATGACAATAACAATAACCATCAGATCCAAAGCACCGCCTTAAAGAACCTTACGCTGCCAAGTTTCGTACACATCGAGCTCAACTATTCAACTCAATTCAACCAAACTCCAAACTGAGCAGACATGGAGTCGCCCTCACCTCCGCACACCTCTCCAACGCCGACTCCAACTCCGACTGTGGGTTCCGGTTCCGGTGCCCCGCCGTCTCGAGCTCGACGCGCAACCGCAACCGCAACCAATGCCAGTGCCACGGCTACCGCTGAACGAGGCCATGATTCGCCTGCACCTGCAAGCTCAAGGCCCTCGTCGCCCTTGCCCTCGCTCCGCACCCTCAGCCTCAGTCCTCGCGGCCGCCTCACCACGCGTCGCATTGCCTCGCTCGTCCTCGCCCTCTCACTCCTCGTGGCGCTCTTGCTCACGCCCCCAACCGCGTCTGCCAAACCACACAACCACAACCACAACCACAACAACCATGATGAGACCCATGACGACTCTGAACCTCATGCGCACACACAAGCATCGTCTTCAGCTGATCCACCACCGTCGTCTCAAGACTGGCAGCATCCACAGCATCCCGCTGCGGCCATGGCCATGGTTGCCGCTATCAACAACCCAATCCCAAACCAACTGGGCTTTGAGGTCACCAAGGACACTCCTCCCGCATCCGCACCCGCATCCGCACCCTCATCCACTCCAACATCGACTTTGTCTACCGCTTCTGCATCAACGACACCGGCCACTTCATCCCCGGCTCCCGCTCCCGTGCTCGCCTTTGCCCCACCCCCGCGCTCCCCTTCCGCAGAATCGCAATCGCAATCGAAATCGAAATCGCCATCGCCACTGGTCGCAAGGGCCAAAGCCATCCTGGCCGACCTTGACCTGCGCCACCCAGACTGGCACCATTTGGGCCACAATGCCGTCCGCTCCTTGCTCTCTGGTACGGCTTTGTCTTCTGACACGTCCCCTTCCTCGTCGTCTTCCTCGCGGAAACAAGCCGCCGCCGCCTCCGGGGCCGCAGGCGATGCGGTCAGCGTCATTGATCCGCAAACAGGGGCGGGCGGCGATTGGCTCGGATGGATCCACTCTGGTGCTGCTTCCGCTGCGGCTGCGGGTTCGTCAGACGACCCGTCAAACACGTCCGGTGAGGCAAAGGCTGCTGCTGCTTCTTCTCCTTCCTCCTCTAAACGCAACGCGCTCAAGGCTTATTTGGACAAGGCAAAGGAGGCCGTCAAGTTGCTCAAGAAGGTGTGGGAGGTGGACCAGGATCAAGAGGCTGGGTTCATGTTGGCACAAATTGCCCTTGTACGCTCGCTCATCTTTTGCTTCCTTTTTCTTGATTTCTTGGTTACTGTAACTCACTCCATTTTTGATCTATGTAGTTTGGAAACTACTCGCTCCCACCCTCGCCTCAAATCTCATTCGACCTGTTCCGCCACCTTGCATCCACCACGGGCAACGCCACCGCCCACTACTACCTTGGTCTCTTTTACTCGACCAACCTCGGCGGTGTCCTGACTCCCGCACCCTCGTCCTCGTCGTCGCACGATATCCCGCCCACCACCACCAACCTCAAGGCCATTGTCCGGCAAGACAAGGCCCTGGTCCACTACACCCTGGCGGCCTCCTCAGGGACCTGCCCCGGAGCCGAAATGGCGCTCGGATACCGGTACTTGCAAGGCATAGGTGTTGTGCAAGACTGCGCGCGCGCCGCAGTCATGTACTATGCGGCCGCCAAACGCGTCATTGACGTGCACTTGCAAGGCCCTCCAGGCGGCCTTCGTCCACCGCCACATCACGTGCGCTTGTCAGATGACGTGGGCGGCGTGTACGGTCCCGGGTCCACATTGGCCAGCAAAACACTTGGTGCATCTCAAGGTGGCGGCGGCGGGGCAAGTGCCACCTTGTCCGAAGAGGACGCGTTTGATTATTACAAGATGCTGGCCGAAAAGGGCTCGCTCAAGCATCAGCTTGACTTGGGGATGGCCTTGTATTCCGGCACGGCAAGCGTCAAGCCCGATTTCCGTCGCGCTTTCAGGTACTTGAACTTGGCGGCCACCACCGATTATGGCGCGCTCGAGCGTGCGGCGGCGCGTGGCGCGTGGCCTGCGGGCGTGGGTGGTGGACCTGCGGCCGGGCCCGCTGAGGATGAAGTGGCGGCCGCGGCCGCGGCCGCCGATCAGGTGCCTGTGAGCGAAGCACTCAAGGACGCCAAACGGATCATTGGAACGAGCTCCGGATTGATTGGTCAAATGTATTTGCGGGGTGAAGCCGTCAAGCAAGACAATGCCACGGCACGTATTTGGTTCCGACGCGGCGTCCAGCTCGACGACGCGCTGAGTCTGGCGTGGTTGGGGGTCATGGACATTGATGCGTACGAGTTGGCCGTGGACGTGGCCAGGCATAAGCATCGCGCGGGCGTCGAGTTGATGGCAGGCGATGTGCCGCCCGAGGCCGACAAGCGCAGGGCATTGTTGGCGCTCATGAAGGCCGCAAAGGCAGGGCAGCCGCTTGCCCTGGCGTACTTGGGGCATCATTATGCGAGTTTGGGCAAGTATGCCGAGGCCATTCAGTATTACTCGCTGGCCGTCAGTCATGGACACATGCTGGCCACGTTCAAATTGGCCGAAATGCATTATTATGGGCTCGGCACACAAGCAAATTGCGCAATGGCCGTGAGTTACCTCAAGGGCGTGGTCGAAAGGGGTATGGAGTGGTTGGATCCGGTCATGTCGGTGGCGCACAACTTGTACGATGCTGGAACCAACACGGAGCTCGCCGAGTTGTTGTACTTGATTGCCGCCGAGCGCGGCGTCGAGGTCGGCATGGCCAATTTGGCGTGGATGCTGGATCAGAGTCGGGCACCCACCGCCGCCGCGGCTACCGCGACTCAAGCATCCTTGTCTGTGTCGTCGTCGGGCGGCGGCGAGCTGGCACAAGCGGGTGATCCTATGTCGTCATGGGTATCGGGCATCCAATCGCACGTTGCTCAGGTGTTGAGCTTGGTTCTCGACTACGCATCCTATGCGACCTTGGGCCTCATCCCCTCGTCTTCGTCATTGGCGCTTTCTGGGACACACCTAGCTTCCACGCACACGTCCAAGCACCCATACTTTCCATCGACCAAGGTCAACACGGACCACTTGGCCTTGCTGTACTGGATCCGATCGGCCAATCTCAACAACGACGACGCCAGAGTCAAGGTCGGCGACTACTACTACTACGGGCGGGGTACGCCCCAGAGCTACTCGCTTGCCGCGGCATCGTATGCGGCTGCAACACAGAGCCAGCAGTCGGGGATCGCCATGTGGAACCTCGGGTACATGTATCACCACGGGCTGGGCGTGCCCAGGGATTATCACATGGCCAAACGGTATTACGACCAGAGCTTGACGACCGATGGCGATGCGTGGTTACCTGTGAGCTTGAGCTTGTTGCACTTGCATGTCGAGAATTGGCGCGAGGTGGTGTTTGGAAGTGGCACGTCCGGGGCCGCCGCCACAGCGGACACCAAGCGCGCCGACGAGATTGCCAGTGCAGCTACCAAGGACTCGGAGCTTGCGCAAAAGCAACAACCGGATACAACCGACCCGGCCGCCGCACCTCCCTCTGACGCCAAGATGAAGGACTCGACCTCGCCGTTGCAACCGCCCAGTGTCCCCAACCAACCTGCGGACAACACGGGTGGTGCCGAGAATGACGATGACTGGACCTGGCATGACCTCAACAAGCGCCGCGCAAAGACGGCCGCGCACAATGCCCGTGGCATGCTGTCGCGCATGTGGCGTGCTGCCGTGCATTTTGTGGTTGGCGGCGACAATGGCACCGCGACCGATGACGATATCGAGTCGTTGTTGCTAGTGAGTTTTTGCCTCGTGCTCGCCTACTTGGTTTATGTGCGGCAGAATCAGGCCATGGCCAGGCAGCAGGTCATGCTCGAGAGGCAAGAGCAGCAGCAGCAGCAGCAGCGCGCCGGCACGCAGCAGCAGGGCCCTGCGGCAGCGGCGCCCGTGGTGACGGACCAGCAGCAGCGGCAACAGGAAAGACAGACCGAGGAGGCAGTTCCGGAACTTGTAACAGAGCCGGCGGCTGCAAGCGTGGCCACTGCAACTGTCGGGCTGGGTGATCGTGCGGACCAAGAGGTGCGTCAGCGTGCAAACGCTGCGACGATGGTTCCTCCAGCGGCTTCTTCTTCATCGTCATCCTTTTCCACGTCAACGACAACGACTTCATTCCAATCCGCGACCTCGACATCATCTGCACCCCTATCGCCCTCCTCGTCATCCACATCTTTCCCCTCGTACACATTTGGGCGCACAAATCCATTCTCGTCCCCGTCATCGTCATCGTCATCGCCATCGTCATTGTCAACGCAACCACCGGCCTCCTCGACATCCTCAGTCCGTGGCCGGTCCCCGTCGCCCGTGCGCAGCATCACCGTGGGCTCGAGTTCATCGTCATTGTCTTTGTCCGCCAACGGGCTGGGCGCACCGACTTCTAATGCAGGCGGTGTCACTCGCAAATTGTCCATCAATGAGCTGTTTGCATTGTCCGGGTCAAGTTCGTCGCGGCCAGGTCAAGTGGCCGCAGTGGATCCGGCCACTGTCCCACTGCCTCCGGGTGGAATGTCGTCGGGCAGTGAATCAGAGTCAGAGGACATGGCACATCGGGCGAATGGCGGCGTGAATGGTGTTGATTGAGATTCGTTTTTTCTTGCTGATGTTGTTGCTCTTGTCTGTAGTTTACATATCCCATGTTAATACATCGACCACATTGATCGTTTGAGCAATTCCAAAGGCGCTCAATTGTGATGCATGAGAAGCACGAGATACAAACACAAGACAAACGAATCTGGGCGACCCACTCGCCAAGGAAATACACTTTGATGAAAAATCGAAGCAAAACAAGAATCAGTCATCATCCACAATGTCCAACTCCTCCAACGCCCTCACCATGCCCTCCCACATCTTGACACTGCGATCAAAGTACTCGACTTGCGAATCGACCACCTCACTCAACATTTCGCGAAAATCACCCGCCCTGCTCGCCGTGGCATAATCCACCTCTCGTGCCACCTCGGCCGAAAACAACTCGTCCACGTCCCTTGCAGCTTCGCTCTGCACGCTCAGCTTTGCAATCTTTGCCTCCAACTTTGCGGCGCGCTCGTGCCTCGCGCGCTCATGATCCACGCCCTTGATCTCATCGTACTTTTCCTTGATAAAATTGCCAACGCTCGCCACCACTGCGCCGCCGCCCACGCCCACGCCGCCCGCACTTGCGCCAGCGCCGCCCAACGCCGACACACTTGCGGTGTGCGCGCCAAAACCGCCACCTGCATCCAAACCTGCGGGCGGCAACGGCACCGGCCCGCCCGTGACCTTTGCCAGCTCGCACCGATGGGCATACACGGCGGCCTCGAGCTGCTCACGCTCGGCCTGCTTCTCGTCCCTTCGCCTCAGTGCCAGCTTGACGCTCGCACACATGGCCAAGGCGTCACGTAAATGCGCAGCCAAGTCCACATCTTCCCTGCGTGTGGCCTCGCCGCGCACGCGTGCCAGGTCGTACCATAGGCCACCCACTTTGGTCAGTGTGCCGACCATGTCTGCTTGTGGGGAGGCGCCCTCAAGCGCGCCCAATTTGGTGATGCCTGCGCCCAGGTCCAGAAAGTCGTGCTCGAGGTCGACGTGGCGTTTCACGAGTTTGGCGTGCAGTTTATCGACGGCGGCAAGTTGCGATTCGAGTGTTTCGGTGGCTTCGCGGAGGCCCGTGAATTTCGGGTTGGGGCGCTTGGGTTTTGCGCCCGATGAAAGCGCCGTGGGTAGCAGCGAGTCCATGAGCGCCGAATCGGAAGGTGCAGATGCAGTGGCGGTGGCTGCGAGCTTGCGATCCACTGTGCTGGGGCCGCCCGAGCCAGTTGCAGAAGCCTCATTGGCCGATGACGATTTGATTTCCGCCAAGTTCCAGTCGACCGCCGTGAGAAACCGGCGCAGGCTCGAGCTCTTTTGCAGCAAGGGGTGGCGCGTGATGCGCGACAAGAACCGTTGCAAGCTGACCCTGCGCCGGTCCACAAACTCGGCGCTGAACCGATCGCCCGTGATGTACTCGAGCCGGTGCTTGCCCGGCAGCGGGCATACAATCACGGCCGGGTACTCGACCACAAGCGTGTCGTGCAGCCAAACAAAATCCGTGAATCGGCGGCGCACGCTGTGTGTGGCATTTTGGTGCAGCACGTCGCGTGTGGTGATGAGGTACGACACGTGGGCTTCCTTGAACCCTTCGCCGTGCTTGTGCGGGTCCGTCACGCTTACTTCGTAAGGGGACCGCCGGTGGACCAGTGTGTGAAAGGATGTGAGCGTGGTTGGATCGAATGGGGTTGTTGCGGGCGAGGCTGCCGAGGTTGGCCGCGGGTTGTTGGGCTTGTGTGTGGCCGATTCGGCCGTGGGCGAGGTTGGTGTGCTGGTCGGTTGCGGGTGGATGACGGTGGCCGCAGAGGCAGACCCGGACGACCCTGACCCTGACCCTGACGACAGGTGCGATGTGGCAAACGTGGCGTTGGTGGACGAAAAGGAGGCGTCGCCGTGTTGCGTGCTTCGAGGTTGGTGTGCTGTTGACGCGTTGTTGTTGTTGGGTGGCGGTGGCGAAGAGGAGGGCGGGTGTGTATAGTCGTCGTGCAAGACGAGGTGGCCATCGTCGTCGTCGTCATCGTCATCATTGACGTCCTGGCTCCGGTCAAGTGATGAGGCGAGGATGAATGAGTCAAAAAATGTAGGAAAAGGACGCGTTTTGTAGGACACGTACGGCAAAGGGCTGGCCGGGATGACCCGCCGAGGCAATGATGGCCGTGATATCGTCCAGGCCGCTCGCGCTGCCAGACGTGGTATGCGTGTTGGCCGTGTTGGAGCGCCGCGAACCACCGCCTGCAGGCTTTGGCGACGACGCCTCCGTCTCCCAAACAACATTCGAGTAGCCGAAATTTTCAAAGTCGTCCATGGCAAGGGGTCAGTGGTTCCGAGTGTCGAAATGCTATTGCGTCGGGTCCTGGTGTGATTTCATCACAAACACGGCGAGTATGAGTGGGTGCAAATAGTTTTATGAATCGCTTGAAGGAACGACACATTGCAAAAGAAAATGAGTCTTGGCAGTGATCGGCGGATCGGCGGTCTGGCCTCACTCACCCATTCGGACCTGCGCTTTCTTTCGTTGCTCCATTTGCGCTCCCACCCCGTTTGGTCAATTCACACTACTATCGACCCGACTGGAAACCGCCCGCAAGCGCAAGAATTCTCTCACTCGGCCACAGGCAGTCACCCGGACACTGTTTGCCTTTTGCGACCACCTTATCCTCCGTTTTGTTGGGACAACGCGCAGGCTGCCCTTCTCTTTGATTCCCAGTTCCCACAGCGACACCCATACTCCGAGTGGCCCCCCTGACGACGGCTTGTGGCGCTCAATTCTCTTCTTGCTTCCTTTGAGTACGCACTCTTTCTTTGCGGCTGTGTTTGGGGTCGTCGTTCCATCCATGGCGCGCCTGAGCAGTTTTGGTTCTAGGACGCGTCTGACTCGAGCTTCACGATGGTTCCCACAGCCGGCAACGCTGAAAGCACACGGCCCACATCATGATGACGGCGGGTAGCCGCAACAGCAGTTCTGGATCCGCTTCCGGAGCAGCGCCAGGTGGCGGTGGCGCCAGCAGCGACTGCGCAAACAACTTTTTCAGTTTTGACGAGTTCCCAAACCAATCCCGGATCAGCTCGCCTTTGCAGAATCCGCCAATGACCATTCCTCTTTCTGGCGGCGGCGGGACAGATGGCGATCATGAAGGTCACCAACAAGGGAATGGCCCCATTCCGACTTCATTCCACATATCCACCACGGCCAGAGCCAAGCTGGAAAGAGCGGCCCAGTACCACGCTTTCCATGCCAGGCAACAATTGCTTCATCATCACCAGCAACAACAGAGACGCACTCCCTTGGATGATGTGTTTGCTGATATTCCTCCCTCACCTCTCAGCTCCCTGTTGCTCGGCGGCGGCGCCATTGGATCATTTCAACAACATCCGCACCATGCTCAACACGCAGCAGCTTACGCCGCTGCTGCCGGTCGGGCATATTCGCATATCCCGCTCGCACACCCAAACGACACTGCAAGCAGCACACCGAATGCCCCAGAAGGGCCAACCACATCGAGTCTTGGCTTTACAAACTACCCTGAGCTTCCCTCCTCCTCCTCCTCCTCCTCCTCCAACAATCCACTCACTTCCAATCAGCAGCTCCACCACAACAAGCCCTCTCCTGCATCCTCCACATCCATTCCGCTGTCTCCCTACACCTCGTCGCTTCTTCTCCCGCTCGACATGTACGCGACCACACCCGAAGGCCAGCGCCATCACATCCACCTCATGGACTCGCCCGCCATGTCGTCGCTGCTCCTCCACCCGCACATTGCCCCAAGCGCAGGCACACTCACGCCAACGCCACTCGCCACGCTTCCCGGCGGTGTGTGCGCCGACCCGAAACTGCTGTGCGCATCGGGTGCCGCACCCGCTGCCGTATCAGCTTCGACATCGGCATCCTCCGGCCAATTACCGCCAGCCGCATCGGCATTTGCATACCAGCACCAGGGCACGGGTGGCAGCGCCGGTGGCGGGTATTTTCCCCATGCAGCTGCAAGCTTCTATGCCACGCAAAGCATGTCAGCGTCTTCCTCGGTTGCATCGGCACTTTCAATGGCTGCACTCGATCCCACCATTATGTCTGGCGCGTCGTCCAGATTCACATCGCCCGCAGGCGCGTTTCGCGCGCTGTCTGCGCCGCCCATGGTCGAGTCACGTGTCGGGTCACCCATCAGGGAGATTGTAGAGGACCAGGCGCAACACGAACTTGACTCAGAGATGGAGCAAGGCCAAGGTGATTGTATGCGTGCACCAGCCACTGGTCCAACGACCAGGCGCATGACGCGGCGCGCGCGTCGGCAAGAGGACGAGCTTGAGGATGACGACATGGAGGTGGACACACCGTCGGAATTTCACGTAACCGTCAAGCTCGAGCCAGACGCGGATCCGATGGACGAAGACAACGGCAGCCACGTGGATGCCAAACCAACGCAGACTCCGGCAAAGCGGCCCGTGGGCCGCCCGCGCAAGACCCGCGGCCGGCCAAGGCGCGTTGTGGCCGAGCAGGAACCTGAGCAAGGGCCAGAGACCGAGCCCGGGGTCGAGGTGGAAGTGCCAGCGGCACGCAGCAAGAGGACGAAACGAGCGGGTGCGGCCAAGGCAAAAGACGGCGGGTTATTGTCTGGTCTGGGCGACGCGCTGTTGCTCACAGCCGCCGCCGCTGCTAAATCGGCTGCGGCGTCCGAGGGCTCTGTACGCCAGGCGTCGGACGCGGAGGATCATGAGCCGCAAGAGGATGCGGGAATGGGTCAACTGCATTCGCCACAGCCACAGCCACCCGCACCGCCTGCACCTGCGCCTGCAGCGCCAAAGTCAAAACCGTCGTCCAAGAAACGTTCGCGTGCATCGACAGCTCCAAATCCGCCCACAGCGGCATCTGCTGCTCGATCCATCCCCGACAATCATCCCACGAGCCATGTCGCGTATCCAAAAGCCAGCCTGGTCGTGGGCCAAATCGATTTGTTTCCTCACCCGCTCGACGCGCGCGTGACGGATTTGCGCAGGCACTTCAAGTCGCGCAACTCGTTTGGGTCGGGCGCTCTCGAACTTGCGCTTTCGGCTACGGCGCCAAACATTCCATCTCCACTGTCCATCTCGATGTCGGCTGTCGCGGGCGGTGACGACGACAATGACCAACATCACCAAGACGATGGCAAGCCCAAAACGACGGCAGAGGCGAAAGCACTTGGCATGTCCAAGGATGCCATCCGGCAGCTGCGCAACAAGATCTCGGCACGCAATTTCAGGCAGCGCAAGAAGCAGTACATTCATACACTCGAGGATCAGGTGCTGGATTTGAAGCGGCAGCTTGCCGAGGAGGTGAAAGCTCGCGTCGAGGTCGAGGCAAAGCTCAACCAGTGTGAGCGGCAGTTGGGGGTACAAGAGACGCCCACAAGGGGCGAATGGCCCGTTGGGTGGAGGGAAGAGGTTGGCCGGATTGGCATGGTTGAGGGTGAGGACGGGGAAGACGATGTAGAGGATGGCGACGACGACGAGGCCGTTGGTGATGAGGCAGCGGGTGCCAGCAAGAAGAAGAGGCAGCGAGTGAGTTCGGCACCGCCCGCTGGAAAGAAGTTTCCGGGTGCAGTAGCTGCCGAGGGAGCAACTGGTGAATCGACAGGCAAGAGGAAAGGCACGAGAAAGAGCTCGGCCGCACAACCACAGAACGCGTCCACATCGGCAGCAGCTGAGGCAGAGCATGAAGATTCGGAGCCGCCCGTGGAACTCGAGCACACGGCCATGTCCCGTCAGTCCAGCACGCAGCCCAACCAAGCGCCTGCGGCCGTGCCGGCTGCAAACTATTATCCACACGCTGGCACCGCGCCTACCGCCATGGTTGCCATGCCGCCTGGTATCTACTCGCCGCTCCAGCAGCAGCATCTCACTGCTACACATGCTGCGGCTGTTGCCCCAGGCGCCTACCCCGCTTCATCCAGCGCGGCTTCCGGGACAGGAGCGGCTTCTGGATATTCTGCCCAGCACCACCCATTCATGGCGTACCAACAGCACATGCACTCGGCAAGTGCACAGGCGGCTATTTCACACGCGCGGCGAGCGGCCGCAGCTGCGGTCAGTGCTGCCATGGGCGGCGGCCCCGGTGGGCACCAGACAAACACGCATGGCATGTACCAGCATGGACAGGGGCCGCACTATCACGTCGGCGCTGCACGGCGCTGACAATTCAACATTCAAAGGCGTGCGACTCGACGCGTTGGCCTCTCACTGTTGGCCAGATTTTTGCACTTCTCGGTTGTCTCATCGGAGAGCTTGATGTTGGCAGTATCACTTCAAGTTGGTAGCACTGGTTCATCGTCGTTGTTGGCCTCTCATTTCATTATGACCATGACTTTATCACTTTCGTACTACACATCCATCGTTGGGTTGGATCTTGTTTTCACCTCAGTCTTCTCGGCCATCATGATGAGCTTGAGCTTGTGCTTGTGATCATGTCCAGACTAGTCATAAATTCTACCGCTGGCAACGTCCGACGCATTCTTCAATGTACACTTGAAGCAATGATTTGTCAAGCTGATCGATGATGTACTGACCAGGGCCCCCAACATCAGCATGCTCCGACCACGGACCATACTCTTTCCTTTCCCGTTGCGCGCCGCCAGCGGAGGACAACAAGTCGCCCGGATTCAAGCCGACGCCGAGGACAAAGATGAACGACAATTGCTGGTGCAAGTGACAATCCTGGAATCATCCGAAACGAATCTGTCGGTACTTGACTCATGATCCGTCTCAAGCTGCATTCCATCATTGGTTCACACAGCACGGTGTCCATCCGCAGGTCCATGGCCCAGTCGCACTGCGGACACCTCTGGCCTTCAGCGCTGGCCGTTGGGCTTGCCATGTGCCGGTGGTATACTGAAATGGTGTCCAACAAGGTCATTCTTGAGGTACGTGTAGCCTGACGCCTCACCGCTGGTGTGATTCCTCGCCTAACTCAGAACCGATCCTCAACAGCTCGGCGCAGGTACAGCGCTTCCGAGCACACTTGCATGCACACTTCCCAATCTTGGTCATTGCCCAGGCCCGCGCAAGGTCATTGCAACAGACATGATGCTTTCGTCAATGCCGTCCTTGGACGAGATCCGCCATCACAACCCTGCAATCCGCGATTCAATGCTTAGCATGCACGCAATGCCGTGGGGCGTTTCAGATGCCGTGTACGGGGTATTGGACGAGGCACTGGTCGATCAGGTGGATGTGGTGCTCGCTGCTGATTGTTTGTTTCACCACGATGGTATGGCCTATACGCCGCTGGGATTCTGAGGTGGTATTGAACTGACAGGCAGATTGCGATCATGTAGTGTACGATCGAGTCTTTGCGACATTTTCCTTGATTGCGTCTTTTGGAGCCGGTCACGACGGCCGCGCGCCGCCAGTGTTGGTTGTTGGATATCAGCGGCGAAGGTACATATCTACATGCAACCCTGCCCGTTGCTTTCTGCATCCTCTGACATTGGCCTCTCACTTGCTTGACAGTTCATCGCACTCGATTGTGCCGCTCCTCAAGCAATGGGACCTCAAAGTCACACATGCAATCAAGGCGACTCAATTGGCTGAATTCTTTGTGAACCGTGACCATCAGGCGAGCGCTGAGGATCTATGGAGTGAGGCGTATGGGCACGATCCGAGCTGGAACATGAGTGGGTTTGATAGCGTTGATGTATTGCTAATTCAGCCCCATTGACTTTGATTCGCATTTCATTGATGTACCCATTTTCGTCCATCAAGGTCAGCAGGAAGCGGATAACCTCAGTTTGCGTTACCGCGCGCGACGGAGCGCTTGAAAAACTCTGGGAACATTCCTCGCCCTTCCGCCCTGCTGTCTCTGACCACGATACCGGCACCCCCACTCACATTGGCGGTGCACTCATCTTCGTCTACGAATGCCTGATATTCGGAGCCGCCGCCACTGATACTAGCATCGACCACTGGTTTTCCCTCCGAGTCATGCTGCTTGATCGAATCGCTGCCACTCGGCATGGACAGGCATCGAGCAAGCGTACCCGTCCATTTACGGTGGTCCAAGCCCTTGCCAGCATGCTCGCCATCAGAACTTGAAATGTCGTCACCAGCGGCAAGCAGTCCTTTTGAAGGGCCTGTATTGCTTGCTGAGGCAACACCTGAATCGCGACGCTTCTTGTCTGCCTTGACAGGTTTGTGTGCCTTGGTCACACGGAAGCGAATGAAGCGATGCATCAATGACTTGATAACATGTGCCGGACTCGAGGAGAGATCGTCAACCTGAACGGGAACGAGCAATGGCGACCCATCTTGCTTTGAAGTGGGGACGGCCGCCGCAGCATGCTTGTTCTGCCATTGCTTGCGGCGAAGCTTGCGCGGCTTTTTCGACTTGGTTGTGTCTACTTTGGCCTGCTGTTGACATTGATGAGCGGCGGTTTCGGCCCCACACGTGTGGGAATCGGACTCAGTCGCGACGAGGTTCAGAGTTGAATCTGAAGACGGCGATGCCTCTGAAGCCGTGTGGCCGCGACGGGCGAAAACGGTTTTGAGTGAGAGCATGATCTTGCATGTGCTTTTGACCGCCAAACGTTTCACAAGCACTTCGACGGAGAAGGGGCCGGGCAAATAACTAGCAAGAATCTATCTAGATTCAGTGAACTGAACGTTAACGACAAAAATCGTGCACACAGTATTGTCTGCAATGAACCAACCAACCGATAAACCGAACCAAGCAAGGCGCGAAGGATGCCAGGGAGACTCATTGAGACATTGTTCCAGCCAAGCCAATCGCCATCCTCAACATTTGCTCATCCTGTTGAGCAATGTCCGACCTCAGCCTGGCGAACCATTGGGCGGCGCCAATGTCGTGTGGAGGCTGCCAATCGAACAAGGCTGCTCCTTACCGGTATGATACATGCATCCATGGAAACATCGAGGCACGCAAAGGTGGTGGGCCAAATCTCGTTTGGTGGATGAGCAGCACTTGTCCGGGATCAAGGCCTAGTGAGCGTGTTCGAGTACTCGGTTTCTCTGTGTGATGCTGATTCGATCACATGTCAAAATGGGTCTTGTCAGAATCGTCGGGAAATGCTTTCGCGATGCAGTCTCGACTGATCCACAGGCAAAACTGAGGCAGATGATGGATCCAAGCCCAGCAGTCGGGTCGCGAGACTGCTTGACGGGCGAGTGACATCTCGTTGTTGAGAATCCTGCGGTAGATCTCCCAACAGACGAGAGACGCTCTCATACTGGTTGTGGTTGCTGCGTTGGTGTTTCTTCGTGTGTGAGGTAACGGGCGGCGGTGCAATCCTCTCAAAGGGAGCGTTGGACGGCGGTGGCGTTTTCATGGTAAATGTGAAGCGGAATTAAGCTGAGAAGATACATGAGTGGGTTGCCTTGGTAAATAGATAAGTGTGCGGCGAAACAATCAAAAAAGATGCCGTTTCCTCGCGAGGCAGACCGCGAGGGTTGCTCGTGGACGACCGAGAGACATACGAGAAGCAACGACGTTGCAAATTGATGAAGGAGGTGCATGGGTTTGAGTGCATTAAGTCGAATTGATACATGGAAGACTTCAAAGATTCACTTCAATACAATTGGTGCACGAGCATACGACCATGTAGTCGTACAGCTTCGCCGTTTCTGCTTGTTTCTACAAGTGTACACTCGCCGATTCTTGCTCGCGATATACATACAGTCGACACTCACGATAAGCCCGATGCGTTACGTCCGGCTTATGGCGAATCGGGCTTGTTTCGACGACTGTACTTGTGTGGGGTCGGCAAACCCACAAGACGGTCACTGATGCCATCCCTCAGGCTCACTCACACTCATCGGGCGCCTTTCCAAGCAACACCTTCGCCACCGCTAACCGCGCAGCCGTGACACTATCTGCGCCAACCCCATACCACATTCCTACCCTTACCACGGATCCCTCATGTGCAATCACGGCCGACGCCTTGGCCAACTGCCACACGTTTCCATCCTCGTGCTTGACCTCGCGCGTCTGGACTTGTGCGCGGTGCATTCCGTGCCCAACCACATAGGAATGCAGCGCGTGTGCGGGATCCGCGAGAAATGCAGGAAGCAGGGCATGATGGAGGAGCTGGTGGCGCTCGGCGTCTGTCAGCCGCGGAATGGATGCGAGAATTGCCCGAGGATCAGTGGGCGGATGCGCGCCGGCGGGCTCACGGTTGTTTGATGAAGAAGCGGGAGAGGAGCGAGCTGGAGGTTGGAATCGAGGGTCAGTCGAGAGCGACTGGGATCGGTGCGGTGGGTGCGAGCTCGGTTGGGCTTGGGCATGTACGGCTCCCTGTGCGAATGAATGGTGGTTGTCCAAGGACGCGGCTCGGAGAATCGGGGTTTGTTGCATGGCCGCGACATTGGACGTGTCCGACATTTGCCGCTGCTGCAACTGCGATTGATGTTGATGGGGATACATCTGGGGATAACCATAATGGCTCGGAAATGCAAGCGCGCTGTGATACGTCTGTGGCATTGCCCCGTGTGGATACCCGCCCATGCCCATCCCCATGCTCATCATGCCCATTCCGGACCCGCCCATCATCATTCCATTCCAACCGACTCTCGCATATGCGCCGCCATATGCACTCCCTTGGGCCTGCGCCATGAGCTGCTGAAACTGTTCCATGGTCAGTGTGACCGTGCTCGGTCCTGCGCCTTGTGCCACCGAGTGTGGTGGCGGTGGCGGCTGCGTGCTAGAGTCGGCCGACGGCGAAGAGTGCAACGGCAGCATTGCTGGGGACGCGCGGGCCGACGATGGCATTGGGTGTGGGGTGAGTGTTGTAGGCGACAGACCGTTGATTCGAAGCGGAGGAGTGGGTCGCGGGAATGCGATCGTGTGCGACAGATCGCCTTGGATGGATGAGGAACTGCTCGGTGCAGGTGAGGGTATTGGTGCAGCAGGGTCGAGAAGCTGTTTGCGGGTTTCAGTTGGCGCAGGCGCGGGTAATGCTCTAGGGGAAGAGTCCCGATCGGGAATGGAAACGGGCACTGGGGGTTCTGGCTTGGGCTCCGCACTGCTCAACAATGCAACCGTAACTGGGATTTGTGGAGACGACACGGGAGAGTCTCGACCAATTTCGGAATTGGGTTCCGCCTTGACACTGTTTGGCCGCGGTTTCGCGCTGGTTTCGGACTTGATGACAACATCACCTGGGAAAACATCATGCACTTGCCGCTGGATGCTTTCAGTCCCATCCCGTGGATCTGTACGACGGCGTAGACGCGTACGATCTCGCGATCGCGAGTGTGAACGTGATTGGCGTGCACTTTTGCAACTTGTCTCTGACGCCGGTGATGGTGACCAACGACGCGACCTGGTGCGACTGGTGACTGAGATGGGCGACCGTGATCGGCGACCGACGACGTGAGCTGGCCCGACTGGTTGTCGACTTGGGCGACCGGGATCGTGGGCGGTACACATCCTCGCGTCGGGACGCCAAAGTGGAACGGTCGGTCCGGTTACGTGATCGAGACCGTGAAGCACGAGAATCCGGCCGGTAGCTTTGCGAATTGACGCGGTCGCCGTGCGGCGGAGATCGAGAGCGTCGGCGCTGGTGGTGATCGCGGTACGTTGGCGACCGTCGCCGAGTTGCTTGTGCAGATGGTCGGTAGCTGTGGCCTTGGAGGCTCCTGAGTGGCGGTGGCGAGCAAGAGGGTGATCGTCGGGCACGGGTACGTGTGCGTGATCGTGAGCGGGTGCGTGAGCGAGAGCGACGGCTATGTCGCTCTCGGCGAGAATCACTTGTGGATGCTGAGCTTGATTGTTTATCGTGCGTGTATGCGCGGCCATCAGAGCCCGCAGGTCGGTAGGATTGTGATCCGGGGCATAGTTGTTGCTGCCTGAGTGTGCCGTGCGGGATGACTGGTCACCTAATGGGCGTTGTGATGATGAGACGCCGACTGTGCTGGGGCGAATCGGGGGGCTTTGCGAGGTAGGCGTACTCGCGAGTGAGATGGACGAGGACCGTGATATGGACGGTCGAGGATTGGATTCATGCAACACTGGGGAAAAAAAAAACAATAGCGTCAAGTAAGAAAACCACTTTTTCGCGGTCAGTCGCTGCAGTGATGCAGAAAATGCAGAGTGAACGTACATGCAGGCCGAACACCATGTCTTGCTGCGAATCCAAGCCAATCGGAGGGCTGCTTGCCACGAACCGCCAAAAAGACGACATGTGTTAGCGCATTCACACGCGCTTCGCTCAAGACGGACGAATCGCCCCAGCAAGTCACATGGCTTGTTGTCGCTGTTGCGCGCCAGAGGCCCGACCCAGATTTGCGCTCAAAGGTGACGCGAGGGAGTTCAATTGATAGCACAAGCAGGGATTCCATGACCATGGCCCGAAATGGCTCAATCTTGCACGAGCGGAGTTGCTTGAATTCCGAAAGGTAGAGATCGTTGAGGCGGGCGGAAAGTAGGTCCATAGAGGCGTCAACTATATGCAGAGGGTGCATGGGCATGAGAAACCGATGGAGACATGGTGGTCAACAAGACTTTCTGCGAAGACGTACTGTCGGGCACAAAGTGGTCGTCGGCACGCAACACGGGCTGATCTGGACGATCTGGCAAGAAGCCGTAGTTTGCAATTCGGGATTGAATGGATCGCGGCAAGTGTGGACTTGGAGTGAGGATGGCTAGAATGGCGTGCAGCTTGGCATTCGCCATTGCCATTGGCAAGCCGCCAGCGCGGCTTTGGCCATAAACGACGAGACTAGACGGTGCAATAGCAAAGGCAACTGTCGCCGGTGGATCGTCATTGGTGTTGCTGTTGCTGATCACGGCGCTGCCAATCGATGGGTTGGGTACGAGATACATGTGATTCGTGAGAAGGTCGTTGGGAAAGAATCGCTCCAGTGCCCAATCGATTCCTGCTGACGACTGCCCGTCGATGAGCGACGGGAATTTGGCCGATAATCGAGTAAGAGCTTCGGAGTGTGAGCGGATGATGTGCGCAACGTTGACAATGTCATTGGTTGATGCATCGACGCGGAAGTGGCAAGGACAAGTAGGGATGGATGCAAAGTCGGGCGGGAGCGGCTTTTGTGCCCATTCGGAAAGGTTAAACGGTCGAGCATTTGCTTCGAGCGGCACATTCACCCCGGCAGATCCATGATTGGATGGCGGTTGAGTTGACTTGGCCGTGGCGCGGGCGGGAGTCAGGACGACAATGTCAGGCGATGACGGTACAGCAGCATGGTCTCCGTGTACTAGACTTTCTTTGGAAAATGGCGTGAAGGCTTCAGGCACGGATGATGGAGTCGGATGCCGTCGATGTGGACTCGCTGGCGTTGACTTTGGCTGTGGCGACGGCGTGTGAGGTCGCGGCGGCAGATGTGGAGATGGTGGTGGCCTTGAGACAGCGGAATCGGCAGCGTTGCGATGGTCGACATGACCGGGCGGTGAATTCATCTTTGATTGCGCGAGCTGGCATGTGTGGGTTGCATTTATGATGGGTGAGGGTGACCTGTATGCTTGCAATGCATTCATCGTGCAACACCTGTTTGAATCAATTTGACTTTTCTGTTTGTGACATTTGGGCAGCATCTGCAACACCTGCAGATCGTTTTGCCATGTCAATCTCTGATCGTGTGGGAATCTGAGATGGTGAGGACAACACGCGAGAAAAGTTGCAGGAAACGAAATTGCTGCCCGCCCGGCCACTTTGTGCCTTTCCCTTTCCCTTTCCCTTTCCCTTTCCCAAAGCTTCTCCTTGTGCCTTTGGACCTTGTCACTCGCCCTCTCTTTCTGCCCCCTCCCTCTATGTATACCTTCCTCTACTTCCTGTCCGACCTGTCTTTCCCACTCCCGATCCTTGATCCCTGATCCCTTACCCTTCAAGTTGATCCTCTCAATTCGACTGCCGCCCACCTCACCCTTGCTCCAAGTTCCTTCGCCCTCACCCAATTCTTCATCACGCACGAGTCCGCCAGTGCATTTCACCAACGATAACATGCATGGAGACACATCCGCCGCTGGTGCCGGCAATGCATCTGCCGATAGCCGTGGACAGATCCCGACTCGGAACCTTGAACTCGACGCCGACTTTTGCCCATGCATCGGCCACGCCCTCGGGTCTCACTCGCCGCCATCCTCGACTGGCAGTAGCACGGACGCCTCGGACGGTGCGCGCAGGTCCAAGTCTGTCCTCGCGCGATGCAGTTTGTCGCACATTATCATGCACCACCCGACAGGATTTGCGCGTTTGTGCAGTGCTTTTCCGGACCTGCCGCGCAAGCTCGCGACCAAGTATCCATTCCCGCTCAACAAGCTCATGGGTGCCGTGTGGCCATGGGCCGCCCCGTTGCCGCTTCGCCAGCGCGTGGACTTGGGCTTTCATGCCATTCAATCGTGGATCCCCGGCGTGGGGTCGGTCATTGGCCAGGGCAAGTGCAGTGACGGTGCCATGAAGAGGTCCGACCCCGTCTTGGCCTGCTCTGCATCAAACACTCGTGTTTCCATTGCCGTGCTTGCTGACCAGCCGATTTAATAGTCTCATCTTGCACATGCTCGTCGTTGTGGCCGAGGAGCCCACTGGAATGAGCCAACTGATTCAAGATCGTATCGCAAAACTCGGACTTCCATCGATGGATACGTTGGGCGGCAAGCGTGCAGATGTGAGGGTAAGTTGACACTGTCTACGTCGACTTTGCACTGGTTAGTCGCGTTTGGTCTCACATCTTTGGTTGAACAGTATTAGAGCCTGGTCAGCTCCCCACCGCTCTCGAGTCGTACCACACGGCATCCCAGCTTGCACAAGAATACCCGGACGAGTTCAAGGCATTGTCTCAGTTCAAACTCGACACTTTTTCGCCAATGACGGTGCTCGCCAAGCTTGCCATTCCGCATCCGCACATCACGGCCATTCACATTTCGAGCGCGTCGTGGGTTGCGAGCGCGGTCGCGTGTGGCGGCGCCGAGGTGCGAGGATCTGGAGCCACCATTTTGGATGCCCGGGCCGCCGTCATGTTTCACCTGATTATGCTTGCGGTCAAGGGCCTGGTGCCGTCACGCTGGGGCGAACTGGTGGCGGGAACGGCGTCGTTGACAAAGTGTCTCAGTGCGCTTGGGTTTCTGTTTTCTCGACTTGACGCACTGACAGTCTTACTCGTATACTTGCTTGCACTTGCAGGCGTGGTTGCAATCAACACAAACGTCCGTGAGCCCATCAAACCACCATTCCCAGTGTTCAAGTACATTGCTTGGTTCCGCAAACACCGTGCTCTCGAGCGCCGCCTTGTGCAACTCAAGTTTGCGCGCACTCGGGCGTGCCCACCACACATGCGCATCCAGCGGTCGCACATGGCCACGAGGTACGCCATGCCGTACCGCCGCCCAATGGTTTTGGCTGTGCCACGCCGGCCAATGGTGGATGAGCGTCGGCGTAGGGAGCCGCGGCCGTTGGATCGCTATACTTCGAAGATGCTTGGGAGTTTGGTGCCTACCGTGATCAGGACGAGTCGGCGCAGTTACTCGTTTGCCCCGACGTTCAAGCCCGCTCAGGCAATGGCCACGAAGGTATCGTCGTCGGCAGCGGACGTGTTTGTGGGTGTTGCCATTGCCGTCGAGTCTGCATGAATCCAAATGGACCGACCGATGAGTGTGGAGTCTCGAAGTCTCGTGATTGCTTTTTAAGTAGTGATTCGATTTCACCATCTTTTCCAACCCGATCCTCATTCTGAATATCATTAACAATTCATTTGCTGACATGTTTATCGTCTCGGCCTTTCTCATCTCACTCACCAACATCCACTTATACCTACATTTCGATGAGCGTGTCCAGAGTCAATCGCGAGTGGGGACGACCGACTTTTGTTTGCATGGATGAGAAAACGAAGCAAGGAAGCTGGGCGGTGACAAACGCGAATGCACGCTGGCGCTCGCTGGCGCACTTGAGCCTTTATTGTACTACCACCTGACTGGAATCAATGCACAGTGGGGTCGACGCCTATACCGATCCCCCTCAGATCAAGCTATAGAGATGCTTTTCACATGGGACAAGTCCTTTAGTTTTGCACAGTCTTTATGTCACGAGTCTTCGCAAAATGCTCGCTCCGCTGGTTCATGAGAGCTTGATGCTGACTTCCTCAGTCTCTCGATGTTCGCACGAGGTGGACGGAGTCGTACTGAAGTAAGTCAGAGTAGGAACCCGCACCAGGTGACACGGTTGGGCTGTGTCAGGAATTAAGCGCTCGGCCAAGTAGCAGTGCCATCGGCTCCGGCAATGAGCACAATCTTCAAAGTTCAGAATTCAAGTCCAAGCACATCCATATCGCAAGAATGCCTCCTGAGACACATCGCTTCAGGACCATTGCTAATGCGGTGCCTTGAATGCTTCAAAATGAGACAAGCCTCGAAGTCACTTTGTTGTTGAAATTGAGAAGTATAAATAAACGGGCGTTGGTGAAATCATGGAGCAAAAGAACAGGGATAAATTATCACGTTGCCAACGGTGTCGCTCGAATGAAACGAAACATCAAGAACTTGACGAAGAAGAAAGGAGACAGAAGACAAGGAAATCAAAGTGTAAGGTATCCACAGAGCAAGGAGTCCGACCGACATGAAAGAGCGGGCTCGGGGGCATAGACCATCTAACGACAACAGAGCCAACACACCATCAATCACATCACATTCACGACTTTTTGCCAGCGCCCAGCTTGAAAACGGAGCTCCTCCGCTTTGGTCCCGCCGTACTACTCGTACTCACGGACCCACCAAGCGCATCGGCGGCTGCTTCGGGCTTTGGCGACGAAC
This sequence comes from Catenaria anguillulae PL171, assembly GCA_002102555.1. NCBI lineage: Eukaryota > Fungi > Blastocladiomycota > Blastocladiomycetes > Blastocladiales > Catenariaceae > Catenaria > Catenaria anguillulae. The sequence goes on along the minus strand of MCFL01000037.1, from coordinate 163,395 downwards.
TTGCACTTGAACTCGCGCCAAAGCTGCTTCCGATCCCAATCCGGCTGAACAAGTTTGAAGTTTTGCGCGCAATGCCTCTGCCCTTGGACTCTGAGGATGCGTTGCTCGAGATGGCATCCGAGCTGCTCGCCTTGGACATGCGGTCATCGGCAATCGCTGGCACGGGAGTTGTAGGAATCGCGGCACCGTGCTGGACTAACGGGTGTTGGTTACGGTCATGGTGTAAAGTTTCCAGGGACGTGGATTGCGGAAGAGACGTGGCCGAAGGTGCACTTGATGGCAAAAGACCAGAGTTGGATTGACCGCGGTCGCCGCCACAGCCGGTTCAATTGTAGTCACGCCTCCGACTTTTTCATTTTGCGCGCGATCCACTGGAACGGCCGACTTGTCCGATCGTCGGCAGCGTCCTTCTTTGACTTGCCCTTTCCCGCGGAAGCGAGCTTGCTGGCCCGGTCGGCGGAACATCGGGCACAGGTGGGCGGGGTGATGGCGCAGCAGGTGTGCTGGGCCGTGCAGCATTCGGCAATGGGCGGGATGACGAGCGCGGTGTTGGAATGGGGCACGAACGCGTGAACGAGATCGAGTTGTTCCTGATGACGAGCCCGTCCGACCCGAAACCGAGGGCGTGGGAGTCGCCGAGCCAGATGACGGTGCACTCGAGTTGGAAGCTTGATATTGGCCGTGGAAACACCGAGCCGGATGGCACAGTGGTGGTGGAACCAAACGCGGACGATAATGAAGCGGGTGCGGCAGTCGATGACGCAGGTTTTGATTTGGATGGTGTTGCGGGTGGGATCACAGGCGTTTTTGCGACAACATATGGCGCGCTTGCGACTGCTGGAGACGTGACCGATGCTGATGCAACAGCCTTGTTGGTCAATGTCTGGACCTCGACAAGATATTGAGCCCTTCGAACCACGCCTTGTGATCTTCGGGCGTCGGCGCCTGCAAATCCATGTACCGCGTGCGAGTATGAATCACCAAGAACGTGGTCAACTCGTTGCTACCTACTCTCTTGGTCTTGCCGTTATCCCACACCAGCTTGCCGCGACCCCGATGAGACTGCACCGCATCCGTCACGTTCACCGACTTGACCAGCTGCTGCACCTTTGTACTCGCCTTGCTCCCGCCCTTGACGGGTGTGCCCGGTCCGCTCCCGGCTGCCGCTGCACCCCACCACAAATCGTCGGCATTTCCGCGCAACGGTGGACGGTCGCCAGGGATGAACGGGTTGTGTTTGGCCCACAAGACAGTGACACCCTCGCGCAAGTCGGTGTGATTGATCCAAAAGAAACGCGGGTGGGCAATCTTGTTGCGGCGGTCCCATTTCAGCATCCAGGTGCCGAGGAAAAGCCGCGGAATGTGCACTGCGCCGGGGTGGTTGGGCAAGATGGTTGCGGCCGCAGCGGCAGTTGGCGACGTGGGCTGGTTCGACCATGGGGCCGGGAATGAAAACGAGGGAAACGAGAAGGATCCACTTGAGGCTCTTGCGTCGGGTTTGGCGTTGGCATGCGAGTCACTGGCGGCGGCGGCTGAAGAGCCGGGCCGAGACTTGCTTGAGGTGGACCGAAGGTTTGCCGACGATGCCACAAGCGAAAGCCGATTGGCCTTCTTGTTGCCTCTTGCAACCGTCGAGCGTGAAAGGTCGAGAATCGAGTCGGGCGCATTAATACGCTTACTTGACCGTGGCACATCCACCTCACTCGCACTACCACCAAGAAATGGTGACTCCTCATTGGTCAATGAGAATCTCACCGTCCCGCCATCCACGTGCCGCTTTTTGCTCGAGTTCATCTTGCTGGACGCGGACAAACTTCCTGCGGTTATTGACATGGGTGCCAAGTCAACAATTGTCTTGCCTTTTGCACCGAGACCTGGACCTTGGCCTTGCTTACCCTCGGCGTCCAACACGGCACCCGAGTCCACGGCTTGCAAGTCCTTGCGCGGGCTCAATGCGGGAATCGCCAACGGCACCTTCTCGGCAAATGCACGTTCCTTTGGCCCATCCGTCTTGGCCACCGAGCTCGACGCTGCGTTTGCCGCAAACAGACCGAGCTCTGCCTCGCCCAACACTTGAGCCCCAACCACACACGAGTTGAACGGTACGTCTGCTGTGGCGCCAATCAAGTCGTCCTTGCTGTTGGCAGCCACCAGCAAATTCGACATGGCCGCGCCAGATCGCAAGCTCGCGTCGCGGGCCCGGGTCTCGAGTTCTTTGCCGCGTGTGCTGATTGCCTGCAACTTGTCGGCGATATCCGCGGGGGAAACCGCTGGGATCGTCGGGAGAGCGCTGGCTGTAGTGGACGGAGCACGGAATGTGGATGTGGCGCTGGGTGATCGACGCATTGAGGTTGAAAAGGACGATTTGCGCGAGCGGCCGGACGAGGTGTGGTCGAGTGCGTTTGCTGCCACCGGGACCGTCATGGATTGAACAGTCAGGTTGCTGTGATTCATGGAGGGCACAAGCGCTGCAGCATTGACCTTGTCACGCAACGACGGCATGCTGATGGACCGAATCGGCGCGTTTGGAAGGAGGTGAAGGTGGCGAGGAGCGGATGTGTAAAACGGCAAAATGGCATCGGTCGACGGCAAGGGCGGCGGTGTTTGAGCGGTTGTGGACGTGATAATGACAGTGGGAGGTGTGGATCTGCGTGAGGGTCTGGTGGATGGCGGACGCATGACCGAGACGGGCGTAAGTGACCGTCTTGGTGGGGTGCTCTGGGGACTCGAGTCGTTGGCAAACGGATCCAATGGCACGTTGAACAAAGACGGTGAATGCATCGACACAAGGTCTGGTTGGCCCAGCTTGGGGGTGTCCAGAACAAGCGGTGCGGGCACTTCTGCTCCGGTCAGCAATCTCGACTTGAGTTTGGGCGGCGCGGCCGGTGCATCGGACGGAACAAACGTCGACTCGTGAGGCGCTTGCGACTCGGTCAACGTCAATGCGATCCCCGTACTGGCAGGAACGGGAACGGGCGACTCGACTTGGAGTTCGGCCGCCAACGATGACCCCAAACCCATCAAATCGCTGTGATTCAACGCCGCCGCCGCCGCCTCGGCCTCAGCCAACTCGTCGCCAAAGCTCGCCTCCCGCTCCTCACCCACGGCGCCAGAGTGGGCATGCACCATCTCCTCCAACTCCTCTCTCTCGCGCTCCAACTGCTCAATGTACACACGACTTTGATCCAACAACTCGACCAGCTCGTCCTTTTGCTCCGTCAACTCACGGACCAAGACTTGGAGCTCGCAATTCGCCCCCTCCAACTGCGTTGCAGCCTCCTTTGCCTGCCTCAACTCGACCTGCAGCTGCTCAGCCTTGAGATTCATCTGCTCGGCCGCCGTCAGCGACACACTGCCCTCGCCCGCCGACGATGACCCAGACTGAGACATGGTGTCTTCACCGCCTTCCCCGGTCCCAGTGCCCGTGCCCGTTCCTGTACCCGCCGAGCCCTTCCTGGCCCCACGTCCAAACGACACGCTGCCACCTACGCCGACGGGACCCCTTGACGCCGACCGGTGCCGGCTGGCCTTGCTCTGAGCACGTCTCTGGGTCATGGCCCTGGCCAGCTTTCGTGCCAGCGTCTCGACTTCGCCCTTGAGCTCCTCGCACTTGTGCAACACCACATCCCGTTCCCGATGGGCATGCGAAATCGCACGTTTGGCGGCAGCAGCCTCAGCCTCGCGTTCGCGTTTTCCGTCGCTCACGGCCCTTTCCAGCGTCTCGACCTTGAACCTTAACCCGTCCACATCCTCGACCAAGGCCTTGTTCTCCTTGCGCAGCCTCGAATTCTCTTGGGCCAACCGACTCGCTCCCTCTGCCACCTTTTCCCTACCACCCTCGGTCTCGCGAATCACAGCCTCCAGATGCTCTAGCGACCTTTGCGCGCGCGTCTCTGCATCCACGGCTTTTGTCGTGCGCCTGCGCTCAAGCTCGAGCTCGCGCTCCAAAGCCACAAGCTGCGACGACAAGGAATCTGCGCGGGCCTCGGACCCTGCGAGCTTGGACTGCAGTTCGCGGGCAAGTGACGTGAGCCCGCGAATCGACGTGTTGGCCAAATCCAAGTGATTGCGCAGAGCGATCGGATCGAGCATCGGGTCGTGTGCGTGGTCGTCAATGATGAACGACGACAGTGGCAATGTCGAGTCTGCGTCCGAGTCAAGCGCAAATGTGGACGTGTCTTGGGCGCCTGCATCCGACGAGGCCATGGATCCGGGCGTCCCCGGCGTCAGGTGCAGTTTACGCATGGGTGTAAGCCCGTGCGGGACTTGGGTGCGTGGGCGGCCCGGGGTGATGGGTTTGGCGTGGCCTGAGGCGGTGGCGGCCGCGGCCGCACGCAGTTGTGCTTGCGCCTCCTCGATGGCTGCAGAGTCTTGCAGGAGCTGTTTGCGGTAGCGTTCCGCGAGGTCTGGGTCGACAGGCACAGGTTTGGTCATGGCTGAGGCAGGCTCGTGGCGATCGACCGCGCCCGTGGCTGGGGCGGCTGATTGAGTAGGCGAAGTAGCAGTGGATGCTGGGAGAACTGGTTCAAAGTGGATCATGGGTGGGGCCGGTGGGTTGGGCCCGAGATTGAGTTTAAGCGACGCATAACTGACGCTGTTGTCTTCCTCGTCCTCGTCGTTGTCGCCCTCTTCTTCTTCTTCATCCTCGTCGTCGTCTTGATGGAAAGTGGCGTCTGGATCTTGATGATGGCCGCCCCCGCTGAGCGACTGCAGCGATGACGACGCTGGTGAATGCACAGAAATGAACGAGTCGGGTGTTGCTGCAGCCTTCCTTGCCAACGGCCCACCACTCGAGTGCAGCGGAGTTTTGGGTGCGGGAAACAACGGCTGGGTTGTAAAGAAGGGCGATCCGATGGTGGCATTGGAAAACGTTGCACTTGGCGGAGAGGACATGGTCGATGCCGTAGAAAACGTCGTGGGCTGCTCTGAATGGGCGGTGGGTGTTGGAGAGGCGCTTGGCCAGCTGAATGTGAGCTGTGGGAAAGCCGCATTGGCCAGCGAAGGCGATGACCCGCCCAGTGTGACTAGTGGTGTCGCAGATGTCCGCTTGACTGGCGATGAGCGGCGGCGGGCAGCACGCAAGGCCGCAGGCGATTTGGATACGGACACGCCACGGCCGCCTGAGCGGTGAAGCGTCGGCGAGGTGGCTGCCGGGTTGGTGTTTGGCCGTCTAATGAAATCAATGCAACAGACATGTGAGAAGGACTTTAATGAATGGATCAGGCATTCATTGCTGGGATTCAATCAACGCACTTGACATCTTTGTCGTTCTCGTCGTCATCTGAGCTCTGGCCATTGCCTCGCCCATATGAGCGTTTGGAAATGACCGAGGAGCGACGGCCAGGATCTGGAGCTTGGCTTCGGTTGGTTGCCGCTGCCTGCGGCTGTGGCGAGGCCGGAGCATACCACTGAGGTGGAGAGGACATGATCAGAGTGTGGCCAGGCACTTGCCGGTGGGAATGAATGCTTGGGCGTGGAAACAGTTGCGGAGGGTCGATCTAGTGTGTCCGGACAAGCGAATGCATTGGGTCTTGAGGTGCTTGTGAGACTGAATCAAGTGCATAGAGTATGGCCGTTCAAAACAGAGTGTTCGCAACATGCTGTGTGGGAAGTGCAACTCGTGCGGATTCAACCTGGATTGAACCCGGAATATTAATACTTGTGACGCCTCACGTTTTCCACCCGTGAAAGATTCCGTTGCCATGGAATGCTCTCTGCAGGTTACCAACGTCGTAAATAAATAAGTGGCAGCCCCCCACCCTGAGCGACTGTGCACCTCTTGAACGATGGCGGTCGGATGGAGCAAGCTTTTTCAAGCAGGCGAGCAAACGGAACGTGTTGATTGGTGCGATCCATTCACGTGTCCACCGATCCAGTCACAGCCACCGATTTCCCCCTAGATGGCTGGTTGTCCGCACCTTACCAAACGCGTCACTCACGACCAGCGCAACAACTATGTATGTACAACTCGACTTGAGAAGCAGCAGAGTCGTTGCAAATACCAATGATCTCATTCGATGATAGCAAATGCAAAACATTTCTAGCAAACTGATTCTCATCACCAACTCACCGCCCCACCATGGCCAAAAAGAAGAAATCCGCAGGCGCCGTCAGGACGGAAGCCGACCTGTACAAAACAGAGGAGCAGCGCAAGGCATACATGGAAATGTTGATGGCGCGCCGCAAGGAAGTCTTTGAAAGGGAGCAGCGGTCCGCCAAACTCAACTCGCTCAAGATCCAGGGGCAATGGCGCGATCTCATGAAAAAGGTGAAATCCGAAGCTCTTTGCCAACAGCTCGAGATTCTCAAGCAGGTGCACGAGCGGCATGTGGATCGCAAGAACCACACGATTCAAGAGTCGGCAGTGACGCTGAGGGAGGCCGACGAACAGTACGACGCGGCATATCAGGCGCATTTGCAGAATGTGGACAACTTGCTTGACCTGCAGTATGCAAGGTTGGATGCGTTGGAGCGCGATTTCGAAATGGAGTTGAAGGAACTGGAGATGGAGTTTGGCTCAGAACGGTATGCAATTTGATTCGACTCCATTAATCGAATCCCCAATACACAAATGGGTTCTCACCATTGAGACGGCACAACCGGACAGAGTCAAACTACAAGCCCAGCACGTCAAGGAAAAGAATGACATTCTCGGCGTCATCTATCGCATGGACGCAGACTTTACAGAGACGGAAGCAGACTCTCGCCACGAATACCAATCCTCGCGCGACGACGTGAAAAACAAAAACCTGGAAGAAAAACATGCCCTCCGAATCCAACTCGAGTCTGCAATCGAAGACCTCTGGCGCCAGTTCCAACAAGCACTCACCAACTACACGGCCGCCACAGACGAGCGCAAGCGCCAGTTTGAGGACCTCAAGGCAAAGGACGAGCAGTCGGCGCAACTGATTGAGACACAGTTGCGCAAGTTGGGCAAGCTCGCCGAGTCGGTCAGTGCGCTCAAGGGCAAACTTGCGTCCAATGCCAAGGATGCAGACTCGCGGATAGTCGAGCTGCGTACCGCAAAGGAGCGCGTCGTGGTGGATTTCCAAGCGCTCAAGCGAAAGATGAATGGGTATCGAGACGCCGAGAAGCGCAAGCGGATCGAGTTGACCAGGATTGCCAACACGAGCACAAAGCAGTTGGAGAAGCAAGTCAAGATGGCGGAAAAGATTGTCAAGCTCGGCGAAATGAATGCAAAGCTCGAGACGGAGGACGAGAAACTCGTGTGGGCAATCAATCGCGAGTCGGGCGCCATGGAGGCCGCCGGAGGGAGTGGTGTGGGAAGCGGGATTGCAACCCCAGGAGCAGGATTGACCGCCGCATCGGCGGCCGCGACAGCAGCAGCGGCAAAAGGCACTGCCAGTGCGCTGCCGGCGGTACCGTTGGACGAGGGTTTGGATGGTGATTTGGATCAAGAGAACGCAAGTGGGCCCATTTCTCAAGCACTGCGGGACCGCGAGGTGGTTGCCAAGTTTCACAAACGGTACAACAAGGTGCTGCTTGACAAGCTGGCGTTGGAGGCCAAGCGCGAAAAGCTGTTGCGGGAGAACGAGTCGCTGCGAGCAGTGTTGCAGGCGTACTTGGACGGCATTTCTGTTCGCGAAAAGATTATGGAAGAAGCCAACCCATTAGTGGTTGTGAATGGCAAGACCAACATCATTCTGTACGTTGAATCCTCGTTCACCTGTTACTGTTCCAAGATCTGATCTGACACAATGGTCTGTCTCTGCCCGTCCTGTTTCAGACCAAAACGGCAGCCAAGGGTGATTACCGTGGTTGAAGGCGGGGCGGCTGTCAAGAATGCCTCAAGGATGTTGGCAAAGTGAAATCACTGCTGGTTCTTTTTGAGACGTTAACATGAAATTCATTTCGCTGTAAACCCAATCGCATGTGACTGGAACTCAGCATCAAGTTGGCATTCAGGTTGCGATTTCAAGTTTCGAAAAGGAGCGCCAGAAGAAGAGATTTGTGAAGTACATACGAAACAAGCGAATTCGACAGCATTGTTTGCCTTCGTGCGGAAAGTATCGGGTCTGAGGATGAAGTGTCCAGAAGCAGTCTTGAAAGGTGAGACAAGGATCTCAATGGGCGCAAATTTTAAGGGTGGGTAGACATGGGATTGGTGAGCGAAGCAAAGCTTGCTAAATTGAGGGCGTAATTGGGACGTAATCGAGAGAATTGAACGACTGGGGGGGGGGGGGGGAGATCTTGTTGTCTGCCTATCGTTTTTGAGTTCCATATGTATTCTCATGTACTTTATCTACTTTCCATTACAGCGTTCCCATGTCTCCTCCGCTGCATCTGAATGACGTACCCGTCGTACTTTCCTGTCCCGCGAGCTCGTGAACTGCTCAGACCAGGTTCCAGGCGGCCGAGAAGAATGAGAAATTTGGTGAAGTGTATCTGACTATACTGTGTATCAAGTATCGGCAAATGGCGTTGGCTAGTTGAGTCGCCAGTCGTGACTTTTCTGTTGTCTCGCCCTCGTTTCGATATTGATTTACAACTAGCGCGACCCGCCGGCGTTGCCCGGCCACAGTCAGCTTGAAAGATCGGGGTGAAGGTGACTGTTCCAACGTGGCCGTCTCCGACTCGAGTCAGTCAAGGAGCACCCCCAACGGATTTCCAGACAGATTGATGCTCCATTGCAAGTGAAAGTTGTACATTGACAGACACCGCATTGGCAAGGATGGTAAATTAGTCCCACAGCAAGAAACACATGAATGGAAGTGGAACAGATATTGGCAGATACATGGACAACGAAACCAACATCAATCCGCATACTTCCACAACCGTCTTGTCACCCATTCATGCCTGCGACCGATAAACAGGCTCACCACCTGCTCTTGCGTCGACCCTGCAAACTCTCTTGTACCACCAACGTATTCCTCTGAAAACTGGCCAACACTCATCCAGCACGCTCATCACACATTCCAGTTACCGAACAGCAGCGCCTGACCCAACGCATCCCGCGTGTCCTACTGGTCCCAATGATTCCGCGCCCGTGTCACCCACCAACTGGCGTTGCGTATCCAGTGCATCCCAGTGCGACCCAACCATCCCACGTATCGCGCGGATCGCGCAAGCATTCCCTTATTCAAGCACGACCCGTGCAGCCCGTACAACCCGTGGTCCGTGTATTGACCGCCTCGCAGGCATGAGCAAATCCTTGACCAATCGGAATCGTCGTCCTTGACGGAAGTGAGTAAATGCTTTGCCGCTCAGGCGCCCGACCAAATCATACCGTCAATGAGTGCCGTCCCACGCATCCATTACATTGCCAACGTATCCTTGCCCGCGTCAATACGCATACCAACACGGCGTGCACAGACACGCGACCCACACATTTCCCGTCACTTTTCGTCACATCTCAACGAAGAAAACCGCGTCGTAGACGTGTGAAAGCGTGCCTGCAACTCCCCGGTCGATCCAACAGTGGCCGACAACAGGAACAGACACGACTGGTCGCTTGTGGACGGTGGGCGAGACGGATAACGCAAGTCCGAGGATCGAATCGAGACTGGAAGCGCCAACTGAGGCGTTGACTCGGGCTTCAGCGTGGTGGAAAGCAGGGCCGAGAAACCAACCGAGGACGCATGCTGGCCAGCCGTCGAAGCGATGCGGGGCGCCGCCGAATCGGGATCAAAGGGAGGGAGAATAGTTCATGGCAGGTAGGAAAATCGTTGGTGTCGGCCGCTGAAGCGAGTGAGCGGGGGGGGGGGGGCGGTGGCGGCGCCCGGCGTTGGGGGCGTCGGCTGGCGGTGATCGATGCGCAGTGCCCGGCCGGTTTGGACGCAGAGGTAACCGCAACGTCAACGGATCATGATCGAATGGAGTGCGCATCTCAGTTCATTGGCAACATGCGCAAAAGAAGAGCAAGCCAAGAGATGCAGAGGTTTGAATGGGATCAGCGTGAATGAGAAGCAACAATGAGAAGGCTCGCCGATTTCTTCCAAAGCAAAGAGTGAGTGAAGAGGTGATGCAATCCGTGATGCAAACATCAGCTGCTTCAGTTGGATGGATCTGCGATGATAAATTCATTTAAATCACCAATGTATGCGCAATTAATGAGGTGATTAATCAGCATTGAGGGGATCGACACGAATCCGCGCTTCTGATTGGTTGGAAGTCAGGGGATCGACGCGAATCCGCGCTTCTGATTGGCTGGAGGCGATCGACCCTTGTCGCCTTAATGATGAGATACCATCCGGGTCCATGTCCGGCTGCTGACAGCTGCTGATCGCTGAAGAACGTGTATCCGTCAATTGTTCCCGTTACAAACAGTCATTGTCGTCCTCTCACTGTCACTGACAGATCTCGAAGACACTGAGCAATGCATTCATTTCCGCCAAATCCGCCGATGTCGGATCCCTCGAAATCCATGACCAGGATGGACAGCGGCCCTCTTCCCGGCCGCCCATCCGGCGGCATCCACGTTCCGTGGCTGTGCCCTCCTGGCCTGCTCCACGACGCTCCCTACGACCCGTGTGTCCTTTACCCGGCCGCCGCCCTGGCCCTCGTCCTCTACAGTACCATTTGGGGCGCATGGGCTTGGCGCCGCCTATCGTCCCTCGGCTACATTCGCTTGCCAATGTCGGATGCGGAAGCCGCGGTTGGCGATCACCACCCGCTGACGGGCGTGCGCAAGGCCAGGCCGGGGCTATTGACTTGCATTCGCTGGTGCCTGACAAGCATCAAGGTGCTCCTTGCAATCGACTTGGTCACCCTGACGGTTATTGGCGGATCCCGCGGCATTTGGGTCGGCGTCATGTACGCGTGGTCATTTGTGGCCCTGTTTGCGTTTGGCATCAACCGGGTTGTATTCAACGAGGAAGTCAAAAAGACCGAGACCTTTTCTTGGATGGTACGGCTGGCCATTGGCTCGTTTTCGCCCATGATCTGCCGCGCAGTCAACGGTCTCAAGAAATGAACTGATGGCAACTTGTGGATGTAGACTGCTGGGTATTGGTTGGTGTACTTTATCACCGAATCATTTGCCTTTTCCAACTGGATCATGAATGCCCTCTCCAACGCAAGTGTGTTGACCAACAACTGTCGTCCTCGTTTGTTTTCCTGCGTGACTGACACTAGTGATGCCCTGTAATAGTTTCCGTCATTGATCCGTTCGACGAATACCTCTTTGCCTCGTGGATGCTGCGTTACATTCTCGTCATGCTCCTTGTCATCACCGCATTTGTCGTGCACCCATACACCCGCTCTGCCCCATTCAACCCGACCGATGCCCAAGCCAGCCGAGGCCGCTCTGCCACCGCCGATGCACCTGGGACCGCCAGTCTCATGAAAAGCGCAACTGCGAAACTGCGCACTCTTCTCCCATTCCTCTGGCCCGTAAACCGCCCCGGCCTCCAAATCCTTGTGGGCCTTGCTCTCGTGTGTCTTTTCGCAGGTCGCGTGATTGTCGTTCTGACGCCCATGCAGTATAAGGAAATTCTCAACGAGCTGACAGAGTACCGGTTCCCAACGCGCTCCATTCTCTTGTTCTGCGTGTTCCGGTTCATGCAATCGGGCATGCTGTCCAACTTGCAATCGTTCTTGTGGCTGCCCGTTGGCCAGTACACGACTCGCCACTTGTCCGTGCGCATGTTCCAGCACTTGCACAGCTTGTCGCTGAGGTGGCATGTGAACCGCAAGACGGGCGAGGTGCTGCGTGTGCTCGACCGTGGCACGTCGTCCATTGTGTCGCTGCTGCAGATGCTGCTGTTTACCCTGCTGCCCGTGATTGCCGATATCTCGATCGCCATCATTTATTTCATTGTCGAGTTTGACATCTACTTTGGTGCGGATTGCCTCCTCTGTCACCCCGTCGCTTTGCCTCGTCACTGATCCCTTTCCTTTGCGCACGAGTACAGGCGTGATTGTCATTGTGACCATGGCCGCATACATCTTCCTCACGGTTCTCATCACGGAATGGCGAACGGCCTTCCGCCGTGAGATGATTGAGCTCGACAACCGTACCTCGCAAATCGGCGTCGACTCACTCTTGAATTACGAGACCGTCAAGTACTATGGCGCCGAACAGTTTGAGATCCAGCGTTACGACAAGGCCATTGCCAACTACAACAAGGCCGATTTCAAGTCGAGCGCCAGTTTGCAACTACTCAATGTGTCGCAAAACCTTGTGATTACACTGGGGCTGCTTGTTGGCCTCTTGCTTTGCGCGTTTGTCTTTGCTTTTGCTTTCATCTTTTCTGTGCCCTACATAATGACTAATGGGACGGGTCAATTTTCAGGTACCGGGTGACGCACCACCAGCTCACGGTCGGTGATTTGGCACTGTTTGTGACTTATGTATGTTTTTTTTTTTTTTTTTTTTTTTTTTTTGCTCTTTCCCGACCATTCGGCAGTCGCATGCACTTGTCCTCACCTCGTTGGTTGCAGCTCCTCCAACTCGCAGGACCTCTCAACTGGTTTGGCACAATGTACCGTGTCATTCAACAAAACTTTATCGACATGGAGAAACTGCTCGCCCTATTCGACGAGGACGCAGGTACGGATCCAGCAAGCCCGATAAAACGCGAGACCTGGTCGCGGCAACTGACGATGCTCATACCCGATCATGCTTGCGCAGATGTCAAGGATGTGCCCGGCGCCAAACCAATGGTGTTGCAAGGCGGCAATGTGGAATTCCACGACGTGAGCTTCTCGTATGGCGAGGGCCAAACTGCGCTTCGCAATCTGTCGCTCAATATTCCGGCGGGCAAAACAGTGGCGCTCGTGGGTGAATCTGGCGGCGGCAAATCAACCTTGCTCAAGCTCTTGTTCCGATTCCACGATGTGTCGAGCGGCACCATCACGATTGATGGACAGGATTTGCGCCAGGTGACGCAAACGAGTTTGAGGCAGGCGATCGGGGTTGTGCCGCAGGATCCAGTCATGTGTCCGTCCAGTTTTTTTTTGTCCACGCCGTGTGATGCAGCTGACACTGTTCCATGCACCCCAGTTAACGACACGCTCATGTACAATATTCGGTACGCGCGCCCGACCGCATCCGACGAGGAGGTGTATGCGGCCGCACGCGCGGCTCAGATTCACGACAAGATCATGACGTTCCCCAAGGCGTATGATACAGTCGTGGGCGAACGTGGATTGCGCTTGAGTGGTGGCGAGCGTCAGCGTGTTGCGATTGCTCGGACCATTCTTAAGAATCCGTCCTTGATTTTGCTCGATGAAGGTATGATATCCTTTGTTTTCCTATCTCGGTCTACTGATGCGCCAATCTGGCTAATCGATTGCATGGCTCAGCCACGTCCGCCCTCGACTCGAGTACCGAGCGACTGATCCAGGCTGCGCTGCAAGACTTGTGCAAAGACAAGACGACGCTTGTGATTGCTCACCGCCTGTCCACCGTATGCTTGCTCGATTCAAGTACATCAGCTCCCATAGATCGTAACGTACTTACTCGTTGCTGTTCTGCACAGATTATGTCGGCCGACGCCATTGCCGTGCTCAAATCGGGCCAAGTGGTTGAACTCGGCACACACGAAGAGTTATTGGCAAAGGGCGAGGGTGGCTTATACCACGAGCTGTGGCACAAGCAATTGCGCAACGAGGGTGCCGTTGGGTTGGGGGTCTCGTCGACACCGCAGAGCGCTGCCGCGTCACCTGCTGCCACACCCGTCTTGCCGCATCACGGACATCATCATTGAGGACTTCCCATGGCCATGTTGTTGAGCTTTGAGAGTCCGTAAGACGTTTTTTCTTTTGACTTTGCTATTGATATCTTCAGTTGTAACTCCTTAGTACATTTCTCTTCTTGTTTCGACCTCCAAGAATGTCATGAGATCACCACCGTCGGTCGACCTGAGTACTCTGTCGTGGTACCAACTGCGAACTCCAAACAAATCAGCAAACACCCATCCTATCAATCGTTTCCGCTCCTTGTCTTCACGACAGCTTCGTCACATTCGCAGCGGCCTGGAATTGTCGGTCAACCGGATGCGTCCACCGTAAGGAACCGGCGCACTTGGACCGTTACTCGACAAGCTGGCGACGCCACCCATGGACAAAACTGACGTTCCCACGGTCGAGACTCGAGACTTGACGGCGGCAATCTCGATCACAGCCAATCACGCCCGGAATCACAATCAGAGTGGCCGTCACTTTGGCCGCGGGTTCGGGCATACGCGTGACGACAGGCGTCATGGACGTGGGAAGTAGCGTGTTGAGAACAATGTTGAGCACAGGCAGCGAGTAGACGGCAGATTTGTCAAAGTCGCGACAATGGCCGAGCAAGCGCGGGATTTGGTTTTGGTGTGTAATCAGGAATTGGCTTGGCTTCATGACGATAAAACAAACTTGGCGATTCTTGGGTAGGGCAGGAGGTTGTTGATCCATGCGCGGTAGCCAAGTATCAATGCCTGGATTCGGTATGCCACGTTGAAATGAGGTTGCGGTGATCAAGCGCAGGAAGAACGAAGTCGCGAGACAGGATGGAATGGTACCACTTACCAAGCAACAAGTCCTGGTCCGTCAGGCACGGGCACATAGGTGTGGACATGCTCTGGCGCTGTGGCAAAACTAACGCGGGGGTTTGGTGTCCTGCAAGTCGCTTGCCCGAAAAGGGGAACGGGGCTCTGAGAGCTTCCAAGTTGGGCCTGCGTTGGCTCGGTTCGGCCAGGTAAAGCAGGTGTGACGAGGGCGAGACTGCCTTTCGGCAACATTGACAGTAATGTCGACTGGCACATTGTCTTGCATGCATTGAACTTTGTGACATTGCTCCTTCATTACGCCCAATGAATCTTCTCTGCTTGATTCGCACGAGTTCCAGAACGAAGCTCTCGAACGCTCGAGGACAACCATACTTCTTGAATATTGGCTAATTCTCCCACGCTTGATGGACGGGCAACTGAATGACTAAATCCCATCAAGACTCTCAGCAACCATGAATGCACTAGCCGTTGCACCGACACAGACATCCGTAACCACTGGATCCGACATTCTGTCCCTGGCAACGCCAACAGCAAGTGCGTCGGCCAGCCCCACCCCAGCTCCAACCATGTGTATGTGTCCACAGCCACATGCTGGCAGAGTGCCGGAGAGCATGGAATGTCGCTCAACGTTGTATATCCCCGTTTCAGCATCCACAGTTGACCGACCACCCCCCAAATTCAAGCTCTCACCCACCCAAAACGCCCTTTGCGGAGGCTTCGCCGGCATGACTGCCAGGATGGTCATTTCGCCAATTGACGTGGTGAAAATCCGGCTTCAGGTTGACCACACCCTCTATTTGCATCCGTCTTGCACCCACTCGTTCGCCGACTGACCCTTGGATTAACCCGATATTCCATTTAGCTGCAACCACACCACCCAACACCTTCCATGCGCATGTACCCATCTTTCTGGTCGGCATGCCTGCGGATCGCGCGTGACGAAGGCCCTCTCGCATTCTGGAAAGGCAACCTACCCGCCGAACTGCTGTACCTGTGCTACGGCGCCGTGCAATTCTGGACCTACTCGGTCGCCTGCGCTTACCTGGGCGACACTTCCGGGTCCAAATTTATTGCTGGTGGTGTGGCGGGCGGCGTGGCTACGGCCGCAAGCTACCCGTTTGACCTGCTTCGCACTCGGTTTGCCATGCAACCGTCGGGCAAAGACAAGGTGTACTCGTCACTTGCGGGTGCTGTGCGCCAGATCTATGCCAGCGAAGGGATCCGCGGGTTTTATTTAGGCGTTGGCCCTTCGATTCTGCAAATCTTTCCGTACATGTCGCTGACGTTCGGCACCTATGAGTTGCTCTTACCCATGTACCGGTCGATCCCCGCACTGCCGTCAGGCTCGGATGCAGTCGTGTGCGGGGCTCTTGCGGGCGCATGTGCAAAGTTTGGCGTGTATCCGCTCGACACGATTCGCAAGCGCGTGCAGGTGCAGGGCCCCGCTCGCGCCCAGTACGTGGTGGCGGCCCCCAAATATGTGGATCGGACGTGGTGGCGTGTGGGCGCTCTGATTGTGCAGCGCGAGGGCGTGCGCGCTTTGTATCGTGGGTTGGTGCCGGGAATCGCAAAGGCCGGGCCCAGTTCGGCAGTCACGTTTTGGGCGTTTGAGGTGGCCAGGGGTTGGTGCGAGCGGTGGGAGGCGGCCAGGCGCAAAGTGTGAGTGAGAGGTGTCAGCAAGCAGCAAGCGGCGTGTTCTAGTAAATGACGAGACGGTAAACACATAGAAATTTGATTCGATGATTTTATGGACTATCCTATGCGGTATGCAAAAAGAGGACAACAAGGAGCGAGCAGGGACAGACACCAGCCAACGCAAGACCAAGAACGAAGGAGCGAATAGGGTAATCAAGGTACATGAGCAAACGAAAAAAAAAAAAAAAAAATAAAAAAAATAAAAAAAAAATAAAAAAAAAATAAAAAAAAAAAATAAAAAAAAAAAATAAAAAAATAAAAAAAAAAATAAAAAAAAATAAAAAAAAAAAATAAAAAAAATAAAAAAAAAATAAAAAAAAAATAAAAAAAATAAAAAAAAAAAATAAAAAAAAAATAAAAAAAAAATAAAAAAAACCAACAAACAGCCACCAGTCAGGCCACCAAACATGCGAAATCACCCTGCTAGACACCAGCCAACCCTTGCTCCCTCACAAACACCCACAAGTCCCTGACCACGTCTGCAGGCACCCGCCAAACATCCAGCACGAGCGCATTGCCCACCTTGTCATAAACGGCCACGTTTTCGCTCGCGCCCGCCTTGTCGGTGCTTGCGCTCACAACACACTTGCGCGCATACAAGTACTTGACGAGCTCAAGGCAGGTTGCTGGCGAAATGCGCGCAAGCACGTCCTTGAGCTTTTCGCGCTGGTCCGGGTCGGGTTTCGGGAGAACCATGGGCATTTGCGGCGAAGAGGACATGGACAAAGGTGCGTTCAGGCTGGCGGCCGACGCGGGACGTGTTGGTGTCGAGTGATGATGCGACAAGGGCGGATGCATCAGCTTGGGATTGCCCAATACGGGTGTTGACGTGAGCGACGATGACGACGATGATGATAGAGGCGGGGGCGGTGCAATGGTGGGTTTGGCAGGCAACTGGAGCGACGGATTCGACGCCGCGCGAGACGGGGTGGCATGGGTGGCTCCCGATGATGTTGATGACAACGGCACATTACCGCCAGTGGCAGGCAATGTAGGCGCAGCAGATGGCGGCGACCGCAACACGGCCTTTGAGCCGGAATACGCCGGGCCCGAGGGTGCAACCGGCTGGTGCCCTTCGACGCGCCGCACGGTAATCCCATTGCTCGTGTGCCTTGCTGTCGTCGGAGCAGTGTCGGCGGGCTTCACGGCAGATGCAGGGAGCAGCATGGGCGGCGGCGGCGAGCTCGGCAGCATGGGCCGCGACGGCAGATTGAACGAGGTGGGTGGGGGTGAACGGACGAGCGCATGCGCGGCCGAGTGTGGGTTGGTGATGCGTGGAATACGATCATCAGGAATCTTGTGGGTTGGGAGAATGGATGACACCGAGGAGGAGGTGGGCGGTTTGCGTGCGGCAGCGGTGCCGGTAGCTGCCGCGGACCGTTTTGCTGCGGCGGGCGGGTGCGAGGCGAGACCAAGCATGGCAGCAACGCCACCACCTCCAGTAGCGGCGGATGGTGGAGCCACGGCGGGTTTCATGCGTTTTGTGGGCCGTTCGGGGCTCGATGGAGTCGGGAGCGACGGATCGACGGCCTTGCGCTTGGAAGGCGCAGGTGGACGGTTGGCAGCCAATGATGCGGGCTTGGCGCGTCCGGCCGATTGAGACACGGGTGCTCGTGAAGCAGCGGCAGAGACGGGCGGGCGGGATGCAGCCGAAGTAGAAGACACTTTGCGCTCGCGGCCACCACTGCCAGCACCTGTAACTGCCTTGCGGCCATTCTTTGGCTGCCCCGTGGTGCTTCCTGCTGGCACGGGCGGGGGCGAGAGATGGCGCGGCGAAGTGGATTCGATCGGTGTGGAAGCAGTGGTTGACAGATCGCTTGACGACGAGTTGTTAGAGGGCGGCTGACCCAGCGACGACGACTCTGAGCTGGGAGGGCCTGTTGAGGAAAAGTACTTTTTCTTGATGTCATCGGGCAAGTTGCGAAAGGCCAGCACGCGGGCCTCGGTGTAGCGCGACTTTGTGAGGACGAGATCCAAGTGCGGGACGTGGATGGGCGGGTGGTTGAACTCGGCCTTTGGGAAGACGGTGATCTGGATCGGATACTGCCCCCAAGCCTTTTCGCTGAAGACAAAGGGGTCGCGGACGGTGCGTGTGTCGACCTCGTACGACGGGTCGAGTTTGAGCTGGACGCGGTCGACGAGGTGGGCGAGGTGCTTTGGGATGAGGGCGAGCTGGAAGCGGTACCAGGGGCGGTTCGGGTCGCCGTCGGCATACGTCTTTGTCTTTTTGCACGTGACGGCAATCTCAAATCGGCGGGTCAGCGTGCGCTTGTCGTTGCTGGGCTTTGGCGGGGGATGTGGGTGTGACATGGTTGCTATACATATATCAGCTCGTATCGGAATCAGGATCAGGATCAGATTCGGCACGCTGAGCGAGATGTGGGGTATTGCGCCGACTGTCTCTTTACTGTTTCATGTACATGTATCAGGTTATCATGTTTTTTCAAAGTTCGTTAAATATATACACTGGCGATCGATTCGACTACAGTTTGCCGTTTGCAGAGACGGAGGCAGAAAGGCCGCCGATTCACCTTGCGTGCATGCGATCCTCTCCCCCTTTTTTGCTCTCGAATCAACTATACATAGGAATTGCACCATGGTCACCTGAAAGTAAATACTTTTTCATACGAAGACCATATCAACAACACCTCAAAGGAGTCCGCAATGTCACTGCTCTCTCAGTTGTCTTCTTCCCTTGGACTCGCGGGCCCTTACTCGCTTCCCCACTTGGTCGCTGTCGCCGTCGTGTCAGGCAGCATTGCCTTCCTGTCGGCTGCATCCTCAACAAGCACACCCCAAGAGCACAAGTCAGAATCGAAATCAAAGCCAAAGCCAAAGCCAAAGACAAAGCCAAAGCCAAAGGCAGATGCAGCCGCCGCTTCTTCCTCATCTTCTTCCTCTGCCAGCGACTCGGACGACTATGAGGATTCCGATTTCGAAGCCCCACCTGTTCGTTTTTGCCCTCCGTGTCACCTATCTTTCGACTCGGAAGTTGTTGCATCCCAACTCATCACTCGCACACGTTGGTACAGGCCGCCACAGATGGCTCAACCCCACTCATCAATGCTGCCCACTACTCTGACTTCAAAATGGTGCTCGTTGTGCGCACCGATCTGCCCATGACCAAGGGCAAAGTCGCCGCTCAGTGCTGCCACGCGTGCCTTGCCGCTTACAAGCACGGCATGCTCATCAACCCGGCCATGGTCAGCAAGTGGGAGCGTATTGGCCAGGCAAAGGTTGCGCTCAAGTGCACAAGCGAGCAAGAGATGCTCGAGCTGCAGTCGGTGGCCAGGGCTTTGGGATTGCCTGCGCAGAGCATTCGGGATGCCGGAAGGACGCAGATTGAGGCAGGCACAAGGACTGTGTTGGCGGTTGGTCCGGGACCCGTCGAGGTGGTGAATCAGGTGACGGGTCACTTGAAGCTGTACTAGTAGTTCTATTGGATGGACATTCAATGTGTTTTTTTGTCGGTGTGAGACCAAGTTATCTTTTCGCCAGACCATCTTTTCGCCGTGAGACTCGAGGCCATTGATGATTGATCGGCGCAACATCTCAACCAGCACTCTGAGCACTCCGATCTGCCCATGGATTAATGTAACACTGCGTGAGGTCGTTGACCTCTCTGAACGTGACAACGGAATAGATGGCAGCCGATACATTGTCTGCAAATGGAATCAGCATGAATGGGTTGATGTGAGCAACTGAGTGCAATGCAGTTCCAACTCCACATGCAAAACATCATCATGATCCGCCCCGCCTCTTTTTCCCTCTCGACCTTGGCCCAGCACTCGCAGCGCCGGCTGCTTGCCTGTGTGTACCCACCATGTTTTTTTTTTCACCGACATTTCTATTCTACACGGACTGACTGACTGACGACTGATTGATCGACCGATCGACTGGGATTCCCTTGACAGCCGCCACCGCCACTGGCTCCACGGCTACACCTGCTGCCGCTGCCGCTCCACTCATCAAGATCCAACCCCACCTCATTGCCCCCAATGCCCGGACACCTGCCGAACCCACCGCCTCGGCCGACGCCCCACACCTAGGCCCGTCTCTGCTGGTCACCCGCGGCCCCGCTTCCGACCAAGTCCAGCACTTTCTGACGCCCGCCGAGCGCCATTTCCTCTTCACCATGGTGCCCAAGGCCGCCACGTCGCCTTCCTGGGCCCAGCACATGGACGCCACCTCAAAGACACTGGTCATGAGCCCGCACCTCGCGCAACTGTCGCCCAATGGCACCTCGGATCTCATCTATAACCGGACCAAGGACGCCACTTCGCAAAAGGTGGCCAACAGCCCCGACCCGTTTGCGCCGCCCACGCCCGATGCCGCCGACGTGGTTGCTGAGCGCATGGACATGGTGCGCCGCATCTTGAGCTTGCAGTCGGGCAACCAA
Source organism: Catenaria anguillulae PL171 (assembly GCA_002102555.1). Classification (NCBI taxonomy): domain Eukaryota; kingdom Fungi; phylum Blastocladiomycota; class Blastocladiomycetes; order Blastocladiales; family Catenariaceae; genus Catenaria; species Catenaria anguillulae. The sequence goes on along the minus strand of MCFL01000037.1, from coordinate 142,848 downwards.
GCCATGGTCACAAAGTGGAACGTGCAGCGCGCCATGGAATTGACCGCCAGGAAGCACGGCGATACGGGCAGTCCCGAGGTCCAGGCCGCCGTCTTGACGGTGCGCATCAACAACTTGAAGCGTCATTTGTCAGAGGGCAAGGGCAAGAAGGACAAGCACAATGCACGTGGGTTGCAGGGGTTGGAGAGTCAGAGGACAAAGGTGCTCAAGTATTTGAAGAAGAGGAACCTCAAGAGTTATTACGAGACGCTGCACAAGCTGGGTCTTTAGGCTTTCAAAGTTGTTTTTTTCATTCATTTGTTGATGTATTCTCTTCTCAATCATTTGTACACTTAGGAAAACCTCGAATATTACATGACTGTAGACAACTCGACGACTACGAGGAAGGCGATGATTTGACTCGCTTTGCACCTTGACGTTCATTTCCACCACTGACAACCCCTCCTGCCCCCCTCTTTTCTCCCTTCTTGACTGTCGCCGGCACGGCCTTGGCTCGCAAGCTGCGCCTCCGATCATTGACACTTTCAACAGGCTCGCTCAGCTCCTGGTGCTCATCGATATCCTCCAACGACGACAAGTCGCTCTCGTTCCTCTGCTCCTCTCGACTCATAGCAGAAGCTGCCACCTTGAGCAACTTCTGCACCTCGGGCACATATGCCGCGGTGCGTCCGCCCACACTCACAAACTCGACCTTGCGCCCGTGCGCATCTTGCACCACCTGCTTGCCTTTGCCCCTTTTCGCCCACCGATAATGAAACAGCCACTCGCGCGGGTACCCACCAGGACCATATTGGCACGCCTGGGTCACAATGATGCTCAACCCGTCCCGAATGCTTGCCACGACGTGTGCGTTGGCCACCACGGCCGCACATGTGGACTGCGGATGCACGCCCGCCTGATACAGCACTTCGTCCGCGATCCAATTGCCGACGCCTGCGGCAAATGCCTGATCGAGCAGCACGGCCTTGATGGGCGATGTAGGTGACCGCCGCGCGAGCAATTGCGTCCACTGAGCCAAGTCGGGCATGCAATGCACGGGATCAAACCCGAGCAATGACAAGGGCGGCACGGACCGGGGCGCGGCGGATGTGGTTTGGACAAAACATTTGCCCAACCTGCGTGGGTCGCAGAACGCCACCTCATGCACAGCACCCGACTCGGCGTGCGTGAGGGTGAACCAGAACTTTGCGTACTTTGGCGGCCATTCCTCGGCGTCCGAGGCATATTGGATGTTGGACGACAAGTAGGTTGTGTTGTCGTGGCCCTTGATGCGCAGGCTGCCAGTCATGCCCAAGTGCAAATACCAATAGGTCGACTCTGGTGGATTCGCACCTGCGTCATTGCCACCGGCCGCGGGTTCGATGCGCGTGTACATCCATTTGCCGTACCGCTCGCACGATACAATCTTGGCGCCCTGCAGCGTTGCCTGGAGCAACGTGTGCGTGGTGCCATTGGTGAAGATGATTGGGTCTGGGTGCGCGTCGATCGATGCAACATTGGCACCGACCGCCACTTTGGAGAAGGATTGGCGGAGGTGGTCGACCTCAGGTAGTTCGGGCATGATTGCTGAGGAGTCAATGGTAAATGTTCGTTGATTGTTTGCCGAGAGTGTCCGTTATCGCGGGATCCTGCCGGACATGTGCATTCGTAATACATGTCACCACCCGAATTGCCTCATGACATTTCATGTTCATCTGTGGGCTTGGTTGGCAGAATCGCCGGGAAAAAGAAACAGCAAGATGAACACATTGAATACATATAGGTAAACATGTGACATGTCCACACAGCAGCTTACTTGCTCCAAGCAAAAGCCTTCGGTTGAGGAGACATGCCCGGTGTCCTCCAATCGCTTTTAGCGTGATGTTTAGAGCAACATGCAATCCACAATCAATCGGCATGGCCCCGATATGCACGCTAGGACAATCGCCAAATGGAAAGAAATAGCAAGTGGCCACTCCCTTGTGAGAGGGTGCAACCGCAATGAACAAGAAAAAAAGAAATCTCGCTTGCCTGAACTGACCGACAAAGGGTGATTGACCCCCCAATTGTCTGCTAATTAACAAGCTGGGTTTTGTTTTGGTTCTCATTTGCCTCGCACTTGCTCAATGGGACCAATTGCGAGGCAAATGAGAATCTTGCGTGTCTGAATGGGAGCAATGCGGTGGGACTTTTTGGAGTCGCAAGGCTCCAAATAACCACGCTGCCAACTGCCGAAACAACAGGAACGTACGGCATGCGATTTTGGAGCTAAAGCAGCAGTGGAAGGTTGGGGAAGCGGTCAGAGTGAATCGTTCTCAGCAGCGAGTGCTTTGACAATGCAGATAAGGTTTGATTGTGATGTTTTAGTCGTCAGTCCGCTGTAAAAGAGCAAGCACAAGGGGTGGATCAGTCAGGTCATTTCTTTGCTGCAGCTGGTTCAAGACGAGCAGGCGATGTGTACCGTCAAACGAGCCCACGTGATGTGTTACTACACACACTTCTCAAATGGTCGCGTTCGCGTCAGAACCTTTCCTTGTCTGTGTGCAACTTTCCCACCTTTGCCTTGCTTGCTTGACCCAATTTTGCTAAATAACTCTGCAATTCAACCCCACCACCCTATGCAAAAAAGCAGCATCATGTCCTCTCCCCGATCCTCTTCCTCATGGAAACGCATTTCGCGAACCGACCGCGACGACAAGTACCGCCGCATTTCCTTTTCCTCCAACATTCAAGACTATGAGCTGCTTAGCCCCATTGGCGGCGTCGACGACATGTCGTACATGTACCTGTCGGTTCACAAACCGACCAGGAGCCAGGTTGCGCTCAAGTATACCGATATGAGCATTTCGCCAGACATGGAGTTTGTGGATGAGTTGACGGTGCGTTTGATATCGGCAAGCGGACATGGTCCGAGCAATGCTGATGTGACTTTACGGAATCACACAGACGGTCGTCGCCAACACTATGCGGTATCAACACCCGTCACTTCTCCCGTACTTTGCCTCCTTTATCGAGAACGAGCGGCTTTGGACTGTCACGTTGCCCATGAAGGGTGGCAGCTGCCGATCTGTACTCGACGAGTACTTTCCCAACGGCATGTCGGAAACCGCAGTGGTGACCATTCTCAAGTACCTCCTCCGCGCATTAGACTATTTGCACGACCAAGGCGTGATTCACAAGTACCTACGCATGGTTCTTTCATGCCACTCTGCTCTGTGCTCACATCCTCTCCTTTCGTGGTACTTGTATTTCCAGTGACATACGAGCCGACAACATTCTCCTCGATTTCAGTGGCGACGTGCGCCTCGTTGGACTGCACCAAGTCTCAAACCTTGCCGAGTCGAGACCCTCGGCTTTTGATTACGTGGGCCTGCCAGAGTGGATGGCCCCCGAGCTGTTTGAGCAGCAGGTTTCATTTGATCCACGGTCCGACATTTATAGCTTGGGAATCACTGCGTTGGAGCTGGCAACGGGAAAGACGCCGTATCATCAGTGGCCGGCACTCAAGGTATCGCTCATGTATTTCCGTCGTCGCGTTGGTGAAGAGCTGACAATGTGAGATGTTGCCTCCTGCACTCAGATCATGGTTGCAAAGCTCAAGTATTTGCCTCCATTTACCGAGGCCGAGGTAAACAAGGGCAAGCGACGCTCCTTTTCTCGGCATTTCTTCAGTTTTGTGAGTGCATGCCTGGAGCGCGATCCGAATTCTCGGTACGTACCCCATCGCCTTTGGCTCTCACTTGAGCTAATTCGGGCTAATCCACTCGGCGTTGCGTTGCGTGTGTAGACCTCATGCGCATGAACTGCTCAAACACCCATTGCTCAAGCGTGCCAAGGGTGCATCCTACCTCGTGTCTCGTCTGGTGAAGCGAACCAATCTGAAAAACAAATACAGTTGGCATCTCCCTCTCATCTACACACATTCTCACCTCGCACCTCCACTAACCTCTTCTCGTTTTTTTTTTTTTTTTTTTTTTTTTTCATCAACAGATTGCCGGCAAACCGTCCACCCCACTTCCCACCATCCCCTCCGCCACATCTTCTGCCGCCGTCAGCTCCACCGGCACCTCGTCTCACGGACACCTACTCACCATCTCTGTCGGTCTTTCTGATACAGACGGGGACGCAAGCGAGTCTGCAACGCCATCCACTTGCACCTCGGTGTCGCCCTCGGCCGTCAACTCGTCCACGGCCCTGCACGTGCCCGGATACGGTACAGGCAGTGGCGGCAGCCGCCCCGGGTCGCCGGCGTCTTTGCTCACGGCATCCACCAGTATCACAAACATATCCACGACGGGCAACTCGAGGCGTGCGTCCTTGGCTCCGAGTGACATGAGTTGTTTGTCGGCCGAAATTGACGAGGTAGACGAGTCGAGGATAGGGACGAGGCGGGGCAAGAGGGCATCGGAAGGGATCGCGATGGACGACCGAGTGAGCGAGCACTTGGAGTGTCTGGTCTTGATTTGTGGCAAATGTGGGCAAAGGCGTTTTGATGTGCCATAGATTTATAGTCAGTTATGATTCGTGCTCGGGCTACCTTGCCAGGCAAAAAAATCTCGCGAGTGAGCACCATGTACATTTGTACATATCGAAACTACGAAACCACAAGTGAGCGAACAGTCCAACACCTCTACTGAGAAACTAGGGACTGCTTGGCTGCATGGCAACCATGGACGCAGCCAACGACCGTGAACTCGCATTCAAACTACCGCTGCCCATCCACGACAGCGACATGGACGACATGTCGTGCAGGCCCAAACCAACGGATTCGTCTCGTGGACTCGGCAGCTCATCGTCTTCAAACACGCCCGGTTGCATTGGGTCCCAAGCAAGGTACGGGCTGGCCAAGTAAATGGCGCGCCACACAAATGGGACAAAGAACGCTGACGTGTCCACATCTTCGGAGTACTGGAACCGCAGAGTCGGGAGTGTCTGTCAACATTAGCGACATGCGTCAGACTTCTGTTGACCCAATACTGAAATCAAAAGGGTTACGTACCGAGTCTACCGGATGGAATGTCTTGCTCAGGTCGGCGATCTGCGACAGCACGTCACCGCCTTCGCCCGTGATGCGTTGCCGAAAGTATTCGAGTGTTGAGTTGATGGTTTCGGTGGCGGCCGAGCAGAGTCCTCATCGGCCAGCGGCACCAGCAGGCTTGCTTGTGCAGCAGGGCGTGAACGAGGTGTGGGTTGAATCGAAGCTGGGTCGGGTGGAGAACAGACCGGATGATGTCAAGTAAGAAAGTGACGAGCTCAGCATAAATGGCGAGGTCGGTAGACTGGGTCAGACAAAGTGTCAGCTTGGGCAATGATAATTGTTGCAAGGAAGAAATCACATATGATGTACCGGATCTAATACAGCATGCTCAATCATACTTCCCCGTCGACTTGTCGGCACAAGACCCTCGGCCTGACTTACGCCGTCCCTGGCGTCTGCGGTGCCGACCCAACATCACTGTCCGCCCCACCCGTGACCGTGCCCAAACCTACCTCTCCGCCTCCCCTTGTGCTTCGTGCCGCCATCATTTTTAACCTCGCGTACCTCCTGGCCACCACCTCGACCCAATTGACAAGCCGAAGCGCCACAACGGCATGCATGCCGCGCCACGACCGCGACAAGTTTGCAAGAATCGCAACGCAGTTTGCGTGCAAATACTGGTCGCGGTCAGCCGCCAGGTTGGCCTGCATGATGCGCATCACGACTAGAGCCATAAGGCTGCCGAGCGACATGGATGGCGAGAGCGATGCACGACGGTCGTTGAGCCAATCGGGCACGCCAGAGGGACAGGTTACGGTCATGAGTGTTTCCAAGTAGGACGTGTCCGAGGTGAGGATCAGGAGAGTGATGCTCAAAATGTAAATGTGCGAGTACGGGACTTGCGATGTGGTGGTGGCCCCCGACGCGTGGGCGAGCGAGAGAGGTGGCGGCGGGTGGGTCGCATAGCCGAATGCGGGGTTGGTGGTGGGCGAGGAGTAATGGGGCTGGACATTGGCCCGCCGCTGCCGCCACCAGCTGGTGGATTGGGTGGAATGGGAGGAATTGGTGGTGCGTTGGACGGAGTGTAGGTGGAGAGGCAAGCGACAAAGATAAACCTGAGTATTGGCACAATCTACTCAACAACTTGGCCGATGTCAACAGCATCGTCTATTGGACATGAGAGTGAAAAGCTACGCACCAATCGATCTGGATCCATTTGTGCCAAGACATACTCGAGAAATGCATCATTCTTGTATACGAACGCATACAACAAGACCGCATATTGCGGGATGGCTATCCGGTCCTGTAACACACCGAGCAGCCTTTTGAATGGGAATGTCAACTTTGACCCCTCGGCAACGAGATTGAGGGTCGATCCGGAGCGTATTGAGTCTTGCACTCCTAATAGTGTACTGGTCCAAGGCTGCATGAGCTCTCGCTGGCTTGCAATCAAGCCCAGAAGGTACGATGAGAGTTCGGCTACTCGGGTCAGGTCGGCTGGCGGACGAGAAGCGAAAAGCCCACTGATGGCGCCGAATAGGCCGCCAGACGGAGTTGATCCCGTCGCAGAAAGCGGGACGGCCATCGCAGTGAGCGGTGTGGTGGGCGGGTACGCAGACGTAGGTGGTGGTGGTGGTGGTGCGGGGCCTTGGCCAATGTTGGACAGCAGTCGAGCGAGGCAGCCAAGAATCAGCTCCTGCGAGCTAAACAGGATAGTTTTGGGCACCTTGAGTCACGCGATACCCAGCGATAAGGCAGCGCAATGTGAACGGACCAAGCGCAAGTGAAAATGGAGCAAAGGTATGGTGGCGAGGTCGGCGAATGACCGCCACCTGGACTGTACGGAAATGGGTCATCGAAGCGGTCCGTGAGTTGCTCGGAGAGCAAGCAAATGAGCAGTTCAAGGAGGTCCTCGTAGAAGCAAACGGTATCATGCCTGATTCCAAGGGCGAAGATGGATGGTTAGTAAGAGTAGCGAGTGAGTGATTCGTTTGCCAGAATCGCATACGAAACAGGGAGCTTTGCTATTGTTGTGCAAATGGCGCAAAATAATCGCGAGACTACACAATCACAGTGCATGAGCCGTTCCGTAAGCATCGCCGAATTCATTGAGCACACTATCCATGGGTCAATCTGGTCGTACGCATATCGGAATCGGGAAAGTATCTCACGAGATCACGATGCGGGGCGGCAACGAGGTGATGCGTGAAAATGGTCACCACGAGCGTCAGATTGGGAAGTTCCAGGTCGACTGTTCCTCGGAACTGGTCGAGCGGATCATGGTTTGCCGCAAGCGTTTCCAATAACGTCGTGAGCCGCACCATGAGCGTCGATAGGTTGCGAGATGAGATTTCCGTTCGAACTGTTTCCGCGTCGGTGAAGAGGTCAGCTCATATTTCACCTGCTCCAGGGATCCATCTTTGAAGCAAGGTGCGTACGGACCAATGTGCTGCCCAAACTCCCGCGTCTCGTTCCATCGCTGAACTTGTTCCTCGCGTGATCTGGCTAATGGAAACGGCTCGCGCTGGAGCGTCACGAAAAATGAGTCGCCCATGGAAGCAATGGGCTGGCCTGATGCGACAATTCGCAAGAGCTGCTGCTGCATTCGGGACAGCTTTCCCGCTGCTGGACCGGCACCGTGGGTCATGATTTGATGGCGGTATTGGAAGGGAGGTCGGCTTGGCGGTGGCGGAGATAGTCACGGCGCTACGGGCTGGGGAATTCCAAGAGCTACCAACAGAAAGCTCGACGGATGCGGTGGTACTTGACCGTGAGGTGATATTGCATAGAGTCTTCCATTCAATAAGATGTATGTGAAGCCGTAATCAAGATTAGAACTCCCGCTCGTGAACGATGCTGATGATCCGCACTGATCCAGCCCGCCCGCCACGTCGAATCGCCGATGACGCGGAGACTCTGTGTTGAGCACTTATCATATTACCTTGACTGCACCAGGCACGCTAACATATGGGTTCGTCTGGGGGCAAGGCTGAAGTATAAATGCTGTATGGAAACTAGTGTCTAACATTGAATCCCGCTTCACTTCTTGTTCCCCTTGGTCACATTGAACTTGAAAAAGCACACATCGCCAGACTGCACCGTGTACTCTTTACCGCGTTGAGAATACTTGCCAGCCGCCTTGACAGCCGCCTCTGATCCCAGCGCGGCCAAGTCTGCGAATTCCATGACCTCAGCGGCAATGAATCCTCGCTCAAAGTCGGTGTGGATGACACCAGCGGCCTGTGGTGCCTTGGAACCCTTGCGGATGGTCCATGAGCGAACTGTAGTTGCAAAAGAACAATGTGCCAGTCAGTAAATCGGCAACCAAGACGAGCAGAAAAGCGGCAGGCGTACCTTCACCAGGGCCGGCGGTAAAGAAATTGATGAGGCTAAGCGCTTCGTAGCCAGAGACAATGATGGACGGCAATGCAGATTGCACATTACCGTTGCCAAGCGATGAAAGGTACTCGATCCGCTCGGCTTCATCCAACTCGCACAGTGCATCCTCGAGAGCGCCGGCAACCGGAATCACCTTATCTCCAGCTAAGAAAACAGGCTCAGGAGATGTGAGTTGAGCACCCCGCCACGCACACAAGAGAAAAAAAAATGAATCCACGCTGCAAACGTACGAGAATAGGCCTCAACCCATTCCTTGGCCATTTTCACCTCATCACTCTTGCCACTCACATATGTCTCCTCATCCACATTGGCCAAATAAACGACCGGCTTTGCCGTCAACAGCTGCAACCGGTTGATCACGGTCACCTCGTCGCTCGTCCAATCGCCATGCCGCACGTCCCGGTTCTGACCAGCGACCCATTCACACACTTTTTCCACGATCCGTAACTCATCTTGCCTTGCCTTCAACTCTGCAGCGCCTTGTCCCGCCCGACCAGACTTCTTCTTCATCTCCTCCACCTCCTTTTCCAAAAACTCCATATCCTTCAACCGGAGCTCATCGCTGATGATGCCCAAGTCCCTGGCCGGATCAACACCCGATTCCTCGACGTGTACAATACCGGCATCTTTGAAGCACCGGACCACATGGTAAATCCCGTCCACGGCACGAATATGCGACAAGAAGGCATTTCCGAGACCCGCTCCACTCGCCGCACCCCTCACGAGACCCGCAATGTCCGTGATGGACAATTTGGCGGGGACAGCTGACTGAGGAGAATACATGCGGCACAGCGCATCAAAGCGAGTGTCGGGAACGGCGACTTTGCCCTCGGCCGGATCAATGGTTGCAAATGGGTAGTTGGCGGCCAAAACGTTGGATGAGGTGAGCACGTTAAAGAGGGTGGATTTGCCCACGTTGGGCAGGCCGACGACGCCGAGGCGCAGGTTGTTGGAAGGACGGCCGAGGAGGGGTTTTGCATCATCGGTGCTGGCCGTTGCCGGTTTGGCGTAGAAGCGGTATTGAGACGAGCAGAGTGATGGAGCTAAGGTCGCTGCGAGCAGGGCGACATTGCCATGAGAGTTGAGTGCTCGCCGCCAAGGGCTCGTGGAAAAGCTTGGTGACAGCGTTGAATGCATCGAGTGGACGAGTCTCTTCATCTTGAAATTTATATTCAGAATGTACATACAGAGTGTTTCTTCTAGAGTCTGGCGATTTTGAAGCGATTCTCGACGACAGGGTTTTTCTGGTTGACGATAAGTCTGGAATGGCACAAGAATAGCTCTCGAACTCGACCAGAAACTGCTAGTGGGAGAGAAAGTCATGAGCGTTGCGAATTGCATAATGGAGCATGAATGCCTTCGATGCAGACATTGCCCACCCACAGCAACATTCCCTTTGACTTGAATTATCAAAAGGAATCATCGGAAAAGTGAGCCTGGCCCGACTTTATCTTCTCGCTCCGTTTGCCTTGACAGCACAGGCGCGCGAAAAATGTGTCTCGCTAGAGTCGAACCAGTAACGGTGACCTCATTCTTTCTCATTCTCGTCATTGCCAATTGCGATCATCAAGACATGCGGAGTGCCTATCTGCTTTTGTATCCCGAACGGATGTCCGTCTTCTGCTTTCCTGCCCGTATTCGTTGGACCGTGAAGCAGGTTCACCTTCCTGCCGCACAATCACCGAGTCTTTGTCCGCATGTCATGTACATACATAGGTCTTTTTCGAGAACCTGTTCCGACAAACGGACCGGGCGGGTCAGAGGCGGACAGCGTCCAAGGCAGCTGGAAGAAACAAGTGATTGTCATCAATATTGACTACCTACGTCCTTGTTCACCATTTGGTTGAAGTCCCTCGCATTTTCGGTCACTTTAACGATCTTGACGAGCATGCCATTGTTTCCTTGCCGTTGCTCAACAAGATTATTGGAGCCATACTTCCTGATTCCCTTAAACCAGTCGCTACGCAATGCCCTCCCACTACCGTCTTGCACACATTGCTCATTTCAATACCAGGCGTCATCAGATGCATCGGTCAAGGGACAGTGGTGATGGAGTCCGAGTCCCCGTGCGCTTTCAGTCCTGTCCTTTGTTTTTTTTTCCACCCCATTCTCGGTCGCCAATTCCAACGCCAAGATGGAATGGCCAATATCGTCTGGATCCACAGTTGGAAAGTAATACTTGAGCCACCAATTCAAGACTTGAGTTGACGCTGCTTTGTCGAGGCAGTCCGTGGCCTCTGCAGGATCAGGAAAAGGGATTGGACGGTGTCGTGCCCACTCCAAAATTTGGCAGTTGACACCTGCACCACCAATGAAAATGTAGTCCAACCAGTGTGGGCTTCCACTTGCGATACCGGCATCTATCATATGTACCAACTCATCGTGGTCCACCTCAGACAACCCATCGCCGAGCTGATCTCTCACGATCGACACTCACTTGGCTTGCTCTTGGCTCACTCTTGCAACGCCATGACGATTGACAAATTAACCGATGGAACAGTTTGGACCACGTTTAGCCCATACATATAAATACCATGCACTCCAAGCAATGACTGCCCACCGACCACCCGACCTACCAATCACCGTGGTTGACCATATCCTCGCAACCGCCGCCAAGCTCGCATCCTTCTGCCCAATCAACGAGCCCACCCACATCCGCCGGCAACACTTTGAAGACGTGATCCAGGTTCTCCCACGCTCAGTTGCTCCGTCATTCTTTTGCTCTGCCTTTCTGGCTCTCGCCCGATCCCACCCATGGGCCGCTTACGCCGCCTTTTCTCGCTTGGCGAACAAGTACTGGCGAGAGTCGGAAGCTCCATTTATCGAGCAAGCAGTTCATGATCTTTTGCCGATTCTCAAGCTGCCCGATCCATTCATGCCTCGATTTCATCTCGATGCGCTCGAACACCCCTGTGACGTCTTTGTCCCTCCTTCCTGTGGCGCTGGTGGCGACTCGCACGACGAGCTTGGCGAGTCAAGTGCATCACTTGATCCCTGCTTCACACTTGCGTGCGCACTCTCTGTCAGTCTGGCCGTGCAAGGCAGATGGACACCAATCCTCTCGCTGCTTAAAAGCCCAAGTCTCATGGGCGCAATCTCGCCCGAGCCGCTGCTGCACCACTTTCTGCGCTTTGGTGACAGCGAAGGGCTCGACTGGTATGAGGACGCAGCGCTGCCCATCCCACACTCGCTGCCGCATGCGCTCGTCCTTGCAGCTGCAAAGGAAGGGTACAGCGTCACTTTTGACTGGATTGCCCATCAGGAACGTGTGCTCAACCGATGCATGTGTGAGGGCCTGCCGCAGTTTTCGCTGACGTTGGCAGGTGTCGAGGGCGGGTGTACACTTGTCATGGACGAGATTTGGGACATGTTTGGTGTGGAGGATCCACAAGAGTTTGCCTTTGGCAACATTCATTGGATGCAGGCCAGCTCGTTGCAGTACAGCGAATTTGCTGGATCCAAGGCCAACGTGCGCATGCTTGACTGGGCAAGGGCAAAGGGGATCGAGTTTCCAGAACCCAGGGAGGTGGTCGAGTGTTTGGATGACCCGGCTGGGGTGCAAGTGCTTGATTGGTGGATGCAACACTACATTGCGCACATGGCCGACAAGGACAAGTACCAGTTGGGGTATACAACCTCCTCGCTCGACCTGGCAACCGAGAAGCATGATCTCGAGCGTTTGAACTGGTGGCTTGATTCTGGGCTGGAATTGCGGTTTTCGCCGACTGCTATTGAAGATGCAGAAGGACAACCCGAGCTCAAAGTGTGGTGGGATAAGTGCACCCAGTACCAGTTGCTCTCGGGCGCGATTGCAGTCGAGGCGGCTGCCCAGCTTGGCATCACACCCTGCCGCCATTTCGAAACCCTATGTGCCTGGGGCCGCCTCGATCTTCTCGCGCTGCTCGACATTGACCGATTTGCCCATGAAGCTGTTGGCACGGACGCTGTGTATCGCGGCATCTTTGCGGCGTGCAGATTCGGCCATGTGGCTGTTCTCCACCGATACAGATTGTTGATTGACGGCTGGGTGGATACGGACGACATACAAACATGCACGCATGATGCCGTGGCGAACAATCAATTGGATGTCTTGGACTGGCTGTTCGAGAATGGTTATTCAAGCTCGTTTTCACAAGATTGGTGGCACTCGATTGCCTTGGACGTAGCGTCGCAATGTGGAGTCAAGTTTGCCGAGGTGGTTGGATGGATGTGCAAACGAGGCCAGTTGCCGTTGCCTGCAAGCAGCAAGCTTGTGCTCGCTGGATTAGAGAAAGCCGATCAAAACCCATTTCCATTTGTGTATGAGCTGTGGCGGCATGGCGGACTCGGCGTGTACTCGTTTCGGTTGACGGAATTGCTCGTCAAGGTGGTGCTCGAGGCCGAGTGCAAGGAAATCATGGATTGGTGGTTGGAGAAGCAGGGCTACATTTTGCATGACTTGCATCGGAAAGCCTTGATGGACGCTGCTGAACGACTTGGGATAACTGGGCACTTGTAATGTCGATTCGTGTCTTGTACTGTCTTGTAACTTTTGCTTTGTAGAGTACCTCACCAGCACTTCCTTACGTACTGTTACTCGGTCATTGCCTACGTCCTGGCTTGTGATTTCACCATGTCCTCCCTGAGCGCAAGCTTCTCAAAACAGCAACAGCTGCAAGATGCATGTCCTCATCAATCACCCTCAACGCCGCACATGATCAGAAGCGAAAATCCCAACTGCAGCGAGGCACCGCAGATGCCGACAACCTCAAAGAGGCTGGCAGAGACGCAGCCGCAGATGCAGTGAACTTTTCTCCCTTTTCGCCAGTCTGATGCTGCCCGATCCTTGGCCACAATCTCGGGCTGTGGTGTGCGGGCCCGAATAGTTTCGTGCTGTACATATCTCTGTGTGGTGGAATGATTTGAACTTGGCAGGGCGGACTGCCTATATGTTTCCGAGGTCTGCGTAAGTTCTTGTGCATACAGCCAAAAAAAAGTGCTTTCTCAGACCAACAGGTCAAGCTGGAGGAGCCGAGAATAGAAATGTATTGTGCAATGTAGAGAGTGAAAAGAATCTTATGATTTTGACGTGGATAGGAAAGGGCGGGTGGATATGGAAAGTGGAGGTAAGGGAAAAAATCAAGAGCATATGGGCTGAGGATGACAAATGGTTGGAGTGGGAATGATTGGTCGTCGAATAGAATGGGAATGCTGAATGGGTGTCAGGAAATTGAACGTGAAGCAACGAAAAGAGAAAGAAATGCTTCAATCAAAGAAATGCAGCAATGAATCTAGGAACCTTGTGGACAGTTATGGCCCTTCAATGTACATCCAAGGTTCCTCACCGTCCTTCAGGTCGTCCTCATCGTCTTCATTCGCATCACGGTCACTGTGATTATCCACGCTCGCCCTTCCCGCGGCCCTCAACGCGGTCCTTCCGACAGACGTGATCAGCTTCTCATTCAACCTTGGCTCGACGGGGAAATCGCCCTCCTCAGACCCAGGGACGAGCTTCATTTTTACCACTCCAGTTGACGGAGAGGAGGAAGTGGGCGTGACAATTGTCCAGCGCATGGCCGAGACGATAGGCGACGTGGTTGCGACGCGAAGCTGATGCGAATCGGGCGAATATGTCCATGAGCCAGCAAAAGTGGTGGCGGGGCAGTCGGATTGCTGGAAGCAGAGCTGGTGTGCAGCGACGAGAGCCGATCCGTCAGGGCGGAAGGAGATTGTGTGGAAGGGGTCGACTTGGTAGGTGCCCAGTGGGAAAGGCATCGTGGCAGCAGGATTGACGGTAGGGGTCGTGCTTGGTTTTGGGACGGGTGAGCGAGACCGCGAGGTGGGGATGCCAACTTGAAGACTTGCTTTAGATTCTACGCCTTGAGGAAGAGGGACTACAGCTGCTTGCGCGACTTGGTTGCTTGTTGTCGCCAATGTGAGTGTCACGACGGCAAGAGCGATGGTGGCCCTGGTGAGGGAAGAAAATGGAGCCGACGCGAGACGGCGCATGGTGGAGGAGATGGTGGAGAGGGGGAGGGGCTGCATCGTGTGCATGCGGTGGTTGGTGCGTCCCTTTGCCGAGGTGGAGAGCAATGTTTTTCTTTTTTCGCTTCTGGCACAGTGTCATACTTGGTCGCGTCCGATCGGTGGATCGACCTCCATCTGTTTGAGAACGGTTCTAGACAGGTTCGAGACTCGACACCCTTGCTTCGAGAGAGAGGGATTTGGTTGAATCAACGTACGAAAACGGCCACTCACGAGCCACGACTCTTGGATGGAAATTTAAGGCACCCGAACTCGAAGCAATGCATTTCTCTTGACCTCTATTGTGAGTGAGTCCATACCCGCATTGATTCGCTGTGCCCATCGTATTCCGTGGCTGAGCCCATTTGTCTACCTCAACCATTATCGACCAGCAGGCACCAGGCACCAGGCACTAGGCACCAGACACCCACCAGCCAATCTTCCGTTCGGCTCTCATTGCCATATGCATATTGCATTATTGCGTACGTTGAGCATCCCGCGGAAAATCTATGTAGTCCCTGTTTCGGCATCTTCATCATTCGGTTCGAATTGGAATTCGTTGGCACCTCCTTAGCTTTTCAACAGCAGCAGAGCAGTGGAGAGACTGCCGCTGTGTCGTGCCAGTGTCTTTGTCGCGCCTCTCCATCTCACTAAGGACGACATACTTACTCGATTGGGAACATGGACTTTTAACGTACCACGCAGCACAGTTCAAATGGCATCCCGAAACCTACCACCCACACCGCCGCCCCCCCTCCCCCCGCCCCCGCCACCCCCACTGCACCCACACCAAAACTCACTCACGTCCCCCGCTGTGTACGAGGACATTCGCATTCCACTTCCCACGCCTGCTCCAGCAAGCCAGCACACCCGACCTGTCGGCCGCCGCGCTTGCCGCTGCCGACCTCCCACTTCCGCCATCGCCCTCTGTCTCGACACACCGCCTGCTCCACCTTCCTCTGCGCAGCAAGCCACTACCACAGCTTGAACCCGGGTGGCCGCGGCCACGCCACGCTCACGCCCACGGCGGCTCCAGTCGCCAACCCATCGTTCCGGGGCTTGTCAGACGCACATCGACCGCATCGGGCGAATCGCATTCGCTGCCCTTGTTTGCGGCCGCAGCCGCAAGAGCAGCTCGGCTTTGGCGTCCACCATGCCTTCGCTCCTGCACCGAAGAGCGGTTGTTGGATTGATTGTAGCCGATTTGCTCATGTCGGTCGGCGTGTTTGCCGCAATTGCAGCGAACGCGGCCGTGTCGTTACCGCCAGAATCGTCATTGTGGAGCAGGTTGGCACCCACGCTGGATTTGGCCGTGCTCAATTTGGTGCGCGGATTGGCGCTGGTGTGGTTGGTCGTCAAGGGCTGGCTGCCGGTATCACCAACGACTCTAACAATGGTACGTGAAAATTTCGGCCGACAATTCCCTTGCGGCAGCGTCACTCATCGACCCCTTGACTGCTCTGCGATTTCAGTCGACCGCCCTCTACGCCGCCGGAAAATCCATGTCGCTCCTGACTTCTACCTCAGCAACCACACCCACCTCACTCATTTCGCTCTACACATGTTACTCGTTCGTCCTCCCATTGGTCGAATCAGTCCATCTCCGCGCAGCCCTTGCGTCTTTTGCATCGCGTCGGTCCTCTGTCACCCCTTCTACCATGACACCACCCACCCCAATACGTGCATCGACCATGCCATCCACCTCGTCGTCGTCCGTTCCAGGTGGCGAAACGCGCTATGCATCACACCGGTCGTCGCGACGTGCTCAGCGGCCAGCTGTCACAACCGCGACATTTTCTTCTGGCGCAAATCGTCCGTTGCTTGACGAGGCAGACTCGAGGGACTATCGGACGTTTTTGGGCGCACCGCCAACTGCCAAGCAAGTAGCGCGGGCGGCCCAGAGACGCGATTCCATGGGGCCCGGTGAAGGCGAGGCTGGCTCAGCGGCGGCACACAGGCAGCACCAAGTGCAGCAAGCGCTGCAACAGCAGCAACAGTCGCGGCGGCTGATCCGTGCGCCATGGCTATCCGACATCCTCGCAGGTATCACGGGCCACCGACCCATCCCGCCGCCTCCACCACCACCACCACCGCCGCAACCTACTGGACCCCACGCGTCACTCATGCACGACGACTGGGGCCGCTCACGCTCACATTCGCATTCTGGCGCGCTCCTTTCGCCGCGTTCACACGCGCTTGCATTTGGCCATGCACATGCGCCCATTCATCATTACACATCGCTCGCCGACCCGCCGCTCCAGCGCTCACGGCGTCCAAACTCGGGGCTCATGCATCCGCCATCCCTCAACCCAGCCCGGTGGTCGCTCGCGACATTCGACTCTGCCGACCTTGCGCGCCTTTCGTCGGCCGTGCAGCCCTGGGCCACGCACTACACGTCGGTGGAATCTGCCCCGCAACCGTCCCTTCGGCACCCACCCGACATGAACTCGGGTGTCGACGAGGGCGAAGGCGATGGACAGTCAACAATGCGTGCAGTTCGCGCCCAATCGTCCGCATCGTCGTCAACTTATGACTCAGAGGCAGAAGATGGGCACCAAGGCCTCGAGTCCCCCCGCCACCGGTGCCCATGTACCATCATCATCAGCACCACGGGCGGCCGCATCGCGGCGCCGGCGATGCGGACCCAGTTTCATCCGGATACAAGCGGTACCGGCCCGCCCCACTACACCGCATTTTCGGTCCCTGTCCATGAGCCACTTGGCTAGTCCATCCGCCGGCTACTTTGCAGGCGATAGCCACGGCCACGGCTCTGGCGAAGTTGTCATTTCGCCCGTCCACGGCACGCACGACGACACCTACGCCCATCTTCAGGCAGGTGATTCCGCACATGTGCCCGCGGCGGTGGCGGTGGCCGCCGCCGCCGATGCTCCCTCGCCTGCCGCGCCTCAACTTGCAATCAATACAAGCATGCTCGCCAGCCCGCCAACCCCCTCGGCCTCCCACTCGAACCCGTCCACTGCGCCGCCCACGCCGTTTGGCACGTATGCCGCTGCAGCGCAAAAACTCGCGCGCCCGGCCGAGGCCAGCTTCCGGTCAGGCGCCGCGACCGTCGGTGGCGATTCGCGAACAATGGCGCGAGGCGGAGGCGCAAGTGCGCGGCGTCCCCCGCGCGGTCATGCGCGCAACCGGTCGTCGGCCAGCATGGCGGCCATGGCGAGCTCGGATGATGGCGGCGGGCTTGGCGACAGGTCGTATGAGTATGCTGCGCCCGTGGGTGCCGGCGCTGGCGTGTATCATCATCATCATCACCAACATCACCACAGGTTGAGCTCGTATTCGCAGCAGAGCGGAACGAGCGGCGTGGGCGACGAGGAGGACGAGGTCTCGTCGTCAGAACGCGGCGGCCATATGCGTCTCGGACATGGCCCGAGTTACATGTATGACGATGACGAGGATGAAGATGACGACGAGCCGCCCGGGTCGGCAAAGGATACAGCGACCGTGTACTCTGCCCTCAGTGCGCACTTATATCGCCCCGCGGCCGGCGGGTACTACCAGGGCCATCACGCTGGCGCTGGCGCAGACTCGTCGCGGTCCGGGTCGGGCAATCAGTCGCCGCTAGTGTACCATCCCTCGCAGGATTTGGTGGCATTGGCCGTGGATTCGGGAACGGGAACGGCGTCAGGGACCGGGCCGGGCGGCTGGATGGCGGCCGCCAACACGGTTGCGTCGGGTCGGCACATGGCGAGTCCGGCGACAGTGGGTGGCAGGAGCTTTGTGACGGCACCCTCAGGGTCCATGTCGATCGGCACGTTTAGGGTCGGTTCGGGTGGAGTCCCGCCACCTCCCCCACCCCCACCCCCACCGCCGCCGCCCATGGCGTATGAGCACCAGGGACCGCCTGGCGCGTTTCGCAGGCTGTCTGAAAGTTTGAAGCGAGCTTTGTACGGCGCTGAGGTCGGTACTCCTCCTTCTTATTGATTTTTACCCTATGCTCTTCCTCTTGTTGTACATTGCCTTTGCTCGGTTAGTCTCGTTTTGCTTTTCTCCCTAACTTCCTTTGTTTTCCTGCTTTTCCATTCGCGTCCCTCTTGTTTCCGTTTTCGACCCGTTATTGACACTCTGCTCTTGTTCTATTGCTTCCGTCCTCTGGTTCTTGCTCGTCCTCGCATGAATCGCTGGTCGATTCTTTGATGGCGCTTCGCTTGTTCGGCTGGTCCGTTCATTTTCTTGACGTCTCTTGCGCCGACGCCGTCGACTTCGTGTGCCATATTCCTCTGCCCCTCCCACGATTTGTGCCTCGCTTTTGGCTTCGTGGCCATTACCTTGCAACCCGGCCGGTTTTGTGCTATCGCTCCTTTTCCCCTTGCGTTCCGTACATTCCTTACCATGCTCTCTCTACCTTTTTGGCTCAATCCGCCGATCTGAACAACCCAACCCACGCACTCAATCCCACCGGCCGCCGTTTTCGGTTGACTCGACCTCGCCCCATCGCCCATGGGTCTTTCTTTTTGCGCTCAAACCGCGTTGATCACCTGCCTACCTCGGTGTGAGTCCCCATTTGATTGATTGATGATGTCTGAATGTATGCAATTTTGTCCTCCCTTCCTCAATCATTCCCCCGTCATCCCCACTACCTCTGCGACGTGTCGTGTAAAGTTGCTCAACGACTGACTGATGTGGCATGTCCATGTTGATTGCATCGCCAGATCCAGTTTGCATTCGCATCTTCCGCCGACAAGTCTGCCCGATCCACCCTTGCGTCCACACTCACTGACCTCGCACAATCTTGCCATTCCGCCCTCGACAACACGCACACTCGCCCCATACAGCCCATGTGACTGACGACGCGTCTGCGGCAATGCAACTCACATTCGCTGCGTGTCACTTGTACCTTGCGGCCCTTGCTGCACCTTCGTCATCCTGGTCGAGCCACTGGTGGATTGCGACAACAACGATTGCATATGCCGGCACGGCAGTGACAGCAACCGGATCGGCCGGGCATGCATCCGATATGGATGCATGGGCCGCGTTGGCAGACTGGGTGCATGCGAACGTTGCGGGCGCGTGTGATGGAAATCTGGCCTTGCCTGAATGGTTGCACAAGGATGACGTATGGAGATTCAGATTAGGGTTGCTGAGTCGAATCCTTTGTGGGAAGCAGGAGAACGGTTCCTTGGTGAGCGCTCGTGGTGATCTGGATGTGTAGATGATTGTAAATTTGCCGACGGTTTTCTGTCATCGTTTGATATTGTTGGCTTTCACTGTCTTCATTTGCGTTGAATCTATGTAAAGATGTGTCTGTCATATGCAAGAATGCAAATGTGGAAGAGCTCAGTCTTTCCGAACTTCCAGCGTTGACTTCCAATTCCCATGACCCAGGTCGGTCGGAAGTATCAAGTACGTTTCCGGAGATGTGGCTGTGGCCGAGGCAGGCGGGATGAATGAAGAATGCAAGCCAGCCACGATTTGCACCCATTGACTCTATTGCCCCAGTTCGTCAGCACAGATAAAGGTTGAGCCTGAATAGGCCCGAAACGGATGTGGCGCGAGCGTTTGCTGCTAGATCTGTGGTCACCAGTCGCATGCATAGTTTCGCCCAAGTAGGAATTCCAATTCGAATTGGAAGGTTATATGGATATTTTGCCGTGAATTGCAGAAATGGAATGCTGGTTTGTAGTTGAGGTCAGAAGTCATAACGTTTGATGCATGGATGCGGCAAATGCAAACAAGTCGTGTGGAGGCAGGTGGATGCAGTTTGCGGCTGGGAGGCTGGGAACCGCAATCGCAGTTTCTTCGCGTCACGTCACAAACGGAGCAACCGTGCTTACCGCCGCGAACAGAAACCGCAACCCGTTGGCATCTTTCTCAAGTTTCAACCAAGAGCGCAAAGTGTGCGCAAGTTTAGCTCCATTCCCTTGCATGCATGAGGTTGAGAGACAGACTGTCTCCGAGCTTGCATGTGTACATGACGAGAAGAGTACAAATACCGACCCGATCCCCACCACCACCATTCCCACTTTCTGACTCTCCATCTCATCCACATCCCACACGCACTCAAGACTTACCCAACCAACCAATCAATCACCATGTCCTCCCCTCTCCAAATCAACCTCATTGAAGCCAACCAAGCCTCGGGCAACGGCATTGGCCAGTTCTCCTCCACCGGCATTGACGCTTCCGCCCTCGGCCGCATTGCACCCGGCCAAGATGTCCAGCTCAACGTGATCCAGCAAAACGCCGCCTCGGGCAACAACATTGGCCAAGCGCAATTCACCAACGTCGACGCCCTTGTGCACAAGATCAACGCCAACCCGAACGTGGGCGATGTCCAAGTCAATTTCATCGGCGCCAACCAGGCCAGCGGCAACAACATCAACCAGACCCAAGTGGCCGATGTGGGTGTGGCCTCGACCACAGGCAAGGCTTGGGCTTCGCACTCGAGTGGCCACCACGCTCATGGTGGTTCATCTGGCGACATTCAGACCAACATCATTCAGGCCAACCAGGCATCGGGCAACAACATTGGCCAATCTCAAAACCTCAATGTCGATGTGACTGCCGTCGGCCAAGGCTCGTCGTGGGGCAACCTGCACCACGGCCACCACCACGGAACCACCTCCGTTGGCGATGTGCAAACCAATGTGATCCAGGCCAACCAAGCTTCGGGCAACAACATTGGCCAGTCGCAGTTTGCCAACGTGGACGTGACCGCCGTCGGCCACTCTGGCCACCACTACAACCACCACTGGTCGTCGACGGGCGCCACCGGCGACGTCCAAACCAACGTGATCCAGGCCAACCAAGCTTCGGGCAACAACATTGGCCAGTCGCAGTCTGCCAACGTCAACGTGGACGCATTTGCCGGTCACAACGGCTGGGGCCACCTCCAGCAGTCGCACTGGTCCAACGGCGACGTGCAAACCAACGTGATTCAGGCCAACCAAGCCTCGGGCAACAACATTGACCAGTTCCAAAACGTCGATGTCGATGTCACGGCCGTGGGAACCGGCACTGGCGGTTGGAACCACCACCACCAGTGGTCGTCGGGCGTCAATGGCGACGTCCAAACCAACGTCATTCAGGCCAACCAAGCGTCGGGCAACAACATTGGCCAGTTCCAAAACGCCGATGTCGATGTCACCTCGTTTGTCGCTCCCGCTGGTTTCTAAAGCTTCTCTTCAAATTCTTCTCCTTTGTACATTTCCCTTTCAGATCTCCTCACACAAGCACTCCTTGTTCATCATGTCCATCTTGCTTGGGTTGCATTCCCATTTTTGTCTCGATAAGTATCGCATATCTAAGTAATAGAAGGTTTTCTGCTGAAAAGATCGTTTTGACTATTTGGTCATGTTGCGAGAGCCAAGTGCGAGCAAGTGGTCTGAAATACAGAACCACCGACTAAACGCGGCTCAGCTTCTGCTGCTGACATGGTAAACAAGGACCCCTCTCACAGCAGAGCATGACATAAATAAAGATGTACATGCTAGTTCAAGTAGAGAACGAAATGAAATACGTATGTAATCAAAACTGCGACTTAACTCTCATGCAACAACAACTTTTGGAAACTCAAGCAAACATGATAATGACGATACAAGTACAGATACACTCCCGAGAACGATAAGAACAGAAGCAAAATGAAGCGGCTGCATTTTACACCCGCACAACAGACATGGTCCGTGACCATTGTCAACACACCACCTGTATGTGAACTTGAACCCCAATTCACCCCCACACCCGAGCAACAGTCCATCGCTCGGAAATCCACACTCACTACCGTCAAGAGTGCTGCGGTTACTGACCATGGTTACTCTCGCTGGCAACGCGGTGGTCCTGAGTGTGCGCCGAAACTTGTTGTTGCTGTTGCTGTTGCTGCATCAAGGCATGCAACTGCTGCTGGCCACCCTGCGCAGCAGTCGCCAGCGACATCAATCCAACTGCCGCGCCAGCAGCCGCAACGGGCGAGTATGCGTGAGCGGGCGCTGTGGGCGAAAATGGGCTCGCGCAAAACGGCGACATGGGTTGGCCGGCCATGGCCGCGTTGGCCGCCGACAGCGAGTGAAGGTTGAGGTGAGGTGGGCGTTGCGCAACACGGCGTGGCATCTGCAATAACTGTTGGCTTTGCGGCTGTTGCTGTTGTTGAGACCATTCGGGTTGATCTGTCGATGCCGTCGAGGGTGGCGTGGGTGGAGGCATGGGCGACGCCGAGTTGGGTTGCGAGACCATGGTGGATGCCGAGGCAAGGTCAATGTTGGATTCGGTCATGTTGACTTGACGATCGGCGCCCGCACCAGCAATCGCAGCGCCTTGTGGAGGCGACAAGCCAAAGCTCGAGAACAAGAGTGACGTGTCGATAGTTGGAACACCCGCGGTGCCTGGCGATGGGCCAACGGAGGAGGACGAAGATGGCGAACCAAGGACGTGGAACCCGGAATGGTTAGCGTGACTCGACTGGCTCCCGGCAACCGTCGCAACGTCGTCAAACGATGAAGATGGAAACAAGGCGGAGAACTGGTGGGATGCAGACGTATTGGCGTGGTCGACTGACGACGTAATGACGTTGAGACTGCTTGAAGCACTGCTGGACGGCGGGCCGGTGGTCATGTGAGTATTGCCCAAGCCGACGCTGGATACCGAGTTATTTGAGTTGGTCCGGGTTGGTAGGTTCGAGTGAGGATGCTGCGAATGCTGAATGGTAGGCGTAGTGCCCGGCGTTGGGTTTTGCAAGACCGAAATGTGGTGATTACCATGAATGAAGCCGGATCCAGACGCAGCCGACGGTGACCGGGTATGCGCGAAAGCTGGAGGAGCTTGTTGCTGAATCTGCTGCTGCCCGCTCTGACGTGGCTGTTGTTGTTGTTGGTCGGATTGCGGCGGAACCAACTGCACTGGTCCCGGCAATTGCCCCGCAAAACCCACGGGTGAGCCGACCAGCGCGTCGGGTGGAAATGCGGCTGCCGCCGGCGACAGGACTTGCGCATGTTGCTGTTGAGGGTAATGGAGCTGCAATGGGGACGCATTGTGATGCTGGTATTGGTATTGAGCGACAGTCATGCGAAGCACGGTAAGTTCTTGCGCCAGGGTGCTGTGGGCAGCCTTGAGATCGCGAATGTACTCGAGAGCGCGCTGCAAAATGTTGAGCTTCGGTGGACGCTTTGTCGAGTTGGGGTTTGACACCGGCGGCAGCTCGCGGTCGACGTGATCGTAAATAGTGTTCATGAACGCCCGGCGGTTCTTTTCGGTTTGAATATGCACTGCGGGAACGGACGGTGCGGCGGTGTGTTTTGGTTAGCCGCAGGTTTGTAGTGATGGGTGGGGAGGGCAATACGTCGACGACCGCGCGACAGTCTCGAACACGCGATTCAGGGCAGGCACAAGAAGAATTCGCAATGGCAAACGAGTGGATAGTATCGAAGAGAACCACCGCGCTGATCCAGGGGACACAGGCAAAAGGCATGCAAAAGGCAAGCGTTTCGAGCGGACAAATTGGATCGGCGTGACGCGTCAAAGTGAATGTTTCACTTGGAGTCATGCCGCCAATCAAGCCCAAGTCGAGTGATCGAGACGCCATAAACAAAATAATGTTAAGAGTCGAGAAGAAACCGCAACAACGGTAGTGTGAATCGGCAAGGAGGCAATGAAAGGATGAAGTCACAGGATCGGAACGGATATTGGGTGGTGCATGTGAGCAGCCAAACGTGATGATCCGAATGACCAGATTTGAAACGATGATGGCGCATCGAAAGTCACCAGAAACGATCTCGGAAAAAATGAGAGGCGCAACTGCGAGAAAAAAACGATCGGGCGTACTCTTGCGTTTGGTTTCTTCATCGACTCGCGGTCGAGATGCCCTACAGGCAAAACAAGAATCAGCCGAGACAGCGGGTTGCGGCGGGAAGATCATGGGACGCTCAGCGGTTTGAGACATGGCGCAATTCCTTTGGGCATGTGCGCTCAGAGCTAAGCCGCACGTAACTCCCAAAGAATTTTTCCAACTCTGGTGCCAAGCATGACCGGCAATGCCAACGGCGGCACAAAGACCAGCCGCCACAATTCAACCAGGAAATTAACATACTGCTTGCGAGGACGTTTCTTGCCCTTGGTCGGCCGAGTGCCATCGGCAGGTTTCGTCGCAGTCTGGAGCGCAGCAACGGCGGCCAGGTTGGCTTGCGCGATGAGCGCGGGGTCCGGGGTAGGTGCAGCATGAACAGGACCAAGCACGGTAGCACCGGGCATTGGATGATACGATGCAGAAAATGAAGAGTTGTTGCCCGGAACTTGGGGCGTCGGCGCTGCCGATGACGCCGCCGACGTGGTACCTGATGCGGTAGCCGCCGCCGACGACGTGGCTGGACCGGCGCGCCGCCATTTGGCACGGGCCTGAGTTTCCGCAACAGGCAGATCCTCGTCGCTGTCGTCGGATCCACTGCAGCTAGACAAATTGTCATCCTCGTCGTCGTCCTCACCGTAATCAAACCTTGGAAACGTGCTCGAATGGGCAAAGGAAGCTGAAAACGCGACGGGTTCAAGCTGCGATGATGAGTGAGAGCTTGGCGGGTGTTGATTTTGGTAAATGGCGGTCATCTGCTGCTGTTGGTTCGAGGGAAAGGAGACATGCTGATCGGTCATGGCGGGATGGTTGAGCGCAATCGCAGTCGATGGGTTCGAAGCAGAAGACATGGATGCAGCTGAGGAGGGCGGAATCATGGTGATGTTGCAATCTAATGGGGGCGTGGTGTATCAGATCGCAAGTGAAGTGACGACGAGGCGTGCGTGCGAGGATCTATGCAGGCTTTGCTATTGATACGAGGCTAACAGCAAGAGACAGGCATCGAAGTACTAAATCAGGGAACGTCCACAGAAAACCGCGATCAAGCAAGTGGTGGCTGTTTTTGGCAGGAAACGGGAAGATTTAGGTGGGTGGGTAGGGTAGGTACATAGAGGGGACGCGAAAGGTGATATGTGGACGTGACAGTGAAGTGGATTGAGAGACGTCGTGAGACAAGTCAAGTCGTCACAAAAGGCAAAGGACTCGGAGAGCGACTTGAAGAAAAGATATTGGGGATCGCATCAGCATCAGCGCGAACAAGTAAAGATCACGGGGCCAAAGTTTAGGCGGCTAGCAAACCGACCTGACCATTGATCATACGAGCGCCGCGCCTTGCGATTTCGGCCATTCAGTGAAGGTGCGGAGATGGTGCGGATGGTGGCGGTGGAGTAAAGAGAAGGGATTGCGGGTAGGAAATGGGAGGGTGGGCGTCAAAGAAAGATGAAAGCATGGATGAGGAGGATGAGGTCAAAGCGAGCTGAGCGAAACAGGTGGAGTGGAGCCGTGGAGCAAAACTGGAGCAAACGTGGAAAATGGTCACGCGCCGATAAAAGCAACGCGATGAGAGAAGGGACGCAAGGATTGCAAGAAAGCCCGTAATGATATATTGAGACGAACCTATTCAACCTTTGCGAGCCGATTCGCGGCCAATCTAAAGTGTTGCCGCCAGGCCGGGTGGATGCCGAGCAAAAGCTGAAGACGAACAGATGCGAATCAGCCCGTCAGTTTTGACTGCGGAGGCAGAGGTCGGGTGTGCTGAATGGCGCTGACACTGGGGATCGCAGTGAGGAGCAGGGTGGTGTGCCGCTGGGATGGGCATTGGAGATGAGGGACGAAGGAAAGACGAGAGACACGGGACAACGGCAAGCGGATCGGCTGGCGGCCCGTGTGGCAATACCGGGTGACGTAGGCACGGCCATTGAGCCGAGGATGTCTCAGGCACACGTCAGCCCCTTGCGCAACAAATAGTGTCGGCTTGTTGACGAGCAGCCGGACCGGACAAGAGAGACGAAGGAGTTGGAGGAGTGTAGCAACCTGCACGTCGCACACGTTTACCGTCAAGGAGACAAGCGCGAAACGAACCAGAAAAGAGACACCTGTGCACTTGGTGGAGGCCAAAGTCGCAAAGAAGTCGATCTGAGGTGTGGCGACGAAGAGTTTCATAGCCACATGGCGGCGCAGTGAGAGACACGAAGGGACGAGGAGGCATCCATGGTGGCATGGTTCGGCACATGCACATCAGTCATTGGTGCATAGATTCAGGAACAGACAAGACAATGAGAGCCCAGGAGAGAGCCGACTTGTGAGGAGGGGTGGACGGACGGATTTGCCCGACAGTTTTGTGTACTTGGCCGAAAGGCCTCCAACTGTTTACGAATGAAAGGGTGCACGTACATGGAGGAGCCCGTTGATCAAGCAACGTGTGAGGAATCGCAATTCACATGCAACGGTGCAAGTTTGACGGTACTGCACAGTTGCCTAGTAGGTAATCATGTGCATGAAGAGGAAGAATGGAAAGCAAAAGTCACAGGGCCAAAACGTGCAATGTCAGCCATCATCATCCCGCTGATGCTGATAGGAATCGTGCTCGGCACGCTCACTCTGGCGAGATGGGATCGTGTGCTTGGGAGCTGTGTCTCGCGCGTGTGAGTGACCATGCACGAGACATCGTGCGTACCAATGTGTGGTGAGGAGATTGTTTATGTATTTGGTGAAGGGATGCAGCAACGCAGATTGTGCAAAAAAATGCAAGAGGTGTAATGGAGCGTCCATGAGCGACAGCGGGTCGGACGCAAGGGCGTTCGATCGTTATAGCGATTTGGCCCCTTGGTTTCCTGTCGACGCCCGTATGGTGGACGGCGCCCAAGTAAACGGTCAGGCCGGGGTGGTAGGGAAGGGCCGGAGGTGCCGGGGAAACTCCGCTACGTACAAGCTGTGCCCGTTTCATCCAAAACAACGCCAACTGACACTTGCTGCTTTCAACTTGCCCAGGCGCTGCTTTTCGAAGAAGTCTTGGTGATTCCCGCTGTTATTTCCCTGATTCAGTGAACACATGACCTGGCGAGGCGGCAGATAAAAATACACTAAGGCAACACATGATGTGTGAAACATACAGTTAGAGCAATAGGTACATAGTCACCAGGTCACGGAGTTGGGCACATCACCTCCTGCCTGGGCATTTGGCCCTTTCGGTGGATGCATTGGACACGTTTTCGAACGACCACAAGCGTCATGGTCAATACAGCCCTGAATGATACAGCGTCTTGCCAGATCAAATGGTCTGCGCAAGGGCAAAGGTCCATCAATCGACACCTGCCATGTGTATGAATAGTTGTGGTTATCCGGAGCCAGCAATGGATTTTTGTTGCCATCAATTAACGCGAATTTCCGAACGTTTGCTAATGCTAAGGTTTACCCGCCACCAGATGATGCCGCCACAGTGCAACACGAACCAGCTGACTGGATCCTGAACCCCGTCCATACATGCATGCATATGAGTGACGACTGAGGCTCTAGAACCATCGCGTGTGGTGTTTGATGAATCAACTGTCTCGGATAGGTTCTGTCATCGCTGTTTGAATTCCTAGCTCCAAATCGATCACGTATGCGCTCGGGGCACGCGTGGCAGTGCGCGTCTAGGCGCTGGTGAACTTACCTGCTGCAGGGCGGGTCCATCCCTGCATCCGCTGTCCGACCAGGAATTACACAAGTCGACCTTTGGCGTGAGCCCGCCATTAATCATGATAAGGATATTGTTTGCGTGCCGCGTTCTGGCCGAGCAGATGTGCGTGCCGATCTTATGTAAGTACACCAAGTCCTGGACTGGCCTCACTTCACGTCGAGCGAGAGGGAATGTTTCGTGTGGTCAGTATTAATACATACCTGTCCCATTTCAGAATTGATGGGAGCATGCACGCAATGTCATTTCATACCTTTTCATGGTACCGGTATCGCTTTGGAGCGGGTCCCAGCGCAGCCTCTGCCCTCTCGATCCATCCATCTCCATCACTTCTAGAGACTGCACGCGAGGCACGTGCCTGACAGCCACGAGTTCGGCAGCAATGAATGCTGTCGCGTCGTCATCAGTTCCGGTATTCCTCTCTCGCGGTTGACATACACACTTCACAACGAAATCGAAAACGTCTTCCCAACCCGAGCATTGTCGCGAACCGGCGGCATTCGTCCCATCGTCCCAAAGCGTCAAACCGCACAAGACAACCAACTCCCCAAGCACCCGCCTCCGTCCCTCCGTCCGTCGCCAATCCGCGACCTTTTGCCTCGTCATCTGCAGATCCCCCATTCCAGCCAAACGCCACCCAACGATTCTCGCATTCTGTTCCCACCAAGGCACCTTACTCCAGTGCGCATCCGACATAATGGGTCAGCTTCACAAGCGCTACCTGAACGCCTCGGGGCACAACAACAAAATCTTTGGTTGTGGCGGCTGCCATACGCACTTGTCGACATACAATGACATCATTTCAAAGGTTGGTGGCAGTTCTGACTTGATGTCAGGAGGGAATTTATGGTGCTTCGCGGCGCTAACCGAGTTGATTCATTGTCGCATTGACGGGCTGTGTAGCAATTCCAAGGGCAAACCGGCCGCGCATACTTATTCAGCAAGGTGTATGTTTCCGATTCTTCTTGACGCTATCCGAACGCTTGTTACCCTGTTCTGACACCGTTCCATTGTCCACGTCGCTCCACTGTCATAGAGTCAACATTTCAGAAGGACCGTGCGAAGAGCGATCCATGACGACTGGGCTCCATGTCGTGCGCGACGTGTTCTGCTTGACCTGCGGTCGTACGCTCGGATGGACATACGTGCATGCGTATGAAGAGTCTCAACGCTACAAGGAGGGCAAGTACATTCTCGAGAAGTTACTCTTGACCGACATTCCCGACGAAGAGGATTAGGGTATCTTTTGTGCAGGACCTTGCCCTGGTGCTTTTGCCTGGGTTGCTCTCGTTCTTGAGCGCTCAGGTTGCGTTGTGGCGGGTTGCGCGTGTTGCGCATACTCAGCTCTGGACTTGACCGTCGTCCAACGTTCTACGTCCAGTTTCTCTATCAACATTTCCCCCTCTCCTTGTCTCGTTCTCACGTGGCCAAGCCTACCTATCGTCAATCCTCGACGGAGCCAGTCACCACTTGTTTTCCACAGTATTCTCTCTCCTCTGCTCGCCGTTCGCGGCTACGAGTGGACCAAACAAACACTTCTTTGCTGAAAACACC
The DNA here is from genome assembly GCA_002102555.1 of Catenaria anguillulae PL171. NCBI lineage: Eukaryota > Fungi > Blastocladiomycota > Blastocladiomycetes > Blastocladiales > Catenariaceae > Catenaria > Catenaria anguillulae. The sequence goes on along the minus strand of MCFL01000037.1, from coordinate 113,466 downwards.
ACATCTTTTTCTTTTACACCAAGTGTTCTGTTTCTTGGTATGTCGCGCACACTTTGCTCTGCGTGACCGGTATCCCACCACAACTCACCTTGTCCTCTACCGATCTAGTTCATCATGAGCTTCCTGTATTTCACACTGTTTTCCTAGTTCTTTGTACATACCTTTTCGACGCCCCGTTTACCTTCTTTGCGTTTCCATTCGTGCGTGTGTGGTGTGCGAATGCGTGCGAGCGATGGCCCTTTCTCCCTCCCTTCTCCACTTTTTGCATCGCCCACCTTCCTCCTCGGCTCCAACTGGTAGCACCATCCCACAATAAGACGACATGCTTTTTTTTGCCACTTATCTACCCTTCCTGTTTCATCCATTCCAATGTGCCTCTGTTCATTTTACCACAGTTTCACCCCTTGATTGTACTTTTGAGTCGAGTATTTTGCTCCCTCCACCAACGCCGACTTTTTGCATTTTTTCCTCGCTTGTTCATGTCCATCTTTGTCTTTTGCACCAAGGCCGCCCCATGACTTCAGGTTGTGCTCATCGTAACTTGAATGTGGGAACGCATCCATGCTTACTCTTCTGGCTTGTCATTCCAATTGCTTCTGTTCATATCCACTCCGACTCGTATTGCTGCTTTTCTGTGCCACTGTTTGTGATTTGTATCTCCCCAATTCAATAATGATGTGCCGTGCCTACTCTTTCACAATCCGTGCTGATGCCACACACATCCATGATGAGCAGTAGGTAATGGGTCGACACCGTGACCCAAGTGCTAGCAAACCGCACCGAGAATTTTCGGCATTGAGACGTGACCTGGTCCGCATGAACCAATAGATGGGATTTAAATCGCCGGACGGCGGTGCGAAACTGTCTCGCGATCGTCAGTCTGTGAACCGATGTCTCGCATCAAATGTTTCTCTTCACACGTCCTTCGGTCAACCATATCCTGTCTTGCTCTCACGTCAAGCTGCGTGCATCGTGACATAGGCTCAACAATGTGCCTGCGGCGTCGATTGTCCAGGGTGCCAGCTGGCAGTGTTGCGACATGGACCCGGCTTGAAAAGGTATGAAGGCTGTCGTTCTCGATCTGAGACTCGAGCATGGCGATCAACAACCGGATATTTTTCAGCAGAAAACCTTCTATTACTTTGATATGCGATACTTATCGAGACAAAAATGGGAATGCAACCCAAGCAAGATGGACATGATGAACAAGGAGTGCTTGTGTGATGAGATGTGAAAGGAAAATGTACAAAGGAGAAGAATTTGAAGAGTAGCTTTAGAAACCAGCGGGAGCGACAAACGAGGTGACATCGACATCGGCGTTTTGGAACTGGCCAATGTTGTTGCCCGACGCTTGGTTGGCCTGAATGACGTTGGTTTGGACGTCGCCGTTGACGCCCGACGACCACTGGTGGTGGTGGTTCCAAGCGCCAGTGCCGGTTCCCACGGCCGTGACATCGACATCGACGTTTTGGAACTGGTCAATGTTGTTGCCCGAGGCTTGGTTGGCCTGAATCACGTTGGTTTGCACGTCGCCGTTGAACCAGTGCGACTGCTGGAGGTGGCCCCAGCCGTTGTGGCCGGCAAATGCGTCCACGTTGACGTTGGCAGACTGCGACTGGCCAATGTTGTTGCCCGAAGCTTGGTTGGCCTGGATCACGTTGGTTTGCACATCGCCAACAGAGGTGGTTCCGTGGTGGTGGCCGTGGTGCAAGTTGCCCCACGACGAGCCTTGGCCGACGGCAGTCACATCGACGTTGAGGTTTTGAGATTGGCCAATGTTGTTGCCCGAAGCCTGGTTGGCCTGAATGATGTTGGTCTGAATGTCGCCAGATGAACCACCATGAGCGTGGTGGCCACTCGAGTGCGAAGCCCAAGCCTTGCCCGTGGTCGAGGCAACACCCACATCGGCCACTTGGGTCTGGTTGATGTTGTTGCCGCTGGCCTGGTTGGCGCCGATGAAATTGACTTGGACATCGCCCACGTTCGGGTTGGCGTTGATCTTGTGCACAAGGGCGTCGACGTTGGTGAATTGCGCTTGACCAATGTTGTTGCCCGAGGCGGCGTTTTGCTGGATCACGTTGAGCTGGACATCTTGGCCGGGGGCAATGCGGCCGAGAGCGGCAGCGTCAATGCCCGTGGAGGAGAACTGGCCAATGCCGTTACCCGAGGCTTGGTTGGCTTCAATGAGGTTGATTTGGAGTGGGGAGGACATGGTGATTGATTGGTTGGTTGGGTAAGTCTTGAGTGTGTGTGGGATGTGGATGAGATGGAGTAACAGAAAGTAGGAATGGTGGTGGTGGGGATCGGGTCGGTATTTGTACCCTTCTCGTCATGTACACATTCACATGTAAGGTCGGAGACAGTCTGTCTCTCAACCTCGTGCACGCAAGGGAATGGAGCTAAACTTGCGCACTCTTCACTTCGACTGAAAAGGGGGCCAACGGGTTGCGGTTTCTGTTCGCGGCGGTAAGCACGGTTGCTCCGTTTGTGACGTGACGCGAAGAAACTGCGATTGCGGTTCCCAGCCTCCCAGCCGCAAACTGCATCCACCTGCCTCCACACGACATGTTTGCATTTGCCGCATCCACGCATCAACCGCCACGAAATATAGCAAATAACCGTGAGCCACGTCGGAACCCGCAACTCACTACCATTTCGACGCTTGACGGTTGATTTTGGCACCGACGTCAATTCGGGCTACGGGTGGCCATATTACTCATGGAAAGCAAACCTTCATGCCGCTTTCGGTTCTGTCAAGTGTCAGAGGGCGAATTTTGCAATCGATTCTCATCCAGGCACATTTTGCACGACGAGTGCATCCGGCTCCATGCTGGCTATCTTTGTGTGCAATGTAGGCCTATTCGTAACTCACATCCTTCTCAATTCAACCTGCCAATACCCCAGCCAGTCACGGCAAGAAGACCGTGACCATATCATTTGGCTTGTGCCAAAGCCGCCTCGCGATCGCTATGAGTCAAGCTGTCCAGCGTCGTGAACGAGAGACAGGAAACGGGGGGAGTGGGATACAAGATATGTGAGAAGCAAGACCAAGTAGCGAGTAAAGGGAAGGTATATATCAGGTCATTGGAGAGGGGATCGGTTCAGGGGAAGCGTGACAGTGACCAAAGCCATAACAACGGAACAAAATAGTACAATTGAGAAAAGAAAAGGCAATTATCACACGTTGGCAACGTCGCGGGTGTGAGGGTCGACGGTTTTCAGCAAGCCACCTGCGAGCGAAGTGTACATGCATCATCCAGCTGCTCGTAGTAATGCTCGGGACACGCTGCCCGCCGCGGAAAGCACAATGCTGCTCAATAACTTGGATGGTGTGCGCCCAAGATGCTTTCCAAAGACGCAGGGAACAAGTCGGGCGGAGCAACAACCATGGAGCAGTCAGCGTCGGCCACGTCGGTGTCGGACATGAGTCTAATGCTCCCAGAATCCGACGAATCCAACTCGCCGAGCGGTTGATACTGGTTCGCTTGTGCTGAAACATATTGAGGAACACAGAAGTGTCAGCGGTGAGATGAAAGCGCGTGTGAATCAAGAAGGGATCCAGTACCTCGAGCACAATCCCTCATGTCGCCAGGTCGGGGCACCGGCCGGACACGACTGCTTGTCCGTGGTGCGCAATGATTCACGGGTGACGGCTTCCGACGCGCGTTGTTGCGCATCTGCGCGTGCTCCCGACGGCGCTGGCCCGCTTCGTCTATGCGGTACAACGACCGCAGCCGGTTGGCAGCATAATGCCTCGTCTCTGACTGCGATCGGCGGGCCATGCGCCGTGGCGGCGGGGATGCAGATCGGAGACGATGCAAGCGTGAAGGCGACTGTTGCGGTGATGATGAGCGTCGACGACGGGTGCTGCGCGTTGGCGACCGCGGCCGAGGAGTTGGTGACGCGTGGAGGTCATGATACCGTACCGGCCGCGGCGTGTAGTGCCGTGGGGCGGATTGCGACCGGCGGGCCATGCGCCGGACGGTTGGACGTGGCGACCGGGACCGGGAATACGCTGGTTGCCGGCGATGTCGGCGCCATGGCGAGCGAGAGCGTGATGGCGAGCGACGACACGGCGAGCGGGACCTGCCGCGGGTGCGGCTTTTGCTTCGGCCCCTGGGCGCACGCTTGTCGGCGAGCGGCGAGCGGGACCGAGAGCGTGAGCGCCCGCGAGACTTTGGTGGGCGCGCTGAGGTTGGCGGTCGGATTGGTGAAGTGGAGCGGCGCAAACGTGTGGCCGTGAATGGGACGGCAGTACGATGAATGCGCGCAGGTGTGTTTGACACCTTGGAAAGGACGGTAGGCGGTGCAAAGTCCCTGAGGACTACATAGCCATCAGACATGGTCCGAGTTTAAGTTCCGGTTTAGGCCGAGAAGGTCACACAAGTACGACGTACGGGGAACACAAAACGGCTCGGCCCTACCGGCCTGCACGTCGTTCCATGCCGACGGCAACACACCCTCGGCTGCCAAAAAGACAAGGTGTGCCATAGCGGCGGTCCGAGCAAGGAGCACCGTCGGTCCATGGCCGCGACAAGCAAGCTTGGAGGTTGGACTTGCGGCAGTGGCGATCCAGTCGCCAGAATTGTCGTTGAGGGAAAAAGAAAGCATTGGGAACTCGATTCCCAACGCAAACGCAACCAGACACGGAGCTTGCTCGAGAGGGTCAAGCTTGAAAGGCCCCAAATTGCGCCGTTGCGCCGCGAAGTGATGGCTGAGATTGGACAATGTTGGATCTGGAGACGAATGCGAGTCAGTCCGCAGCACGATACAGTCCGGATCAATCGGATGAAGCGAGCAGCAGTGACTCAGCTCAGCACGCACGTTGAATGCTTTCGACCACTTTGGTGGCAATGTGAGCGCCCATCTCTTGCGGTGTAGTGGCCGCACTTGGATCAAGTCCAATCACGGCCACATTCTTGACAACCCGCTCTGGTACAAACCTCGTCAGCTCCGAGACCCGGATACACTGCAGCAAGATACACGCCGCATGCAGCAAGCTCGCAGCCTCGGCCGACCTGCTCGTATCTCCATGCCCACGTGCCACCAGCTCGGCGCCAAGCGAAACGTCATGCGCTTGAGAACCACAAGCTGCATGATAAAACTGCGAGTGAAGCCTCGGCGCATGCGTTGGGATCGGCCACATGAGAGACAGCAAGCGCGACAGATAGTTGGCATTGCCCAAGTTTGCATCCAGATCTGGAAACCGTATGGAGAGCAGACGCAGCTCACCGGCGTGCGAGATGCACAGGTGCGAAATAGTGGCGGCCGGGGCGACAAAGTGGTTGGGGCAGCCCGGGAGCTCTGTCGGGGCAAGGCATGGGCAGTGAATTGGGGTTGCGCCGCCAGGGAGGCCGTGGTCACCGGGCATGGCCCGCGACAAGGAGGGGGTTCGTGCTGGCGTGAGCATCATGTCGGGGCTGAAAAGTGAGCAAATGCGCCGAATAGCGATCCGATGGCGGATAGGGTGGACGAGGCGGCAATTGCTTTGTGTGTATTGTGCCTTGGTGTGCGTTTGCATTTGCTTTTTGCATCGACATTTGTTGCCTCATCCTTTGCGTGTCTCGCGGCAGCGCCTCGAGCCAACCTGTTGAGGGCGCGAATGACTGCTGGTCGTCCACAGAGTGAGCAGCGAACGGGCAAATACATACCAATATCTGTGTATATAGGAAGATAGAAAAAAGGCAGGAAAAGAACCATGCTACACCAACAACAACAAAATCAAAGACTCTCAGCCAACCCAGTTGGCGCGCCATGACAGTCGCAAACAAAATCACTCCTGCAACTTGCCCAACAAGCCGATCGGGAATGTCTCAAACGTCACGCCCGTCCTCACCACGGCCGCCGAGTCGTGCACGCCAATCACCATGCCGACCTTGCCCGCATGCTCGCCTTGCAGCGCCACCGCCCGGTCGCCCTTTGCCGGCGGAACGACCTCAATGATGGCCACGGGCACCTGGTCGCCGCCGCTCGGCACATCCAAATCCACCGTGTCGGTATCCCAGTCGGCCTTGAGCACCTTGGCCGTTGTTCCTGCAGCGAGCGCATCTGTGGCGCGCACAATGCGCACGAGCACGTTGGTGCGGGGCCACTTTGCACCCTGGAGCGAGTCTTGTGTCGGGACAATGGGCGCGGACGCTGCGGGTGCAGCTGGGGCAGGGCGCGCGGGAGCCACTGAAGTGGATTGAGAGTACACGGACGTGGATCCGCCCATGTGCATGGGGGTGAACCCTCCGGCACCCATGCCACCGGCCGTCGAACTCTCGTGCCGTGGGGTCGGCGCAGAGAACCGGTTGTACATGGGCGTGGACCCCTGTGCGAGCTGCGGCGTCGACCCATACCCGCCCGGTGCGGCCCCACCAAACGCCGAGCGAGCCATGCTGCTGGTAGACGACGAGTAGGCGGGCGTAGTGCCCCAAGTACTTGGCGTTGCACCGCCCGATGGACCAGTGAATCCGGCCGTGGACCCAGTGTAGGCAGCGGCACCGGAACGCCGTGGGTCGGTCGGGTAGGCCGTCGACGACGACGAGTTGGTGTATGCTTGGCCTGGGGTGTACCCGGTTCCAGGTGCTGGCCCTGACGTAGAGGATGACGACCAGGCGTCCGGCCCCGACGAAGACGGATTCCATGCACTCGCGCTCGACCGGCTTGGATCCTGTCGACCTTCCCAAGCATCCTTGGGCGTATAACCACCCGCTCCGCCGTATGTATCCCGGTTCGACGACGGTGCGGTCGACGACGCCGACCATGGGTCGTGCCTGGACGAGCTCGAGCCCCATGACGAATCATCGGCCGCCCGATATGGTGTCTTTGACCCGGCGTCCCAAGCAGGTGTCTTGCCACCATCGAAATCGCTGCCGCCGGATCCGGCATGATACGGCGTCATGGCCCCGGAAGCGTACGGGTTGGGTGTTTGCGCGGCCGCAAACGGATTGGGCGTGCGCGAGGGGCGGTCAAATTTGTCCCTATCACCACCAGGGCGGCCAGGGGTGGCACTTCCATCGTTCCAAGCGCGTGGGGTCATGCCGTACCCACCAGACATGGACGAGGATGACGGGTTGGATGCAATGCCGAACCCGCCTTCGACTGGGACAAAGTGGCCTGCAGCGTCCTTCATGGCCAAATCTTTTTTCGGAATGGCAATCACACGCGTATTGGCTTGCAAGCGTACCTTTGCCGTCCCATCGCGGTTGCTGACCGTGACCGTGCCTACATAGCCCTTGTACTGGCCTGACAAGACACGCACGGTGGCATTGAGCAGCGGATCGCCACGCTTGCGCTGCGGTCCGCCCGCGGGTCCACCACGAGGCACGGGCGGCAACTTTGGCGGACCCATCCTGGAAGACTCGCCGGGCAGTGTGGCCATGCCCGTGGCGCCGGCCGTGATATCATTCTTTGCCGATACGGCTTGGTCTTTTGCATCTGCCAAATCGCGCGCAAACACTTGCAACTCGACATGCTCAACCACATCCACAATGGTCACGGCGCTGTTGTCGACGGCCACGACGGTGCCCAGCTTGCCCTGATACTTGCCCGAAATCACCCGGACGGCATTGCCCGGCACAAAGTGCTTGCGCAACTGGGTAATGGGCACCGACGTTTGCCCAAACATGTTGCGCTCAACGGGCACAATGAGTGCAATCTTGTTCTCAATCGACTTGATGATGGCCGGCACATTGGCCAGCTCGCCCTGCGTGACGACGACCCGATCGCCCGCGGTAAACACAGTCCCCTCCGCCTCACGCGTCTCTGCGGCATGCTTGAGTGATTTGAGCGTCTTTGCATCAATCACGCCATGCGACCCGCCCGCAAACTTTTCAATCTCCTCGAGCGTGGGCGGCGCCCCGTTCAAGTCAAGGGCAGTCACACGCACCGCCTTCTCAAGGTACCCGTCGCGGAACGTTTCGCCGCCGAGCTTGAGGGTCCCGTTGGCACCGCGCGTGATCTTGCGAGAAATATGGCTCGGAAACTCGCGCGGGTTGAAGAGGCGCTGTGGGGGGCGGGTTGCTGCGGCCGATGCACCGCCCACGGCCTTTCCCCCGCGCTTACGCTTGGCTGCCGTTCCACCGCTGCCGGCGGCGCCGTCGCCGCCCTCATCGTCGGCCACACCGCTCCCTCTTGCCATCTTGCGGCGGTCGTCGAAATCGTCCAAGTTGAGCCGCGGCAGCAATTGCACGGTGGCCTCGGTTCCGTCAAAGTTGGTTTCAACGACCTTGGCCAAGTCGCCCGCATACTTTCCGCGCTTGATGCGCACCCACTCCTTGGCCAACAAATCCTCGCTCTTGTCCTCGGGCTTGACGTACAAGACATCGGGCATTTCCTTGACGGGGACCAGTGTCATCTTGCTCATGTATACGCCTGGGACGCCCTCGAGCGCATCGGTAATGTGCTGGCCACATCGGCTTCGACGTAAAAAAACCCCTTGAGGTCGTCACGGTACAGTGCCGAGTGCAGCATCATGGGCTTGTCGCCCGTGCCGCTGGCCGCGCGGCGTGCCGCGTCGAGCGACTTGCGCATGAGCAAGTGTACAATGTCGCGCTCTTTGCCCTCGCGGCATCGAATCATCCACATTTTCGGGTCCGACACGGACGAAGGCAGCAGGGCCGATTGCGGGGCAGACGAGGCGGATCCGCCCATGAACCGGCGGTTCCGCCGCTCGCGTGCTTGGTACTTGACGTCGTATTGCGCGGCGAGGTCGTGCAAGTCATGGTTGGACGTGCGTTGCAGCTCTTGCTCGAGCTCGCGGTGTGCACGGCGGTCACGCATGTACACTTCGGTATCGGGGACCTCTTCCTCTTCGCGGTCAATGAAGCCCTCTGGAGATGATGTCCGAGTGCAATGGCGATGGATGGATGGCAATGATGAAGTCAGCTCAAGTGAAAAAAAAGGCGATCGAGTCGAACAGCTCCAAGGGTGGCGCACCTTCTTCCTCAGCATAGTCCTCCTCATCCTCATCTGCATCCTCCACCTCGGCTTCCATGTCCAAGAACATGTTGGGCCCAGATGCCTTCTTGCGCTTCTGGCAAAGCGAGTAGCAGAAAGCTCAAGTGAGCCCGTTGCAACCTGGGGAAACACTCTGGCTGAATGCGAGCGTCAACATACCCTCCGCTTTCGCCCGCCCCTGTCCTCTTCGTCCTCTTCATCCTCTTCGTCATCGTCGTCATCGTCCTCCCCCTCCCCTTCAAGATCCTCGGTCTGGTACCGGCCAATGTCGTCTTCATCGTCGTCGTCGTATGCACCGTTACCACTGCCGCTGCCAATGGCGCCCTCGTCGTCGAACCGTGCGTCGTCGCCGTTGTCGTAGTCGTCGTTGTTGGCTGACATGGTTGTGCCCTGTTGCTTGCTTGCCGAGTGACTGCCGGCTGGCTGGTGAGCGAATGTGAGGCTCGCGCGACGTGGGCAGAAGTGCTCAGAGACAAAATTGCGTCGAGTTTTGATTAAGGTAATCGATTGCGCAGAGTCGATTGCGCACACTTTCAACGGGCGGATGCATTGAGAGAGAGCGTCTGCCGAGACTTGAATCCTTGTTGACTTGACTTGGGAGGTTTGGATTTCGCTTTCTGATCACGAAACAGATCGGCCATTCCTCACGCACGGATCGATCGGCGGCCTCCGGCTGTGGCGCGTTGACGTGTTTGGGAGGAAGGTCAATTGTTCCCACTATGAATATTGCAGGCAAAAACGTACATACATCCCCATGAACAAAAGACAGATGAATACAATCCCCGACGATACCCGACAGTCCATGCATCGAACATGATGACACTCGCCTCAAGCTACTCTGACGACTTTGACCATGACGCCGTCACACCGAATGGATCGTCCGCCATGGCCAAACTGGCCAAGAGTGTAAAGTCAAGGGCCAACGGATCCTCCTCAAGTCTCTTGTCCAAAGGTATGTTGCGAGAACCACCGTTCAAGAGCTCAGAAATTGTCTCCTCACCGATGTTGATGTGTCGTAGCTAAGAAACCAAAGCTCACTTCGCGCACGCAATCCAAGACTTCGCTGCGCTCGTCAAAGACGGCCGCCGCTGCCTCGACAAAGCATGCTCGCCAGACCTCGTTTGACATTCTCGAGCGTGACCGCGTCGCGCAGTTGGAAAACATTGTTGCCGAAAAGGAGCGGACGATTGTCAAGTTGACGGATGAGAACAAAACCTTGGTTGCTGTACGAAACTGATGATTCATTACCGCATCAATCAGGTGTGCTCCCTAAAAACCCCCTTTCACTTGATCCAGATGCAAAAACGCCAAGAAAAGGCCCTCCGCACACTTGACCGTGAGCAAGGCGACCTGCCACACATTATCGACTCGCTCCGCTTTGAGCTCCGTCAGCTCAAGCAGCAAAACGCAAAGCTGCTCGAACGCCTACACAATGAAGAGCGCAATACCCGCGAATCGCACGCCGAGCTCGTAACTGCCCGAGAAAAGTATCGCAGGCTTAAAACCGATTATGACGCACTCGAGGGGTCGGTGCATGAGCTTGTCAAGGAGCGACAGTGTCAGGTACTATTGCGAGTTGAAACTACTGAACACCCGAATTGATTCACTGATGTGAGCGAGCAATTCTTTTTTCGTTCAGTCGCTCAACGCCCTCGACACGGGTCGCATGTCTACCGCCTCGACCGTGCCCAGCGAACAAGGCCTCGTGCTGAGCCCAAGTCCCATACCTCTGCCGCCCCAACGCACACGCCCGCAATCGGAAGCTCCGTCGAGACCCATTGTGTTGCATGTTGCCGAAATACCTCGCAGGATTACAACGCGTGTGGCTCGAACCGTGGCAAGCGTCGCTCAAGAGAAGCGCGATGCCAAAGTTCGGGTTGTTGAGCCAGCTCCTCTTGCCAAGCGTCAGCAGCCACAGGCGCAAGTCAAAGCAGATGGCACTGCCAAGGCCAAGGCAGCTGCTCGTGAGACACTTGACACAAAGCCTGTGAACGAGGAACACAAGATGCAGGATGTGCAAACACCTGTGGCCCCAGCAGACCCTGACGCCCGCGCGGTTGTGAAGGACGAGTTGGTGGAGCACAAGTCACCTGCTGTTCTCAGCGAGTCACCTACGTCAGTCGACATTCCCTCTCCTCGTACTTCCAAGTGCGAACAACAAGCATCGCCTTCACCTGCAAAAGTACAGATGATGGCCTCATCTGCATCCCCTCCGCCCGCACCCGAGCCAACACTGACCGCTGCTCCTGCTCCTGCGCACACCATCTTCAAACCGAGCTTTGGCGGGCCGCGTCGACAGCCCGTCGCTTCCGCAAATGCCGACTCTTCATTGACAGCGCCAGCAGCATCAAGCCCAATCAAGTCATTCCCTGCATCACAAGTGGTTGAAATCACAAGCGAGCTCCCATCCAGTCCAAGCCCAACGTCCACAACAGTTGTTCCCACACTCTTTAGCTCCAAACCGGACTTGTCGGCCCCGTCAGTGCCAGGCTTACTCAAACCTTCAATCGCCACATCCTCCTCGCCCACACCCGCTCTTACTTCCTCGGCCACCAAGCCGGCACCAACCTCGCCACCGCGTCCCATCTTCTTGAGCATGAACCCGACCACGGAAGCCTCTCACACACCTGTTGTTGCATCTTCTCGCACATCCTCGCTGCCATTCCTCACGCCACCATCTCCCACATCCTCGTCCTCAAGTCCCGCACGACCCTCGGACGCGCCACTTGTGTTCAGCCAACGTACAAGTGCCGTGTCACCAGCAAGCGCCCTCCCATCCGTGTTTTCATTTGGCGTGACTGCGTCCACGGCTGCAAGCGTGCCAAAGGCGTCGCCACCGCTGGCCTTGTTTGATACCGCGCCAGCCGTGGTAACAGCATCTGCAGCAGCGGCCTCGGGTGGGTACTTGCCGTCGTTTGGTGAGCCGGCGGCGGCGGGCGGGGCAAGGGCGGGAAGAAGGCAAGGGATGGCGTTTCAGTGATATGTGCGGTGTTGCGGATTGTCCAGTCGCCAAACATTGGTTTTCCACGAAACATGCACTTTGATTGTCGTCATTTGGGCCATTTTGAATCAAATGAAGTGATAAAACTACAACAAACTGGGATTGTGCAATTAATTGCGAGAAAGGGAAGAATCAAACTGTGCCAACTGATCAGGCCACATGACGAGAGAATCATTATGCGTTTACAGCTTACCACGCACAAATGCGACAATCATCTCGAGCGACCCCTCGGGTTGGTTGAATGGCACCTGTGCCACCATACGTACAAGGCTTCCATGTCAGACCAGCTCACCCAACATGCACAACGAATGAGCAAAGTGAACGTACCATATGCCCAGCTTCAAACACCCGCACATACGTCAACCCCCTCGCGCGTTTCATCTTGCCAAACCCTTTAGGCCCAAACCGCTTCCACTGCTGTGTCTTGCCAAACCCAATCTTCTTGTGATGCCTGCCCCACGCCAAGTACGTGTCGAGCATGTTTTCAGCGCCCACATAGTTGCAAATAAAGTCGCGGTCGCCATTGTACACGAGCACCTTGACGCCCGCGTCCACAATGCCCGGCAGCAACCGCACGCTCGGCAAGTCATTGTTGAACCACAAGTTGCGGTTGACGACCTCGTTGAATTGCTTCCACTTCTTGTCGGTGCCGGCGTGCAGGGCAAGTTTGACGTCGGCGCGGTCCAGGTACGCGGCGGCGACGCCTGCAGAGGCGTCGGTTGGGTCGGGCGACCCGGGCTTGGTGACGCGCACGTCGTACCTAGTACCCACAAGTGAGATGATCACTGGGAGTTAGCTGCAGGACTCAGGAAAAAAGAAAAAAGAACGAGTCCATACCAAGTGGGCAAAGCCGTCTTGCCGCCGCTCACCTCCAAAACAAGCGTTTGATTGCCCAAAACCTCATTGATCCCGCGACACTGCTTGAGGCCATCAAACGGCCGGTCGCCTGGGTGCCCATCCCAGTCAATCGATAGGAGCTCCTTGTAACATCCCGTGCGCATGTCAAGGAGCTTTGCGCGCCACGCGGGATCCACCAGCAACCCTTCCTTGTCCATGAAATCCACATAATTGACGGGCTCGCTCACGGGCGACTCAAACCACCCGTTACCAATGGCCACACCTGCGAGCCGTAGCTTGACCTCGCCCGTGGCAAGTGCTTGGTTGTGGTCGAGAATGTGCGTGGCAATGTAGGGGATAAATGTGCCGGCAAAGCTCTCACCCGTGATCCACCACTTAAAAGTGCTCCGACTGGCGTGTCCTGGGTGATGATGTTGCTTGCCGAACAAGCGCTCAAACTGCTGGGTAAACGCCCAAAAGTGCTCGCCCACTTGATGGTTACTCGTGACCACGGCCGCGTCCGAGTCCACGTGGGCGTACCCAACGCCTGCGGGTTGTTCGAGAAACAGGGCATTGCCGGCCTTGTGCCACCCATACGGGTTGTGCTGGATTTGGTTGGTCGTGCCGTCGGCAAACAGCGGGCCGTTTTCGGCGAATTGGCCAAAGAGCGACGACGAACCCGGGCCGCCTGTGTGACTGAAATGTCAGTTAATCAATCACGATGTCATGAAGTGAAATATGTATACCGTTGAGCCAAACAATGACATCCTTGCTCTTCCTGACGCGCTCAAAGTACATAAAGTAGAGCGTGCTGTTCTTGTCATCGACGGCAATGTGGCCAGCGTACAAAGTGTACTCGTCCGAGCGCAAGTCAACGCCGGGCAAGTTGTTCACGCGGTACGCGTCCTTTGTGCCAAACACGGGCGGGCGCGGGCCGTACGTCTTTGGTGCGGCAGCCGAAGCAGCCGAGAGCAGAGAGTCTGAGGACGAGGGCGAGGAGCGGCGCAGGTAAAAGGGTGGGATGATGCGCGAGGACACGGCGGGCTGTTGATGGGTCAGAGCACGCGAAGCGCTGAGGGCGGCGTGTTGATCGTTCGGTGCATGGCCGAACGAGGAGGAGAAGAGGTTGGCGGCCGAGGGGCCGGTGGCGGTGGCGGTGGCGGGGTTGGACGAGGCGGCGAGAAGATATGCCGTCAGCAATGCCAGCAGGGCGAGTGGGCCGGCCATGGTTGAGCAAGATGCGAGATGCGAGGTTCCGGTGTTGGGTGGTTGAGATGGTCAATGTGTCTGACGCGGGCTGACGGGGTTGGGCATGGATGTAGTCAGCGGCTCAAGGGATTGATTGATTTTGAGCAGAGAGCAGAGAAGGGCACGATGATGGCCCCCCATGGATTGACTCAAACTTCCGCTGGAATGCATGGATCAAGATGGATGCGAGGCAGCCTGCCGATGCCGACGGCCCGGCCATTGGCCCGCGACTCGTGCCGGGTCGGTCCAAGCATTCGGGCGGCACAAGATGGGTGGCACTGGTATTTATCGTACCACGCCAAATGCATGGCGGAACATGTTGGCTCAGCTCGGTCAGGTACTGACATTTATGATAGGGAAGCCCTTGCCGACGCCAATCATTGCCAAATTGGCCGGCTGCGCGATGACTCGCTCCTTGATTGACGTAATTGCCATAGACGCCGATTGCCGAGAAATGATTGAGTATTAATATAGTGGTTGACGAAGCAGGGCGAGATTTTGCACCCAATCCATGTGGAGTTGCTGCGGAAAGCACTGCATGAGTAGCGAGGTTGGGTCAATGTGTGGGAGCCGAAGCCACAGAGTTCAAAAAGAGCCGCGAATCTAATGCATTATGTTTGTGAATGATCAAATCAAAAAGGTATAAAATATGACAGATTGAAGTAGTTCGATGTTGTGTTGTGGTGAGACAGAGTGCACAAAACCAGATACATGCAGTATCTTTACACGTCCACATCCATAGCATCATCCCCTGCTCCTGCTCCTGCTCCTGCCCCTGCTCCCTTGCCCTTACCCTTACCCTTCTTGCCCCCACTGCCCCCGCTACTCCCCGGTGCCTTCTTGGACTTGCCAGCTGCCCCGGCCACCGCGCCGCTTTTGCGAATGGCCTTGGCCGCTGCAATCACAGACCCACCTTGCTTCTTGGTCTTTTTCAACGACGCGGGTACCGCGGCAGCAGCCGCGGCTGGCGGAGGTGGTGGGTGCTTGCCGTTGGACGCCTGCTTCTTACCCTTCTTGCCAGCGGCCGCCGCTTGTGCAGCCGTGTCCGCGTTTGCGTCCGTCGCTGCGGCCCCCGACGCCTTCTTCTTAGCTTCCCGCCGGTCGCGCATCTCGCGCTTCATCATCTTGCGCTGCTCGCGCGCCTGCTTGAAGTCCATGCGCGACATGGTCGAAATGGTATCACGTTTGGGCGCAGACCGCTTGAGGTCTTTGCGCGTCTTTTGGTCAGCCTTGCGCAGGCCGAGCATCCATTCGGGCACGTCGCAGCCGGACTCCTTGACGACGTTGACGATTCTGTGAATTGAAACATGGTGGTGAGAGGCAACCCGCGGAACAAAAAAATGAAACTGAAAAAAAAGTGGAACGTACGATCGCAAGTAAGTGGCATCGTCCTTGGTAAAGTAAGTAATTGCCCGACCCCTCCGCCCGGCACGACCCGTCCGACCAATGCGATGAATGTAACTCTCGGTCGACTGCGGGAAATCGTAGTTGACGACCGTGTGCACAATCAAATCCACACCGCGGGCCAACACATCGGTGGCAATCAAAATCCACAAATTCCCCAACCGAAACTGCTCAATGATGCGATCCCTCTGAGCTTGCGTGCGATCCGCGTGAATCACATCGACATTCATGCCGTCGTAAATCAACTCGCGGAACAGCTCCTTTGCACGCTCAATCGACTGTACAAAGATCAATACGGGCGGCTTGAGTTCGCCCGTGCGCAAGTGCTGCCGAATCGTCATGAGTTTGCCGGCCTCGTCGCCAACGTACACGAGCGACTGGTCAATGGTTTGCGAGCCCGTGTTCTTTGTGCCAATCAGCACGCGAATCACATCGTCGCGCAAGACTGTCTTGGCAAGTGTCTCGACCGTCGAAGACAGCGTCGCGGAAAACATGCACGTTTGACGCGAAGTTGGGCATGCGGCAAGAATTTCGTCGGCTTGCTCGAGGAAGCCCAAGTCCAGCAACCGGTCGGCTTCATCAAACACCAAATGCTGCAAGGCCGCGAGCTTGATGGACCCCTCCTGCAGCGTCTGAATGAGACGCATGGGCGTGGAAATCAAGACATCCGCATGTGTCTTGCCCGAGGGATCCAAGGCCGCCGACCCGCCGCCCGTGTGCGCCGAAAGGACAAGCACCTTCCACTTTTTACTCACGAGCTTCTTGAGCTCGCGCTCGATTTGCGCCACCAGTTCTCGCGTCGGGGCAACAATGCACGCGCGAATGCCCGACGAGGCTTTTCCGGGCTTTTTCAACTTGTGCAAAATGGGAAGCAAGTAGGCCAATGTTTTACCCGATCCGGTCGGCGCGCACGCGAGCACGTCGCGGTCGCGCAAGATGATGGGTGCGGCTTGCATTTGAATTGGGGTAGGCGACGTGTATCCAGCGGCGCGCACGTTATCGCACAAGTAAGGTGGGAACTCGTAGGTCGTAAACAGGTCGCCAAATGTTTGCGCTGGTGGTGGGACATCGGTCCCATCGGCCTTGATGCGGTGCGTGCGCCGGAAAACATTGGTGGATTCTTCGTCAGGGAAGGGCGTCACTGGTGGTTCATCGTCGTGTGGTGGGGCAGGAGGTGAGGATGAAGCATCGGCAGTGTCTGGATTGTTTGGTGACTGCGATTTGCTGGACTTTGGGGCAGCGCTGCTGAAGAAGTCGAGTTCAGAGGCGGCCGAAGAGTCTGCGGAGGTACTGGCGGGCTGAGTGGGCTGAAAGAGTTGGAGATCGGAGGCAAACTTTGACTTGTTGAAGCGGGCACCGCCCGTCAAGGCCTTGAAGAGATCCATCGTGTCGAGTTTGGGACGTTGGGATGGCGGGAGGAGTGAGAAGGGCTGCTCACGGAGATTGCTGCATTGGTTTCGTCAGGATTGCATGCGTTCGGCAAACATGGCGGGCTGAAAGGAGCGTGCAGGGCTGCCGCCTCGGAGACCGTGAGACAGGGCCGGCCAGACTTTTGGGGGCGGTTTTGCGTCCGAAGCTCACGTGAAGCGTTGCCATGAGCACTGAGCATGTTCTCAAGCCGCCCCTCGTTCCAGACTCCCTTCACCGATGATCGTGGAACGATCACATTGTGCATTCTTGATGGTGATCAATGTGACATCAGTCCATCCACTGGTTTTGGCTAAAACGACAAAAATCAAACCCAATGCGAGCCGAGCCGCGTAACGCTCCATCCCTTGGCCATTGCCGCACCCTGTCGCAACCCGGGCCCGCCTGCCCAAGCTTAAGTCGCTGCTCGGCATAGCATTTCACTCCGGAGTTTGACGTATCCGTGTGCGGGTGGCCACCGGCCAAGGTCAACCTGCTTGCGTACGGGCCGCGAGACGACGCTGGCAGTCTTCTTTTGGCACTGAGCCGAAATTGAGTCGCGAATCGCGAGGCACCAAATCGGTTTTGTGCAATATTTACTGTCAAGATGTTTACCACTGTAATGTATTTGCAATACATAACCCCGAAGGATAACCAAACGCAAAGCATTCGCATTCCGCATTCCCTTGTTGCTGAACATTGACCGGGCACCACCGTCCGGGAACACTGCTCCGTCCTCAACGACGCCAACGCCAACGAATTCCGCCCAACCCGTTTCCACATATCAAGCACCATGGACTCGCTCACCCGCTTCATCTCGGACCCGGCCAACCACGACACGTTGGCCCTTGTCAAGGGCTTCCGTAATGGCATCGTTTACGGCGCAAAGATCCGGTTCCCGCATGCCCTCGTCATGACCTTCTTGTTCCGCGAGGGACCGCTGCGCACAAAGTTCCGCTTCATCTTGGATGCCACGCGCCAGCACTCGTGGAACTTGGGCCGATTTGTCCTCATCTACAAGACGCTGCTGCTCGTGCTGCGCAAAGCACAGGGAAACAAGGAGTCCAAGATTGATGCCTTCATTGCCGGAACTGTTGGCGGATACTTGATCTTTGGCGAGAACAACAACATCAACCAGCAGGTTTGATTCGCCGCGTTACGGTCCACTTGTGCTCAAATGTGCCTATTGAAATTTACACCTTGCTGCTGCCCGTGTACCGTGTAGATCGTGCTCTACCTCTTTTCGCGCATCATGATTGGCCTCGCCAAACTCGCCGTCAAGGAAAGTGTCATCCCCGACCCACCACAAGACCCATTCCCCATGTTCGCCGCTGTCGTCTGGGGTATTGTCATGTGGCTCTTCAGGCACAACCGCGACACGCTGCAATCGTCCTTGCAAGCATCCATGCAATACCTGTACAATGATTCCGACATGTGGAAGTCGCTCAAGACGCTCTTGTGGCACAACAAGTAATCACCTTTTACATCACGTTGGCCTGTGCGCTCGTTTTGGCGCAATCTCGCACTCTACTGGCACTGCTCCAGTTTCCCTCTTTGTTGCCTTGCTCTTCGTCGGTCGCGTGTCGCCATGTCTTTTCACATTCGCCATCTACATACACCAATGTCACGAACCCGGATTGCGGTGTTTCGAGACAATCGTTCGGCGGCCCGCGGTAGGCCTGCCTTCTTCGCTCATGTTTTCCTTGAACTGTCCGCTTGTTCCGCAAGAAAAAAAAAATACATCTACGGTGAGAACGCAATGACATCTTTCGGTGTGGTGTAACAAGTCTTCACGTATGCTCGCTACCATCGTCAATCCTTGCCTCCAACCACTCCAAAACATGCTCTTGCTGCCCCTGTTGCCGCAACTGCTCAACAAGCTTGGGCGTGACCTTGATCCCTGCAACGTCAACAAAGCACTCGACGAGCTCAAAGATACCCGTACGCAGCCAATTTGGCGGCAAAGTGATCTTGAAACCATTCATGATGAGCCAATGAATGGATTTTGCGACCTCGCTGTCCATGGGCATCAACCCGCTGAAGTTGCGATCGAGGTTCATGTCTAAACCAGACCTCTTCCACCACTCGAGAAGCGGGACCGTTGCAGTGTTCCGTATGGCTTCCTGCGAGTACTTGAGGGCAACCTTGTCTTGATTCTTGAGCCACCAATCAAGGACATGCGTGAGACCAAATTGTGAAGCGCCATTGATGGCCGCCTGCGAGTGCCTGAACTCGCGGCCGCTGTCGAGAAAGAATTGAAGCACGGAAACGTGGCCACGACTGGAGGCACCGTCCACTCCATTGCTCGTGTAGTCACTCGGAAACGAAATGGGTGCCGCCGCTGGCTGCTCGTGCAACCATTCGAGAATGTGGACATGGCCGTTGCGTGCGGCATTATTGACGCAATTTGGAGTGTATCGACACTCGAGTCCCGATGCCGCCCACCACTTGAGAATGCCGAGATGGCCATTGTCACAAGCGTCATTGATGGCCATCGCCGTGTACTGTAGCTTCATGCTGAGCCCGCGCTGCTGCTGCCACCACTCGAGGATGTGAACATGGCCATTGCTCGATGCAGCGTCAACCAACTCCTTGCAGGCCGTGATCAACTCTTCTTCCTCCTCTTCGTCGGCTGAGCTCGAGTCGCCAATCATGTGCACAATCACGTCAAGCTGGCCGGCCGCGGCCGCACAACGCAAAGCATACTTTCGCCAGCTGCAATCGATTGGAGCCGCCTCCATCACCCAGGCGATTACATCCAACCGCCCCTCCTTGGCCGCCAACGTGGTTAGGCAGATGAACCAGAGGTCCGTCAACGGCAATCCGTGTTGATTGCGCCACTTGAGCGCCAGCCAATACTCGTCGAGCGGGCAGTCGGGGATGGCGAGCGCAAAATTGAGGGGCCTGAAGTCCATACTGCGATCAATCAAGCCCGTCTTGGTGATCCACCACTCGAAACAATCGACACGCCCGTAGCTCGTACACAGATACACGACGCGATTCGGGTCGTACTTGAGCTCGAGTCCCGAACGCTTCCACCAATCCAGGACATCGATACAGCCTGCTGCCGTCGCCTCGTGCAGAGCCTGTTCCGAGTACTGGCACGCGAGCCCGGATTCCAACCACCATTGCAAGCTCTCGACACACCCATCGGCACTCGCCACATCCATCGCATCTTCCGTGTACGTGAGTTCCAAACCAGATGTCTGCCACCATGCCAATACCTCGGTTTCACCATTAGCACTGGCCCCATCGACAGCCTGCGTAGAGTACCGCAGCTTGAGGCCAGAGTCCAACCACCACTGCAGAACATGCACCTCGCCCGCTGCGCTGGCCAAATCCATGGCCTCGCCCGAGTAAAACAGACTGCGGCGCGAGTAGCGGTGCATCCAGGCCAGGATGTCAACGTGGCCACTGGCAGAGGCCGCCGTAATGCAGTGCATGATGGTCGAATCGAGCACTTTGACTTGATTGCGGTTCCTGTGAATTCCACAGAGGTTAGTGGTATAGCGCCATTTGCGAGTCTCAGT
The DNA here is from genome assembly GCA_002102555.1 of Catenaria anguillulae PL171. NCBI lineage: Eukaryota > Fungi > Blastocladiomycota > Blastocladiomycetes > Blastocladiales > Catenariaceae > Catenaria > Catenaria anguillulae. The sequence goes on along the minus strand of MCFL01000037.1, from coordinate 93,096 downwards.
GAGGCTAACGTAAATACATGGCCGTAAACCACGCCTTGACAAGCACCAAGTCACCGTTGGAACACAGCTCAACAAGGTCAATGTCAGGGTGATGGTGAATGGCGGCTTGCTGCGCAATTGGCAGATCAGGCGCCACCAAGAGATACTGCCGGAGCAGGTCGACAAGCTGATCGTCGCCATCGGTCGGCTCTGGAAACCCGTCCTCGTCGTGCCGGTACGCTGTCGTGACTTGGCATTGGTTGGCGGCGAGGCGGATGGCGAGGGCGAGGATCAGGTCAGACACATTGTGCGGGACGGCAAAAGGATCATGTAAGTACATTGAGCAATCCATTGCATTGTTTCTTCATATGTATAATGCATCAATCGAAGGGTTGAATTTGACTGACCTCAAGTTGTGTCCACAGCCTGCCGAGGCCGAATTCATGTCGGTTCACCAAAAGGAGCCGCAAAATATATGACTCAAATCCACAGCAATCAATCATATCACCTACTCAGCCAACCATTCGACTTTTGTCCGCGCGTTTATCCTCACGGTGACAGCCGTTTCCGTATTCGCCAATGGATCCGAGTATACGGCTCAAACCATCAACATAACCTTTGCCGCACACGCCCTCACTGCGTCCTCCCTCCCCCATCGAATTGCCGACACAATCCCAAGCCCAAACCCATGCGCCCTTGCCTTCTCGGTCACAGGCACCGACGCGATTGCACACCAGGCAGGGCCTTGCGCGTTGGGCTGTGTAACATGCGCCGTGTGAATGCTCGTCGGCGTGCCCGTGCCCGTGGCAGAATTGGGAGCTACCGTGTGCATGTGTGCGAGCGCGGCGGCAGTTGGGTTGGCCAGCCATAGGGCAAAGAGTGGGTGCAGGGCAAGCGACGCGCGGTCGCTAGGGTCGATGGATTGAAGGGCACTTGTCATTTGTGATAGTGCAGATTTGGCCGGGTTGGGCATAGGTTGCGAAATCGGGGAAGGCATTTCTTGGGTGCTGGGATATTGAATTTGAGCGCCACTGGCCTGCATGTGCGCCAAAGCGGATTGCAGCTCTTGAAGTACACTTGAGTTCGACATGTTGTTGCTCACTCCAGGTTGAGCACCAATTATCCCATTTCCCATTCCGATACTCTGCACGAGTGACTGGGGCATCTGCTGCTGCAGCTGCTGTTGACACAGTTGGATTTGTCCATTCATCATCGTCGTCATCGCCGTGGTGGTTACTGCACTTAATCCCCCAACCGCTCGCGTCGCCATTCCTTGTTGCATTCCAAGGTGTCCCACCAATCTAGTCACGCCTTCGCTCATCGTATTCCCCACGATAGTGCTATTTACCTGCTCGGACTTTTGCTGCATCACTTTCCCGTTTGCATTGTACAACATGTCCGAAATGGACTGATGCGAGTCGTTGCGAATGTTTGCGGACCCGCCGCCCAGTCCAAGGCTTAGCTTGTTCCTCAACTCCATGTCCTTCGTTGTACTTTGCACAGATGTTTTTGTGTCAACTTGCAACAAATCATGACAGCGGTCCCGCCTGGTTTGATTTTGCGCCGACCTCCTCTTGGACCGCGACCGCGACCGAGACCGAGTGCGGCGGTCACCATACCTTGTCCTTGAGCGCGAACGCGACCGAGTCCCGTACCTGCTAAGGCTCCCACGGCGAGTATGGCGCTCGCGATCGATCTCGTCGCGTCGGCCGTGCATGCTCCTTGGTTCCGAGGAATCGCGCACATCTTTGACCACATTCCCGTTGGTGGGCGCGTGCACAATGTTGCCTGCCCAGGTGCAGGGAACAACGCAAAGTGAGAGTGGTGGTGTGAATGTCTCCAAAAGGACTTTTGAAGAAAAATCATCTCATTAAGTAATTGCCCATCTGGTATTGTCCAAGCAAAATGAGACTTGTTCGTACATGTAACCTTATTCACCCTCCTCTCGCCCCTCTCAACATGTGCCCAAATCGACGGCTGCATCCCACTTGCTGCGAGCAACACGAGCTGTGTGAGTGCCGTCGTTCTGGCGAGATGCACGGAAAAGCCGATGGCGCGACACGTTACGCTGGCTGTGGATGCCGTGGTGATCCATTGACGTCTGGCCAGGTCGAACGCAAACGAGAGGGACGGGTATTGGACACCGAGAGCGGCCAGGGCAATGGCGGGTGAGGTTTTGAACGGGTCGAGGTCGAGCGATTGCAGAGCGTGGCGCTCGGTTAGGTAGTGGCGTTTGAGGTCGTCCATGGACATGACTGCCGGTGCCAGGGATGAGAGGCAAACGCGTGTTTTGTCATATGTAAGTCGCAGCACAGGTGTGTGCATCTCGAAAGAAAAGCAAGATCGTACGTTGGTCCAAAGTAGTCTTCTTTTCCTTGCCCTCAGTAACTTCAGGCACATCCACAATGTTCAATCCAAGTGCCTCGATATTCCGCCGGACGCCTTCGGGCAACCACTCTTCCTGATACATCTTGATCACCATGGCAATGGCATGTACTGTTGCTGCCGCATCCGCCGAATGGCCCATATGTCCCTGCCCCCTCGCGACAAGGTCCGGCGCCAAATACACATCGCTCGTGTCGACGACTTGTCCATCGTCTGCGGTCGCCCTATACCGCCGAAAGGGCAAACCCAGTTCAGGCATGCAGCCCGAGCGATCAAACTCAGTGTTGGGTGCTGCAGTTGGCCACACGAGGTTGAGCAACGTGCGCAAGTAACGCAAATTGTGAAGGTTTTCGTCGAGGTCTGGGAACCGGCTAGCGAGCAGAGTGAGTTCGCGGGCGTGGTGCCGGAAGAGGTGTGAAAGGCGGGCTTGCGGGCGGCGCGGGGTTGGGTCACGGGTGGCCGGGTCGGGCGAGGGATTGAGGCATGGGCAAAGGCGGAGGGAAGCGGCCGCCATGATTGTGCTGTATCGACACAAACTGATGCGAGGCAAGAGAAGGAAGGTCGGGAATGGGAACAGGGGATGTGCTATGCTGGATTGAGATGTTGAGGATGAGTTGCCCCTTGGCAAAGAGTTTGGATGTGGTCTTGTCGGTGGAGGAGTGACCGAGAAAGGGGTTGGGAAGCAGGCACGCGCAAGTTAGTGCCCGCAGTGACGGTGACGCGTTGAAGAGTGCAACATCTGTAACGAGTCCACCGATCGTTCGCTGAAGGCGGATCAGTCAGCAGCAGTTTTCGACAAGCAAGTTATTGAAATGAGAAATCTCGACATCGACGAAATGAAAAGTGTTTGTCACCAGCTAAATCAAATATACGCTCAAAGCCACTCTACGAAATCCACTCCCTCGTCCGTCTACCTACTCTTGTGGAAGATTGAATGGCGCCTGCTTCGACCAACAGCTCTATGGCCATTGCCATCCCGCCATCGTCACCATCGTCCCAGTCACCATCACCGCAGCCACCACACTCACGTACAGCGATGTGCAGCGCCCGCACATCGGCAAAGGCCTGCTTTGGCAAATGCTGCCCGCCTACGCGCCGCTGTGCCGCCACCACCTGCATCGTCGTCTGCTCCACCTTGGTCCACATTCTCGGCATCGCAGCCACGTGCTTTGCACCCGCCCGCCCGATTGTGTGGACGCTGCCGCCGCTCCTCGTCGTATCCCTCATCCTTACAACATACCTGTTCTTTTTTGCACCGCCTTCCGCCTACAACCGTGGAAATGCACGCAAGCAACCACCATCGCCATCCCAATCACCAGGATCAGGGACAGCATCGCCAGTGCGCTCTGGTCCAACCGGGGCGCGAGTCTTTGGAATTGATCCGGAAACCATTGCGACTCAACGTTCCGGATCCTATTCGCCCACATCTGCGACGCGTCGCCGCACATCTGGTTCGGCTGGAGGCCCAAACCGCCCACCCGCCCCAGAAACCTCCGACTCGCTTGGCTCACTTCTCGACGCGCTTGACCACATGCACGTCAGTGCTCCTGGCACGACTTCTTCTACACAAAACCTCCTCCCAGACCCTACCCGATCCGGCTCTGCTGCAGCCACAGCGCTCCCACCAACCCACCAACACATTCCCTCACTTGGCCAAGCACCGCGGACACGGCCATGGTATCGCTCCTGGCGCCACATCTTGTGCCTCGTGCTCAACCCGCTCATCATGCTCATGTGGCTTGTCCTCCTCATCTACATTGTGTTTTTCCCCTACTGGTTCCGCAACGTAGACAAGGTCACGTTTGTGCGCCTTGGGCACGTCACAGACACATCGTGCCATGTCGCATTCCGTACGCCTGGCACATCAAAGGTCGCAGTCCAGTTTCGGCCACTGGACGTGAATCCGCCCGCGTCGTGGACAACAACGTCCCCACCGATGGATGTCAGTGCGGCAGGTTCCGACGCTTTGGGCAATGTGGAGTTGACGGGTTTGGCGCCCAACACCCGCTACGAGTATTACTTGGTTGACGGGCAGCTCGGAACTCGGCTTGCGGGCGATCCGATCCTCGGCGGATCCTTCAAGACAAACTATGCTGTGGCGGATGCGCGCAAGGCAAAGGCCAGCGTGGCGTTTGGATCGTGTATCAAGCGCGACACGCCCTTCTTTTCCGAGTCGGGGATTCGTGGATTCAGGGACTTGGCCAACCGCCCAGAGTTGCAGAGCGTGGATCAGATGCTGTTCTTCGGCGACTGGGTTTATGTCGATGTGCCATGGTTTTACAAAGATTCCGTGGAGGCGTTCCGGTGGCATTACAAGAATGTCATGGATGTCAAGGAGGCCAGGGAGGTGAGTCGGCGGGTCAACATGTACTTTACATATGACGTGCGTCGTTTCCTTCATTGTCTTTATCATCAATGCGCAATATCCCCCCATGCTCACTCGACCCAATGAACAGGACCACGAAATCTCAAACAACTGGAACAAGGGTACCTCCCCACCTTTCCCCAACGCCAACTCTGTATTCTCTGAATACCTCGCCGTGACCAACCCAAAGCCCGCCGCCCCCGACACGGTTTACTTCAACCACACGACGCCGCCGGCGTGCTTCTTTTTTATGGACACGCGCCGGTACCGCACGCAACCCAACACGCCCACCAGCTCCATGCTAGGCGCCGACCAGCTCGCGTACCTGAAGCGGTGGCTCACGGACCCGCAACCAGGGTGCAACTGGCGGTTTCTGGTGAGTTCGGTGCCCATGACCATCAACTGGTCGATTGACGACGATACCTGGTACGGGTTCCGTAACGAGCGCCGCGATCTTTTGCACTATATCCGCGACCAGGGCGTGAAAAATGTCATCGTGTTGTCGGGTGACAGGCATGATGTGGCTGCACAGCGCATGGATGAGAACAGGGACGTTGTTGAGGTGAGTGTGAGTCCAGTCACAAACTTTCATTCGCCCATCTCGGTGTATCGCAAGGACAATGGTGACGAGGTGCTCTTTAAGCCGCCAATTGGGCCAGTGGCGGTGGGCGTGGTTGAGGTCGAGTGGGAGAAGGTCAAGTTTAAGGTGTGGGATGGGAGCAAGATTAGTTGGGAGTATGAGATTGTGGCTAAGTAAGTTCCTTATTGCCGAGTTGTGTACATACTGGTAGTCTGTTGTAGGTTGGTTGACCCGAGCAGTCGTACATGCTCGTGATAATACAACAATGCATTTACTGACTTGCAATATTTACAAAAAAAAAAAAAAAAAAAAACCACAGGGTCAATACTTACCACAACAGTAAGAAAATACAAATTCACACATGTACATCCATGGTCAATCCGAATCCTCGCCGCCCATGATATCCGCCAAACTCAACACTTTAACCACCGCGGGCGCCTTGCCCTTCTTTCCAGCCTTTTTGCGCCGCTCACGCTCGCGATCCTTTGCTCTGCGCTCGACCCCCAAATCCGCTTCAACGCCCAAGCGATTCACTAGCGCGCGCTCGAGGGCCTTGACTTTGCCTGCCCAGTCACTCGCCAGCTGGTCCCAGTCGCGCTGGCCAAGCAACTCGCGGACCCAATCGGCAGCGACTTGCCGAGCAAGCGGCTCGGCCAGTAGCGCCAGTTCCGGGTGCGTCCAAGCCAAGCACTCGATGGCCGCAGCGCGCGTCAGCAGCGAGCGTGCGGAGCCAGGGATCCTTGGCAACTCTTCGACCAAAAACGCGACGAGTGCGGCCGTGGTGGGCTTGGCCACTTGATCGCGAGGCAATGGCACCACATCGCGATCCACATGCACGTGCGTGATAAACTTTTCCATGGCGCCACCGCGTGTGATGGACGGCAACTCGATCCACTCGATCAGACCCGTGCTAACCATCCACTCAACGGCACGGTCCATGAGCGCTTGCTTGTTGCGAATGCCGCGCATCAACCGCAAGGATTTCACGTGGTGCTGGACACTGGACATGCCCAAGATCCATCCGTGGGCGTTGCCCACGCGCATCGGGCGCGCGTGCCGCACGTGCAAAAAGGCGAGCATGTGACGAATCCACACGAGCGGCGACACGCCATCCTGGCCGGCGTTGGCGAGTGAATCGGCGACGCCATGTTGGGATGGCTGGGCAAGGGCAATAGCCGTGGACAAGCGCACGTGAAAAGGGCGATACGTAGGATTGACAGCCAACACCACGGGCGTCTCACTGTCGCTTGCCAACGTCCACGTGCGCGGATCCACCACGGGGCCAATTGCAAACCCGACGGCACGTGACACGAGTGCATCGAGCCCCGCGTACGTGGCCATGGCCACGGTCCACCGTGCCGGATTCACGTCCCAATTGGTGGCCATGCTCAACGGCGTGCTTTTCCAACCCGCCACATGCACTTGCGGGTACCCGGGTTGTGCGGGATGCCCCAAGCAAAGCAGCGCGTCTTCGTCATGCAAGTAGGCGTTGCGGTCGTGCGGGTGCGTGTCAATGTGAATTCCGCCGTGAACAGCGTCAATGCGCGCGTGTGTGGATGTGGAGAGGAGAGGAGTGAATTGGAAGCCGAGCTCATCGAGGCCCGCAGGCACGCGCCAGTCGCGCACGACGAGTTCGAGGTCTACGACACGGCCCGAGGGAGTGATTTTGGGAATGCCCAGGGCCTTGTAGAGCGGTTCGAGGTCGGATTGCAAGGCGACGCCCGTGAACTTGACTTGCGGGTTGGCAAACAGGGCGCGGAGGGCGGGCGAGATACTGGCTGGCCCGTGCTGGCGCGCGAGCCAGTGGATTGGGATGATGAGAATGCGTGAGCGGGATGCAAGTTGAATGGTCGAAGGGTAGTTTGGATCGTGCAGGAAGGTGGGCGGTTGGATGTGTTTGTGAACCGAGGTGGTGGCGAGCAGCGGGCGCGAAGGGTAAGTTTCCGTGTCCATGCCCAGGAGGTAGATGGGCTGGTTGCGTGCGGATGCAGGGTCGTCTTGCGTGGGGAAGCCGCCTGATTCGAGCGAGTCGGCGAGCAACCAGGGAAGGTGCACGTCAACCTCGGGCCAGGATGTGGCGAGAACCAAGTCAATGTCGGGGTACGTGTGCGTGAGGTGGATCCGCAACGATGGCCGTGCCGGGTGAAGGCCAGGGTCCGGAGCAATCAGGCAAGCAGCTTTGGTGGGCGGGGGAAGTGGGCCCGTAAAGTGGCGCGAGGCCAAAGGTGCGGCACGCCGGCGCGGGCCGAGGGAAAGGTCATGGTGCGTGCCCGATGCGTTGATGCGCTTGTCTCCACGAGGCGGCGGCGGGGTTGACACGGCCCTTGCTGCCTTTTTGGGTGCCTGATTACCATTCTCAGGCGCATGATGATGGTGCGCATGCGCATGAGGATGAGGATGAGGATGCACCGACTTGGACCGCGTGTAATCATTGTCCCAATCCCCATCTTCACCGCCGCCGTCGCCGTCGCCGTCGCCGAGGGCAAGTGGGTTCTGGGCATCGTGCAGGTGGCGCTGGCGTTGACGGGCGCGGCCACGCTGGCGACGACGGCGCATGGCGCGGGACGTGTGCGAGGTTGCCTGCGAGGTAAAGTCGATGCCGGCCAGGCTCAGTGCATCGTAGCTGGGACCAGAATCAGCAGCGGGGCCAGTGGAGATGGCGGCACTGGCGGCAGACAGGTCGTCGTCGAGCAGCATTTGGTGAGTCATTGCGTCCGCAATGCCGTCGACAGCGTTCATTTTGTTTTCTTTTCATGGAACGCATAAACCATTCGGGCTCGGACCGTCCGTCCGTCATGCCGTCATGCACACTCCTCCCTCACGCACTCTGCCAGTGCCCCGTGCCCAGCGCCCGCCCGTCATCCATCTGATCCGTCATGGTCATGGGCACGGTCACATGACGTGCGGGCCATGATCTGCCACTATTGTAAAGTCTTCAGACCTGTGCGCGTTGATGACTCGGTCAATGTGTATGGGGCGAACGAATGCCATGCTACGCAGCCCATGATAAGTGCCGTCACGGACAACTCTCGGCATTCTCCCCACCTCAAGTCATTAGCGTCACAAAGTCACCATGGTGCTCGAAGCCACCGTCCTCGTGTGCGTCATCCGATCACTCCTCACCTCATTCCTCTCCCACCACGCTCACAATGCACACGGCAACACAGAATCGACAACTCGGAGTGGATGCGCAACGGCGACTACACGCCCACGCGCACCCAGGCCCAGTCGGACGCCGTCAACCTGCTCTTCAACGCCAAAACCCAGTCCAACCCGGAAAACACGGTTGCCCTCATGACCATGGCGGGCAAGCAGCCCGAGGTGCTCGTCACGCTCACCAACGAGTTTGGCAAAGTGCTCTCGGCCATGCACCGCGTCCACAATGCCGGCACGCCCCAGTTCTCCACGGGCATCCAGATTGCCCAGCTCGTCCTCAAGCACCGCCAAAACAAGAACCAGCGCCAACGCGTCATTGTCTTTGTGGGCTCGCCCCTCGTTGAGGAGGAAAAGGAGTTGGTCAAGCTGGCAAAGAAACTCAAGAAGAACAACATTGCCGTCGACGTGGTCAATTTCGGCGAGCACGAGGTCAACACGGGCAAGCTGGAGGCCTTTGTCACGGCCGTCAACTCGGCAGACAATTCGCACTTGTTGACGGTGGTCCCCGGCCCCAATTTGCTGTCAGATGCATTGATTTCCTCGGCCATTGTCCATGGCGAGGATGGCCCGCCCGCTGGATTTGCTGGTGGCGCTGGTGGCGCTGGATTCGACTTTGGCGTGGACCCGACCCTGGACCCCGAGTTGGCTATGGTATTCAATTCTCTCCCTTTTTACTGCTTATTTTTTTACGGTAAGCTCACTCCATTTGCATTTTAGGCCTTGCGCATGTCGCTCGAAGAAGAACGCGCGCGTCAAGAAGCCGAAGCGCAACGCCAATCCGCATCAGGCGGCGCAGGTGCCACCGCCGCCGCCGCTCCCACATCCACGCATGATGACGATGCCATGGCCGTGGACACGGATCCTTTGCTCGCACAAGCCATGGCCATGTCCCAGCAACCTGCTGGGGCAGCACCCGCAGGCATGTCCGAGGACGAGGAGCTGCAGCGGGCATTGCTCATGTCCATGCAAGACGCAGGCGCTTCAAGTGGCGGCGAGGATGCGGACATGCAGTATATTTTGGGCACATTGCCTGGCGTGGATCCCAATGATCCCAGGATTCAGGAGGCCATGGGCAAGAAGAAGGAGGATAAGAAGTAAGTCAATGAAGCAAGTTGTTGGTACATATCAGTCAGTGGTTGAGATGGGGTCCATTTGAGGTTATCGTCGTTGATGCGTTCAGTTGAGGCTGTCAATATTCACATTCATTCAAGAATCACATTTATTGTAGCTGAGTTGAAGTTGCGGCCTTCAATCGGCGGTCAGTCAAACGCTTGCTCAAAGTCTCTCCATTCCTCAGCCGGAATCAACTCGTATGCGTAATTCTGAACCACAGTATTTATCCTTGCTCTGTTCGCAAAATGAAGGACCCAGCATTAGTCCATGACCTCCATGCTCCGATCCTTTGCTTTGCAGCCCGCCTGGTCCTCGCCCCTCTCCCACCATGCCCACCGCGCAGTGCCCGTAAATCCAAGTTGATCCGTGCCGACCGCCTTGAACCCGTCCTGACCGCCCTGACCCCGCTCCTTCTCGTCACAGGTCGCCAAGAGTCGTCCACGACCGACTTGCACGCCTTACTTGTCCTCGCCCACCCAGACATTTACTCCTTGGAATACGCATGCACGTCGTGCAGCATCCCGCTGCTCAATACTTGGCGGCTGCTGGCCACCACCCGACGCGTCACTTTGCCGCTTGCCTGCTCGTCGGCGTGCCTTGACCTGGCGAGCGCCTTGGGCCACACTCCCGTGCTCGACTGGTGGCTGGCGTCGCCATTTACTTTACAATACTCGCACATGGCCGTGCACATGGCCGTCATCAACGTCCACCCGCACGTGGTCCAATGGTGGCTGGCCAACACCAAGGCCAACAGTGGGCCGCGCGCCATCGAGCTCAAGGCACATTTTGTCCCGCTGCTCATGCACGCGATTGATTACGACCTGGGCGCCGCCTTGCACCGATGGATCGACTACGGCCTGCCCGTCAGTCGACTCGATGACTGCAACACCAACCGCGACGTGTTACATCAGAGCGTGTTTCGCAAGGCGTGGACCGTGCTGGACTGGTGGGTGCGCGCGCGCTCTTTGGGCATTGTGTATCCTGTTGCCGACTTTGACCCACATCCGTATCCGGTCGTTAACGCTCTCGAGTGTGGTGAAGAGGGCGTGTTTGAATGGTGGGTTGGGCCCGCGCGGTTGCCCGTGCCCGAGGGGCTCGATGATCGGATCTTGGATGCGGCCAGTGCGGGCGGCTTACCCAAAGTGCTTGAATGGTGGGCCGCCAATCGTGGGATCACGAGGTATTCGGTCGTGGCCATGGACTTGGCCAGTTTCGGCACACCTATCCGATGGGCCGACCGGCCAGAATCGTTTTACTTTTGGTATCCGAGCATTTCAGCAGACCGCCGCATTGCCGTGCTCGACTGGTGGCGCAACAAGTCGGGCGTGCCGCTCAAGTATTCGTCCGACCTGGCACTCACCATGTTTGAGCAGACAGGGAAATTGCGTACCCGGGTCACGGGCAAGCCCAGCGTGGTGGAGGTGCTCATACCTGTGTTGCAGTGGTGGCTCCAGAGTGGATTGCAGGTGGATTGGAAGACAAATGCCAGACCGGAGCGGTGGGATCCGCAGCTTAGGGAGTGGTGGGAACGAGAGTATTTGAAGTTGAAGGGGCCCGCCATCAATGCGGACAAGAAAGCCGCTGTTGAGACAAAGAAGAAGAGCGTACAGTATTCAGTTTCGGTTGAGTTTGCAAGAATGACGGGTGGATTTTGATTTCATGTTTGAATCAACGAATAAAGAAACCATTCAAGTTGTGAACAAACGTCAGTCATGGAAACAACGGTCGGCCGGCTGGGATTGCCTTTACACCACCATCTCACGTTCCCTTCTCGATCCTCGCCCTGCTCCTCTCTCCCTCCACTCCGCCGGCACCATCCTCTCTGCCTCTTCCTCTCCCACGGCCCTCACCACCACCAACGCCTTTTGCCCGCCGACCAGTGGCGCCAGCTTTCCAAACCTCCCCAACCTCGTCTCTGGCGCATACTTGCTTCGAATCTCAGCGCGTGTTGCCCGCTTAATCACCTCTTCTGCATACACGCGCTTGACCGTGTCGCGCTCGTGCGACAGCACACGCTCGGCGAGTGCCAGGAGCCGCATTTCCTTGCGCCCGAGCGACAGCGTCGGCGCGGGTGTCGAGTACGTGTTTGGGTTGGCGACCATCAGGTCCGAGTGGGTCGACAGGTACATTTTGGAGGCGCCAAGTGGGGCAGGCGACGGCGGGGCAGTCGACGGTGCCGTCTCCGACAGAGCAGGTGACAGGCGGCCGAATTGTTTGACGGGCGACGAGGTGCGAATCCCCAATTCCAGGTCTTGGTCCTCCCTCACTCGGTCTTGGTCCTCGGACATCCACCTCGGCGGCAACTTTGCCCGGACTGTCGGACTCAACGGCCGGTGCACGTGCAGCGCAGGATGCTTGTCAGCCCTCGGCGGCGGCCGGCGCTCTGCGGGCGCCAGAACGCCCGGGACACTGTACGTGCCGAGCAAGTGGTGCACTTTTCGCGCAACTTTGGCTTGTCGCTCCTTGACCTTTTGCTTGGACTCTTCGGCAAACACGAGGCGCTGTGTGCGCTCGTACGCGTCGAGTTGGGCGCGGACTTGTTCGGATTTGCGCTCGAGCTGTGCGAGGTAGCGTTTACGTGCATAGTAGTCAAAGATGTGTTTGCGCGATAGGTGGCCGCGGAACAGCGCTTGGATGCGCGTGGCCATGAGGTGGTGGTATGCGGCTAGGGCATTTGTGGCACGGGTCCGGAGCATGTGGAGGGTGTGGATGCGCGAGAGGTGTGAGCGGTACATGCGTTGAATCGTAGTTGCTTGTTGACTAAACACATGCGGACGAAGCTAAAGGTGAATGGCGGGAGATCGAGACATGCACAGAAAGGGAGGATGGAATGAATGACGGACTCGAGGTACTTGCGCCATTCGCGCATGGCATATTTTCGCCAAGTTACTTGGATTCTGATGGCTGCTTGGTGCTCGAGTGTTCGGCGGGATTCCATGTCTCTGCCAGCCATATTTGCTCGGATGTCAGCATAGAGCGTGACTTGGTCCATGACAGTGGTGTTAAAGGATATACTTTGCAAAAGAGACAAATGCCTTGTCAAATTCGCTATCGCGCTGAGTCCATGCGGCCGCAAACTTGAGCGCCATGATTGTGACAAGTGCCACGATGTGCGGACAGTGCGTTAGCGAGTCGAATGTGTAGCAATGGACCCGTGTTGAGCCTCAAGAATCTTGGTTTCAATAAGCATAGAGTACCGTCCGGATCTGGTCGCGTAAGTACTCTCGGCATTACCTACATATGCCAAATAGTTCCGAATACGCAGTGTATCGGGTCAGCAAGATGCGGTCAGACGCGTTCGATCGGGGGCTTTCTCTTCAAACTTGGTTGGAGGCAGCCGATCCCGCTCGTGGTCATTCTTGGTGCACAAGTGCGTCTCGCACAGTGTGGGTGATCAATGAGCGCTGTGATGTGTGAATGCAAGCAAGCACTTTATCATTGAACATGTATGCACGCTGAATGACAATTGAAAAGATACAGCAACCACACCGATGCCCCGCGAACTCATTACCCTCCAGGCCGGCCAATGCGGCAACCAAAGTGCGTATGTCTGCCCTGCCTGTCACCGCTTCGCCACCGACTTCCAGACTGACATCTTTGTTGCACAGTCGGCAACGAATTCTGGAAACTGCTGTGTACTGAGCACGGCATTTCGCCCGACGGCATCCTCGAGGACTTTGCCACGCAGGGCGGCCATGATCGGAAGGACGTCTTCTTTTACCAAGCCGACGACGAGCACTACATTCCTCGCGCGCTGCTGCTCGATCTCGAACCCCGTGTCATCAACAACATCCGCACCTCGGCGTACGCCAATCTGTACAACCCTGAAAACATCTACACCTCCAACGACGGCGGTGGTGCGGGCAACAACTGGGGCCATGGTTACGAGGCAGGGCAACGGGTCTATGAAGAGATCATCGAAATGATTGATCGCGAGGCCGACGGCAGTGATTCGCTCGAGGGGTTTATGATGCTGCATTCGATTGCGGGCGGAACCGGGTCCGGGTTGGGCAGTTTCTTGCTCGAGAAGCTCGCGGATCGGTACCCAAAGAAGCTCGTGCAGACCTACTCTGTGTTTCCCAACAACGAAGACACGAGTGATGTGATTGTGCAACCCTACAACTCGATTCTGGCCCTCAAGCGCCTGACCTTGTTTGTCGATTCGGTCGTGGTGCTTGACAATGCGGCGCTTGCCCGCATTGCCGCGGATCGGTTGCACTTGCAGCAGCCCACGTTTGCGCAAACCAACCAACTCGTCTCGACCGTCATGTCTGCGTCCACTGCCACCCTGCGGTACCCTGGGTACATGAACAATGACCTCGTGTCGCTCGTTGCCTCACTCATTCCAACCCCACGGTGCCATTTCCTCACCACGTCGTACACGCCGTTTGCGAGTGAGTCGGTCGAGAATGCAAAGTCGGTGCGCAAGACCACCGTGCTCGATGTTATGAGGCGGCTGTTGCAGCCAAAGAACAAGATGGTCAGCACCAAAGAGTCCAAGAAATCGTGCTACATTTCCGTGCTCAACATTATCCAGGGCGAGGCAGATCCAACTGACGTTCACAAGAGTTTGCTGCGCATTCGGGAGCGCAGGTTGGCCCAGTTTATCCCGTGGGGCCCCGCGAGCATTCAGGTGGCGTTGAGCAAGAAGAGTCCATATGTGCAAACGAGTCATCGGGTGAGCGGGTTGATGCTGGCCAACCACACATCGATTGCAACGGTATGATATGTTCTTGCATCTCTTGATATGTCTTGACCTCAACATTTGCCATATCGTTGCTAACCATTTACCTGGATCTCCCAGTTGTTTGAACGCACCTGTTCGCAGTACGACCGGCTACGCAAGCGCAACGCCTTCCTCGACCAATACAAGAAGATGCCCATGTTTTCGTCTGGTCTCGAGGAATTTGACGAGTCGCGCCAGGTGGTTCAGGACTTGATTGACGAGTATCAGGCTTGCGAGACGCCCGATTACATCAATTGGGGCTCGTCATCGGCCGCCTCGGGCTCGGGCGGGGCGGCAGCGACCGCTGGCGCTGGCCACGGGTCTACGGGTACGGGTGCGACCGGCGGATATGGATTTGGTGGGTTGGGACGGGAGTAGGCGTGAACCAGGTGCCGAATTGAATGGCGTACATGTGAACGATCCGTATTTAGGCTTTGATTGTCATGCTTGATTTATGTGTACCAAACGTCACATGGATTTGTTCGACATTTTTTTTACTGCCATATCTGACATGCATTCAATCATGGGGACGCCTTCAGACAGCCCTTGAGTCTTCGTCTCGCTCTGCCTTATTGAGACGCCAACCGCTCAATGACGTTGGGTGAATGTCAGATCCTCGCTTTCTGTCACACGCAATGCTCCATCACTCAATGCAATCCCATCAAGATCCATTTGCCGTCCCGCACGATGTGTCTGACGTGATCCTCGCCCTCGCCATCCGCCTCGCTGCCAACCAATGCCAAGTCACGACAGCGTACCGACTCGACGAGGACGGGTTTCCTGAGCCGACCGATGGCGACGACCAGCTTGTCGACCTGCTCCGGCAGTATCTCTTGGTGGCGCCTGATCTGCCAATTGCGCAGCAAGCCGCCATTCACCATCACCCTGACATTGACCTTGTTGATCTGTGTTCCAACGGTGACTTGGTGCTTGTCAAGGCGTGGTTTACGGCCATGTATTTACGTTAGCCTCACTGAGACTCGCAAATGGTGTGCCGCTAACCTTGTGGAATTCACAGGAACCGCAATCGAGTCAAAGTGCTCGACTCGACCATCATGCACTGCCTTACGGCGGCCTCTGCAAGTGGCCACGTTGACATCCTGGCCTGGATGCACCGCTACTCGCGCCGCAGTTTGTTATACTCGGCCGAGGCCATGGATTTGGCCAGCGCAGCGGGCGAGGTGCATGTTCTGCAGTGGTGGTTGGACTCTGGCCTCAAGCTGCGGTACTCTACGCAGGCTGTCGATGGGGCCAGTGCTAATGGTGAAACCGAGGTATTGGCATGGTGGCAGACATCTGGTTTGGAACTCACGTACACGGAAGATGCGATGGATGTGGCGAGTGCCGATGGGTGTGTCGAGAGCTTGCAATGGTGGTTGGAATCCGGGCTCGCGTGCCAGTACTCGGAACAGGCTCTGCACGAGGCGACGGCAGCAGGCTGTATCGATGTCCTGGATTGGTGGAAGCGTTCGGGACTCGAGCTCAAGTACGACCCGAATTGCGTCGTGTATCTGTGTACGAGCTACGGGCGTGTCGATTGTTTCGAGTGGTGGATCACCAAGACGGGTCTCTTGAACTGTGCTAGCATCGTCGCCGACGATTTTGCATTCGCTGTGCCCACCTGCGCACTCAACGAGTACTGGGCGGCGATCAAGTGGCGCAAAGACCATCTGCTGCCGTTGACAAACAGTGTGTGTTACAATCTGGCTGTCAAGGCGGCGGAGGAGGGGCGATTGGATGTGCTTGAATGGTGGATCGAGGTCGACATGCGGTATCGCTTGCGGCTTGCCGCGGTTCTGCGTGCCGCCGCCGCCGCTGGCCGGCTCAAGGTCATAGAGCACATGATTGGCGTTGAAACGAAGAAATCTGGTAACAGCGACCGAGACTTCGCCGAGGCATGTGGAAAAGATTTGGTTGACGCTGCATCGAGCAACGGCCATGTGCACATTCTCGAGTGGTGGCAGTCTCAGAGCGGAATGGATCTCACGTACACGGAGTCCGCTATTGACGACGCGTGCGGGAACGGCCATCTCGACATTCTCAAGTGGTGGACAGCATCTGGGCTCGAGTGCCGGTACACTGGAAAGTGCGTAGACAATGCCGCCAGCAATGGTCATGTCCACATCCTCGAATGGTTGCACGAGCAGCCGGCGGTGGCACCCATTTCCTGTCCGAGTGACTATTCCACTACCGCAATCGACTCTGCTTCTGCTCGTGGCCATGTTGGCGTGCTTCAATTCTTTCTCGACACCGGCCGCGAGTTCAGGCACTCGCAAGCAGCCATCGACAACGCGTCACAACTTGGTCTCACGCATGTCCTTGATTGGTGGTTCAAGAATCAAGACAAGGTCGCTATCAAGTATTCGAAAGAGACAGTAATTCACTCATTATCAACAGTTCCCGTGCTAGCCTGGTGGAAGGCTTCTGGTCAGGAGGTCAGATTTGACCGCTTTTTTCGCCGACCAACTCCCACGGACCCCGAGGTGGCAAGGTCTGTGGAGTGGATTGTGGCAAACGATATTCGCATTTTCGTGTCGCCATTCTGGTTAGCTACGCGCGCTTTTGAACTTGTGGAATGTTTAGTGGATGTTGTTGGGGTCAAGGTGACAACCGAGCTTGTCGAGCAGTTGAGACAGCACGGGCAGAAAGAACATGTTTTGGAGTGGTTAGCGGCCAGGATTGCCTAAGGTGATCATGAGGGCCAGTGAATGGAAAATGAGGCGATTGTTGCACTGCTTTCTGTCCAAACATGTCGGCGGGTATCGCTCCTTGTACTATTTACAAGACATCTGCCCTACGGCGACTGTTTGCATTTTTGTCAACTCAATCTACAATCTGAGGAGGGCAAAAGCACTCGTGCGAGTCGAAACACCTCATTTGCATAAAGATTCATGATCTCAATGAAGAAGTCAATAAATTCCAACAACATCCCAAATCCCACGTCAACTCCCACTCACCTCCGGCCCTGCTGCCCCGCGCCCGCCGCAGCCCCCGGCGGCGGCAAATACGGCGCGCCCCCGACTCCTGCCTGCTGCTGCTGCCCTTGCCCCAGTCCCGCCCCTCCTCCGCGCGCACCCATGGCCGCAGCTGCAGCAGCTGCCGCTGCGGCTGCCGCAGCCGCAGCCGCGGCCTGTTGCTGCGCAAGACTTGGCGTCGCCGGCGGCGTCGTGCTCGCGAACTGTTGCTGGTGCCGTTGCGAGGCTGCGGCCGCGGCTGCCATGTACGGATTGAATGGAACAGGGTAGTAGGCGCCTGCGCCGGCGGCGGCCGCAGCGTGCGTGTGAAAGGCGGCGGCCGCGTAGTGTGGGTACATTGGATACGCTACATGACCAAGACATGGTGTGAGGAGCAAGGCTCGTGGGTGATGCGAGATGAGTGCCGAGTGGGAGGCGCACCTGGTGGATAGCCTGCGGGCACGCCGTGGTATCCTGGGTATGCGTGCGGCGGCATGGGCGGGCGCGCGGCATTTGCTGCATACATGCCCGGCGGCGCTTGCGCTGGCGCGGAAGAGGTGGGTGCTCCCGATGTCGGAGGCGGGCGGACAGACGGTGGTGGGGCTGCAGATGCGAGTGCAGAAGCTGCCGAAAGCGAGGGTCTTTGTTGCTGTGAGGTGCCCGCCGCACGCTGGCTGCCAGGTCCCGCAGGTGGTGCGCGCTTTGGCATTCCGGGCGCGGCGGCTTTGCCAACGACACTGGCGCTGGCGGCGGCAACAGCGGGTGACGGCAGTTGCGAATGGCTGGCGCCACGGGAAATGGTGGCTTGGCGGGATCGCGGCGTGGATGCCGACGAGTTTGTGCGACTGCCACTGGCGGATGTGCGGGCAGGTGCGGATGCCGTGGAGAGTGACGAATGCGAGCCCGCGGGTGGAAGCGGGCGGCCGTGGGCGTGCCGCTGTTGGGCACCAACGACGGCAGCAGGCTGCAGCAATGCTGCTTTTTCCGACTTTTGCGCCTGCAAAACCAGCTGCAAGGCCCGTAGGTCGACGGGCGTGGGCGACATGGGTGTGGCACAAGCGCGAATGTGCCGCTCGACGGCATGCACGCGCGCCAGCAATGCCTTTTCCTTGGCGGCCTGCTTTGCCTTGAACTGATCGGACCGGGACACGGCCAGGGCGTGATCTATGTCGTGCTGGGGCACCTGCAGCACGTGGAAGGTGAGCAGGCGGTCGATGGCGTCGTCGAGCGAGGCGAATGGGCGGGCATTGTAGGGCGAAGAAGCGTCGTTGTCGTCCGTGTCGTTGTCGCCACCGCCCGACTCGGAGATGCCGATGGCGGCGTGGTCGGCGGCCAGGGCGTCGCGGAAGCGCGAGTCGACCAGGTCAATGTGCTGGTCGACGGCGCGCGAGTCGGCCGTCTGTGTGTCCATGTCGATTGCCGAGTGTGAGTGCGGTGACATGGTCATTGTGAGCCTTTTGTGAAATGGCATTCCATTTGCATGCGCGAGGAAACAGAACGCTCTCTTTCCGCCGTTACTCTCAGTGTCTGCCTCTGTGGCCACAGCTGCAGAGTCAGTCCTGCCTCGGGCTGCCTCGCTGCCTCGGGCTCGGATCCAACACTCGCACGCAGACTCGCACATCATCACAGTGGGTGATTCAAGGTGGGTACCTGAGCCTGAGAGAAATGAATGTAGAATACAGGGAGAAATACAACTTGAACGGGAAGGCAAAGCACGAGAATAAGACTATGATACATTTAACGAGCGTCCGACGACTCGGATTCGAGGCGACTTGTTCCCGTCAACGCCCGCCGCCCGCTTCCTGTGCCGCTCTCGATGCAGTGGCCGAACAAGAAGTAAACGCTAGAAAGAAACGCAAACGGCAGGAGCAGCGGAACCGAGACGTCCGACACCTCACACACAAACACTCAACAGCACGGGCACGGCACAGCAAATTGAACCATCGGACCACACGCATCCACTCTCACGACCCGGCTTAGTGCTTTTGGTTGTTGAGCAACAGACCAAACCGCTTCTTGATGGTGACACGGTGGCGCGAGAACTTGTCATCGGGCGAGAAGCGGGCAGGGTGCGCAGACTTTGTCATCTCGCCAGTCTCGGTCGACTTCTGTATGGATGAAACAACAGACAAGTGGCAGACGAGTCGCAGTGGTTAGCCATATTGGTCCACTGGTCCACTGGTGGTCGGTCGGTCGGTCGATTGTCAATTCAGACGAGAATGGCAGACCTTGAGGGTGTAGACGCGCTTGCCCTCGGCGTTGAGGTGGTACATGAGATGCATGGTGATAGATGGTGTGTTGCGTTGCTTTTGGTACGGTGCGTAACGGCGCTGCGCTGTGTGCGGGTGACGGTATATCGTGGTCAGATTGCTTCCGTTCGAGTTCCGCGACTACGACTGATGGCAACCGGGCCTGCTGGGCAGCATGCATCCACTCGCGCAAGGCAGTCACGTGATTCGTTACCATTGAGTCGTGTTTCACCAGACAGGTGGCGATCTGCAAAGAGACAAATTTTCGTTGGACGATATTCATAAAAGGGCTGCCCGAGTGCCAATCCACACCGGCGCCTCCTTCCTCCATTCCTACACATCAAACACAACACCCGACCCCTAGCGCTGGTTCACCATCGGTAACCGCGGCGCCGGCGCTGGTCGCTGCAAACACAAGCAAAAGAAGTATCGCATGCGGCTCAACCTTATCTGAAGCGCCGCCAGCCAAGCGCCCGCGGACACGAGTCAACCACGACGACATTCTCGATGCCCTTGATGGCCATGCTGTCGCCATTATGCAACGCACTTGTCCCTCATGTCAATTCTCTCTCGCGTGTCGCCACTGCCTGCGGATCTCCAGCTGCCATCCAACTTCCTCTATGAAGCCCACATCCGTGTGGCCACAGAGCACGGCGCGCTGGTCACAGTGCATTATGTTCTGTCGTTTATTCACCTTGATGTCGGCGCCAAATATCTCACGTTTGGTGCAAAATTCTTGAATGGCATCAATCTCGATCACCCAGTCCTCCTAGTCAGCGATTATGCTTACCAGCTGTCGACCGACCTGAACTTTCCCATTGGCATGTATGCCCATGTTGTTGGGCACATGACCTCCAGCGCATTGGGGTGCACTGTTCGCGAAGGTAAATACCCTTTTGCTTTTGCAAAATCTGCTCCAACCTACATTCCCTTCCTCACATTCTTGCTCTTCCCTTCATCTGACAGGCGTGAAGATGGTTGAAACCAAAATCGTGCTCAAGAATCACATGTCGGCATACGCTGAACCGCTTGACCTCTCAATCGCAATCCCGGTGCAAGTTGTGCAACTCTGCGTGTTTACTTTCATCGACTGGGGATGACGTCAACGCATCAATTGCAAGTGTGGCATGGCCTTCTCTGCGTGTGGCCCCCTCCACGTGGACAATGATGGTGCAGTCATCGTTGTTGCGAAGCACTCGCGCTCTCGTCTCTGTGTGCCTGACCAGCCGGTCAAGAGTGTTGCCGTGAATGTCGAAGTTACTGATCAAGTCGGTACGGAGCAATCTGGAACTTCCACTCCTGGTTATTTTCTGATTACACCAGGTACATAACTTGATTTTTTTTATAACGTGGCTCCTGCTTTACAGTCATGTGGAAGAAGGCGCGCAAGGCGGAATGAATTGTCGATGTCAATATAGATATTTCAATGAGTATGAATTCCACCATCCACCATAGATAAGCCAATGGGACAGACCACCTCAAGGGCGTGAGCTGAACGGCGAACTAGCCCTTATAAATGCAACTGGGCGTCTTCAGGTGGAGGCATGAAACGAGCGAACGATCGGAGGACCAGCAACGATCACCACAAAACGGACGCCAGACGGACATCGTTGTGGTTGTGGCATGCATGGAGCTCAAGTAGCACGGAGAGCTACCGACAACTGAGCTGGCCTGGACACACTTTCTGAAACGTTCGGCTGGACAGAGACCCAGACCGACTACTATATGTGGACAAACTACAAGAACAAAAAGTGACCAAAACCCAGACAGACAAGCAACAACCTAAGGAGGCGTCGGTCCCCCACCAGTACTCCCGCCACCACCACCTCCCATGCCGCTGCTTGAACCATTTCCACTTGCCGTGGACAACAACAACCCGCCGGGAACACTCAGCGGCCGCGGCAAAAACCTCGACCTGCGTCGCTGTTGGTGGCCGCCCAACCCCTGCTGCTGATCCAAGCTTCCGCTCACATCCGAGCTTGCAGGATGCATGTCGGTGCTTGCATTCTGGCTGCGTGCCTTTGCCTCACTTGTATTACCGCCGTGTCCGGCAATCCCATGCTCGCTGCTTGCCCGACTGGATGACGTGGGCGACTGTGCAAAGTCGGAGAATCCGCCTGTGCTTGTGCTTGTACTTGCCCCGCCAGACATGCTCGAGCCCGTAAACTCGAGCGATCGCTGATTTTTGTTGAGCAGCTTGCGGCCAAGATTCTTGAGAAATGACACACCACCACCTGTGCCACCACCGCCTGCGCCGCTCCCACTACTTGTCCCGCCAGTCGATTTGGAACTCAGTGGCGATGTACTTCCATGGGCATCGTCGTCATCGTTTGCGTCTCCTGCAGCAACACTTGGCTTGGGCAGTGCGACAAACTGCTGTACGAGCGGACGCAGCTGCAGCAGCGTCACCACGAGCGACGGCGGGACCTCCTCTGCTTCGACGCGACCCAGCACCCACGTTTCCACCTTATCCATCCCCTTATCGAGCTGAGAAATGAACAGGTCCGAGGGAACATCTGGCCGCGACGGCACATGCGTATGCGAATCGGTCGCCACAGACGACATTGAGTTATCGCGCGACGATTTCTTTGGCGTGTGCTTGTTGCTCGCCGCCCCGCCCACGTCGGTGCTGCTCCCTCCACCAGAGAGCCCGCCGCCAGAGGCGCTGCCGAGCGACCCGTCCACGGGCGACACGAGCGACGGCATGCTCCGGTAATCGTTGCGTTTTCGGAGTGTCGTCCCGGGACCCACGCGAAACAGAGACCGCAGCGTGGGTGTTTTGCGCGACGTGGATCCGCGTGTGGCCGTGGTTTCGCTGGCATGTGTGCTTGTATCGCTCCCCGAGGATGCAGAGGCGTGACGGCTCTTGCGGGTCGAGTAGGTGCCCGGATCGGCTGTTTTTGGGCGTGGGGGTAATGTGACAGAGGACGAGTCATGCGAGTCTGGTGCTGGCGCGGATGGTGGACTCGAGCGTGGACTGGATTTGGGCATGAATGGACCTCTTATTGGTTCCAGATCCATTGTTGGTGCAGGTGCAACTGGTGATGATGCTTCGGAATCGACTTCGGATGGAGTCAAGAGCGAGCCAACAAACAGCTTGACGCGCTTTCGTTGCTCTTGGAGAAACTGCAGCTGTGCGCCAGAAACCGAACCCGGCTTGCTATCTGAATCATTGACAACCGACATGAGCAGCTTGCCCATGAGCAGCAAACCGCGTTGAATATCCCGCGTGCAAGTGCCGGGCTCGAGAAGTCCAGATTGGTCAGGTAGCGTCAACGCTAGATGTGCAAGTACAGGTCAGCGGTGCTTGTCAATTGATAAATACATGACAGCAACGAACGCACTGGGAACAAGCACCCGCAAAAACAAAAACGTGGCAACACTTGATCTGCCAGGGTATACTGCATTTGATGCGACCGCCGATTCACTGCATTTGTCCGCTTGAGCGCCCTCCGTCGCATAGCTGCGCCATCGTCGGCCGCACCCGGAGACGCACTCGACTCGCTTGAACCCGCAGAGCTTGGCGTCGCATGAGGTGGCGGCGATGAAGCCCCATCCAATGGGCCCGTGGCCAACACATGTGGTGGTGGAGAGTTGATGGCTGCTGGACCGCCGTGGACAAGAGATGTGTTGATAGTGAGCAAATGCGACCATCCGTGTTCAGCCGCGCTGCTGGCGCTGGCCGTAGGTTTCACTGTCTGTGGAGGAACTTCAAGAGGCGGTCCTTGGGTTTGGAGGGAGTGCTCACTGGGCGTGCCCTGAATCGAAAACGATCCACTGAATGATCCTTCAACCAAGGGCGACATGCCAAACACTGGCGACGGGAGAACGGTGGAGTGTCTGGCGATATTACCAGCGGCGTTGGTGGTTGACTCGGGCGTCGTGGTGAAGTGGATGAGGAGCGTGATGGGGATCTGGTTTGGCTGGAGCAGAGGTTGGATCCGCCGCGTTTGGCTCCACAGCATGTGTCCGAGAACCAGTCGACTGCGTGCTCGATTGCGCAACGGATCGACTTGATGATTCCCGACTCCTGGGCAGTGGAAGAGCAGCAGCAATTGTCGATGTGGGTGATGACGGCGTGGTTGGGCTCGACAGGCGGTGCGTCTTCCGAAGCAAAGCTATCGACGACTCGATCTTTGCATGTAGAAAGGTAAGGAGTCGACGAATGTGGATGGGGACCAGCTGTGAGCTTTGAAGAAGTGCGGAAATGACGGCCACGGTGACTTGGCGCAAGTTTTCTTCCTGACTTCCAGTTGCTGGTGGTCCAGAGCCGCGTGTCGCGTCGGAATCACAATCGGAAAGCAGCGCCATGTTGGCCGATATGATGGGCCGCATAGATTCAATCATGAATGGAAGGAGTTCGGATCGGACGTAGTTGATAGCAGAAGGGCCGGAAGAGAATTGTCCCGCAATACGTTCTTGAGCGAAGTCATGTCGGGTGGGTTTGGAGTGTCGCCATCTGCAGTGATGGAATGAATCAGACACTGAAAGGTAAGGGCCTCAAAAGCCGTTGAAGGAGACGCACAGTAGACAGATATTTTGTGACCGAGAACATTTTGAATAAACTGAAGTGTTGACCCGGCGACGCATGCAACTTGACAAGGTCCAAGATACATGGAGCAAGTTTGGCGAGCCCTTCGGTGGTGAAGTTGCCCGCAATGATTGCCTCCAGGATTTCAATGTGGTCTCGTGCAAGATACTGCGCTATATCGTGTCGTAATCGCTGTCGTTGATCCTACACACGGCCGCCAATTCGAGTCAACGAGCGTTTGTCATGAAGGAAACATCGAGTTCACGAACCACAATGGCATGGCTGCTGATTCGAGAAAAGACATCAAATGGGTCCGACTTGTCCTGGGTCGGAGAGCTGAGCTCAGGGCTGGAGCCCATGGTTGCTCTGTTGTCTGACCATTTGGACAGTGTTCTCGATGTTCTTTCGCTCTTTCGTGATCGCGCAGGAAGCGCCTGTGGAAAGCGTGCCGTGTTGACCGAAACCGAGCGGGTCAGAAACAGCTGGGTGCAACAGCACGAATTCAGAATCCAATGAATGTACTTGACTCGCATGGACGACAGCTCGCTCTGAGAAGGTCGTCGTTCTCGATCGGCGCTAGGAGCGAGCCCATGGAGCAGTTGGCGGACATGATGGGTTGCTGGCGTGATTCACAATGAATGGCTCCCTTAAAAAGTGAAATCTTGGACTATTTTCGTTGCGGCAGTTGAGGCTTTCTTGTGTCTACTGTATCTTGTCAATGTCTGGCAGAGTCTGATGTTCGCACAACATAGGGTGGGGAACTCATCAGCGTTTCCTGTGGTTTACGGATGTCGTTTGAGATGGACAAGTCAGGTTCTTGGCGAAAGTCTATGTTGAATATGCTGGCATAGGGTAGCAGTAGAAGTTGGGACATACATGTTCGACTTGTGTTTGTTGCATCAACTTGAGTCGATACCTTCACGACGACATGATGGGAACTCAACGAATGTTGTTTACTGGCGGACACCACACACGCGTACAAACCGTGGCCCGCCGATTACAGACTCTTCGGCGCTGGCAAAGAAGCGCGGGAGAAAAACTCGCTGTGGTGCTCGTACTTGTTTGGACATACAAGCACTGAGTCGCATGAAGGACTACAGCTTGGGTTCCCGGCCGTCAGCCGTCGTGGCCGCCGCCGTGTGATGTCTTTCGCGAATCGTCCAATTGGAAGGTTGTGAGAACTCTTTCCGAAGTTTTCGAAGCGTGATCGCTGGCTTCCAGACCGCCATTCCGATCTCGACAATGCCACGCCACTCCTCATCCCTTGAGGCAAAAATAAGTCGACAACTGCTGCTGCCAAATACCTACAATGATAGCTATTTCTCTCCCACGCACCGTCACAGAAATGGTCCACATGATGCCCATGAATCGTCAAAGAACTCGGTGAACCCCGTCGCCAGTATCAGCCAACAACCCATACCGACCGGACCGACCTCGACTTCCCAGTTGCCCCCACTGCGGCCCCTGCCCCGACCTTCGAGCTATCGCAACCAACACCCCGCTACATAGCATTGGCCGTTCTGCTCTTCCAATCCGCCACCCGAACCTGCCCCTCTTCTCGTTCCTCCGCATCCGCTGCTCAGCTACACCACGCCCGCCAAAATGGTCAACTTTGGCGTATTCGATGATATTTGTGCCCAAGTGGCGTACCCGCTGTGCCCACTAGTCGGCCAAGGAGTCGAGCCAACATGCTATTCCCGAAACATTGAGGTCGCAGGCAAGCTTTTGTTTCAACCAGGTGCGTGTAGTTTTACAATTTCTGTCTGCCGAACTCGCGGCAAGTCGTCAGGCTGACCGATTCAAACACACTACGCAGCCACGCTCGTCGTCTACATTATTGCCCTCATCATGACGCTCATCATGATCTACCACATCAAATCAAAGTACACTGCCGTCGGCCGCAAGGAAATCGTCATGTTCTTTTACCTGTACCTGATTCTCGTCATTGTCGAGTTTGTCCTCGTGTCCAACATTGTCCCTTCAGCAACGCCGCCATACCCATACCTTGCCGCTGTCCACATGGGCCTTCTCACCGCGTCCTTCTGGGTCCTGCTTCTCAACGGATTTGTCGGGTTCCAATGGACCGAAGATGGCACGCCGCTGTCGCTGTGGACCATTCGCCTCTCTGGCGCGCTTCTCTTCACGGCCACCTTCTTCATTGCCCTCGCCACGTTCAACTCATGGGCACCGTTCGACTCGAAATCCCCGACCGTCTTGTTCCTCGTGTTTTTCGTCTTCAACCTGGCCATGCTCGCCATCTACTTGGTCTTGCAAGTCATTCTGGTCGTCAACACGCTTGACAACCGGTGGCCCTTGGGCGACTTGTTCTTTGGTGTGCTCTTCTTTGCCACGGGGCAAGTCTTTGTGCACCTCTTCTCGACGTCGCTGTGCACCACGGCAAAGCACTATATTGACGGGCTCTTCTTTGGCGCCACATTCTCGTTGCTGGCCGTCATGATGGTGTACAAGTACTGGGATTCCATCACAAAGGATGATTTGGAGTTTGCCATCCCGACAAACAAGATGATGGGCATGGCGTCGGATAGGGATCCGTTGATGATGGGTGAGCCCCACGAGCAGTACTCGTAGACGGATTTATCGTTTTTTCGATGGGCACGGCCTCGTTCTGGCTCCTTGTCGGAGGTGCATCGGCCTGCCTCTGTGTTTTGGTGTCCGGACCTCTTCCCTTGCTTCCGTACTTTGCAATTCGCCGCGCTGTCCCCATTCTTTTTTTCCTCGCTTGGTCCTTTTTGTCATCGTATTCTTTCACTTATTACATCCACCTCATGCATTTCGCCCACGACTTGTGTCTCGGCAGTGTCATTCATGTTCCGTGGCGCTGGTCGGCCATCGCAACGAGTCAATGGCTCGCGACAAGGGTCGGTTTGTTTCAGTGGTTGTGGTTGCACCAGCGACTCAGTCTTACAGTTTGAAACATGACTGCCTGGAGAGGATGACGCTGACAACATCAATATAATTGGTGTGAAACGATGGAATTGAAAGTCGTATACCCGATCTCCGTTTCATGCCGAGCTTTGACGCGATGCAGAGAGCGACTGCCAGTGTCTGCCGTACCGACGGTTTCGACCTGCCGACATTGGCGGTTTGAGTCACTGCGTGTAAGAAACTCAAGGCGATGGCGGCTGGACCGAGTTGAGTTTCGGCTTCAAATGTCTGCACACACTGAGGACTCACACAGGAAGGCAATCGTCACTCCTGAGTCACCATATCCCACGAGCCATTGGCCCAACCTTGATGCCGTGCCATTGGTACGCAATGACCTTGTCCTCCTCGGTTTCCCCGATGGACGGCTCCCACCACGCAAGAAACACGTCGGCCTCTTCAATCGTCTCGAGCCCGACAACCACACCAACACCGCTCGACTCACCCGAAGCGTCTGTGCTGCCGCCCCTGCCGCCATCGGCACCAAACCCATCGTACCGTCGTGGCACGGGTTTCAGCGTCTGCGGCGCTGATGTTGGTGGTCGAGCTCGAGGCAGTGGTGGACTCCTTCCACTGCGAGGGCACGGAGTAGACACACGAGGACGCGAGTCAAGGTGGGAATAAAAGAGAGGCGACCTGATTGATATGCGGAATCAGCATGCCTTGTCGTGGTTGTCGCCTGCAAGGCCATGCACGTGAACGTCAAAGAACGGGTTCTTCAACTGCATCTAGGTCCATGCGGACGGGAACACATTGGCCCCATCCCAAAACACAATTATGCGGGTGAGCCTTCGGTCTCAGGATGGTTTCGCCACCACTCAGTCACAAACACCAAAACCTCAACGAATCCCGACAACTGCCCGCGCGACAGTGCACGCACTCCGCAACGAGACAAGCACTCGAGAAATGGCACCACATTGGTGATCCCACCGTTACATATTAGCGCACAACCAAACTTGCTCGTTGTGGATTGCCGGCCGCCAACACGATCTGATCCAGCAGCGCTTGCGTGGCGCGAAGGCTCAGCAAGAGCGTGTTGGAATGGTGGGAACGGTGGGAATGGTGGGAGAGTGAGCGTCCGATCGGCGGCCGTGTTTCGTGCATCGTGCAGGCGATCCAAAGTGTCACTTGACTCAAGTATACCTCGACGACCTCGACTCGTTCCAGGCCTCACAAAGTATCGGTATTGTATTGACACCCATAGTCAATACATAGTATGAGCATATGTACTTGGCAGCTTTAATGCATTCACCCATATCCACCTGCATGTCCGTGTCCCGCCACGGCCTGTGCGGCCCTGCTCTCTTCCCGCCCGGCGCCGCCCGCTGCCCTCTGCGGCTGCCACTGCCGCTGCCGCTGCGGCCGCCACCAGCTTTTCTCCCCGTCGGCGCTTGCTGGCCACCCATTCGCCTCATGATTCCACTCGCCCGCCCGCTTCCAGCTCCTCCAATCCGCCATCTCGCTCTGCTGCCCAACCTGCCGCACGGCCCAAACTCGTCTTCGACAACAAATCCACCTTCAAGGACTTTCTGGCCCAACAACAACAGGCCAAGCTCGCAGACTTGGACCCTGCCTCGCTCACGGCTCACTCGATCCCGTACCTGGCCAAGCCCGACGGTCAAAAGCGCAAGTTCTACATTGAAGTCTACGGGTGCCAAATGAACACCAACGACTCGGAGCTGCTCAATGCCATCCTTCATTCGTCCGGATTCGAACGCACCTTGGATCTCGCCCACTCCGACATTGTGTTTCTCATGACATGTGCCATCCGCGACAATGCCGAGCAAAAGATTTGGTCGCGGCTGCGGCAGCTCAAGTCCATGCGCACAAAGCACGGTATTGCCCCGCAAATCGGCGTGCTCGGGTGTATGGCCGAGCGGCTCAGGGACAAGTTGTTGGATCAGGAAAAGCTCGTGGATGTGGTGTGCGGACCGGACGCTTATCGGAGTTTGCCGACACTGTTGGCCTTGGCGCAAGAGAGTCGCCAGGTGGCCAATGTCATGTTGAGTGCCGACGAGACGTATGCCGACATCATGGTATGTTCATTTGTCTCTTGTTCCCCCCGTACAACACCCAAACCTCACCATGCAATTGCAGCCACTCCGCCTCGACCCAGACAACATCTCTGCACACCTCTCCATCATGCGCGGCTGCAACAACATGTGCGCCTTCTGCATTGTCCCCTTTACCCGCGGCACCGAACGCTCGCGGCCCATCACATCCATTGTCGACGAAGTCCGCCGCCTTTCCGACCAGGGCATTCGCGAAGTGACGTTGCTGGGACAAAACGTCAACTCGTACCGCGACACGTCATCTGCCTCGTCCACCGACATTGGCGCCTCACTGGCCCCGGGCTTTTCAACCATCTACAAGCGCCACCGGGCGGTTTGCGGTTTGCCGAACTGCTCGACCGCGTGCGGCCGTCGACCCAGAACTCCGCATTCGCTTCACGTCACCGCACCCAAAAGATTCCCCGACGACCTGCTGCACGTGATCAAAGCACATGCAAACATTGCCAACCAAATCCACATGCCCGCGCAATCCGGGTCCACGTCCATGCTTGCGCGCATGCGACGCGGGTACTCGCGTGACGCGTACATGGCACTGGTGGATCGCATGCGTGCCATTCTCCCCAATGTGGCGCTCAGTACCGACATTATTGCCGGGTTTTGTGACGAGACCGAGGCCGAGCATGCAGATACGGTCAGCTTGATGCGCCAGGTTGGGTACGACCAGGCGTTTATGTTTGCTTACTCGATGCGCGAAAAGACGCATGCGCATCGCAAGTATGTTGACAATGTGCCCGACGAGGTCAAGCACAAGAGGCTGGCAGAGATTATCGAGGCGCATTTTGAAACGGCAAAGGCCAAGCATCAGCGCGAGTTGGTCGGGGGCGAACAGTTGGTGCTGGTGGAGGGATTGAGTCGGCGAGGCAGTGCAGAGGCCGAACAGAAGGGAAGGAGGCAGTGGGCGGGGAGGGCAGAGAACAATCTCAAGGTGCACTTTGAGTTGCCTGCCGAGGTGGAGGGAGTCAAGGGCAAGTACGTGCGGGTCAAGATTGACAAGGCCACGGGCGCGAGCTTGTCGGGTGAGTATTTGGGAGAGACGACGGTTCGCGAGTTTTACGGCGTCAAGAGAGCACCAAGAGGGTTGCACATTAGTGCCTTGGAATCATCCGCTAGCTCCCCAGACCAGTATGTGGCCGTGTAGTTAGTAGCTGTTTATGGTCACTTTCGTATATATGTACAAATTCTTAAGACTCACACTCGACCGCTTCAATCATCAAACACGACAAGCTTTGGCTTGCCCGCCGCTGCCTTCTTGACCGCCTCAAGCCGCTCCTTTTCCAACCGCTTTGCCTCCCAACTCGGATGCAAGGGGCCCTCATTGTCCTTCTTTGTCGGCGGCCGAGGCGCCGCTGGACGAGAAAACCTTGGCCGGTCACCCGCTGCCCCTCCTCCTCGTGCTCCCCCGCCGCGCGACGCGCCAAATCCACCACCACGTCCCGTGGATTGAGGAGCCCACGCGATGACGAGCCGAATCCGCCACCACGGCCACCGGCAGCAGCGGGTGCCCCACGACCACCTCGGGATGCAGCAAATCCACCGCGACCGGCCGTTCCACCACCACGGCTGGCGCCACGGCCGCCGCGGGCATTGGATGCCGCTGCAGCTGCGGCCGCAGCTTCCCGAGCCTTTTGGCGCTTGACGAGCGGGTCTTGATCAGGTGGAAGCAGACCGGCGGCGCGTTGGGCTTCAAGGAATTTCTACACGACACACAGTTGGTGAGACCAAGACATGAGAATGAAGAAAAAAAAAAAATGGGACAGGTGACATACTGCTTGCGCTGGGCCTGGCCCGGTCGGTTCTTTTTCTTTTTCTGCTGCGGCTTTCCTCCAGCACCTGCAGCACCGGACTTTGTGCCCTTGGGTGCGCCGCCGTCAGTGCGCTGCTTTTTGACCGGCGGCCTGTCACTACGAGTCGGTGCCGGATCCGCGGCGGCCTTGCGTTTGCGCTTGAGTGAAGGGGCCGGGTTCGAATCCACGTCCATGGCATCCTCGTCGTCATCGTCATGCTCAGTGTCGCCGTCGCTGCCTGATGTGTCGCGCGCTTCGGATTGGGCAGCGAGAATGGCGGCGAGTTCTTCTGGGTCGGGGATTGAGCGCAGTACCCCGTCGTCGTCGTTTCTGAATCCGAGTCGGAAGGCACAACATGGCTGGTGCCGTCAGTTCCCCACTGGACCACTCCGCTTCCTCCTCGTCATCGTCTTGGTCATTGCTATCCGAGGACGCATCGGACGCCAACCCACCCGCGAGGATGGCGCGCAGCTCATCTTGATCGGGGATTGAGCGCAGCACACCATCGTCGCTTCCGGAATCGTCGCTTTCGGAAGCTAATTCACGATCCGAATCGCCGGCGTTGTCCAACTCGCCGCTTGACCACTCAACATCCTCCCCTTGCTCCTCATCGTCATCTTCGCTCTCACTGGCCCCCTGCGGCACCTCCTCGAACGAACCGTCACCGGCCTGCATCAAAATCTGCCTCAACTCGTCCTCATCGGGAATCGCGCGCAACACGCCATCGTCATCACTGTCACTCGACGTATCGCTGGCGTCACCGCGCGCAGAGGAGCGAATGGTACCCGATGCCTCGTCCACCTCGCCACTCGACCATTCCACGTCACTTCCCTCGTCATCATCGACCGACGACTCGGAATCCACAACGCTGTCGGATCCAGACGCCGACTCATCCGCTTGTTGGTCTGCGGCATCTTACCCACAGCCTCCACCACGGCCTTTGCCAGCGGATCCAACACGTCCGCCTTGATGCCGCTCAAGTACACCTTGGATCCCTTGACGAGCGATGCCGTCTCCTCATCAATGGGTTCGGGCTCGGCCACGGCAGTGGCGGCAGGCACCAGCGGCACAAGCACGCGCAAGTGCTTGTGCTTTGCAAGCGCTTGTGCCAGCCACGTGTGTGCAACCGTCGCGCAGGCAAAGTGTTTGAGTGCGTGGATTTTCGTTTCGAGTTTGCGGGTATCGTCCGAGTTGGCGGCGGCGGCCATAGATTTGAGTTTGCGTGATAGGCGTTGGGATTCAAAGTCGGTGGATTTCTTTGCGAGCCTTGCAGTGATTTGAGGGCGGCGTGCTGTGTATGTGTACGGAGATAAATCCGTTGATTAGCTCAATGGGTTGGGATCCGCTCGTGAAGTGGGGGACATACGTACGATGCGAGGAGCAAGAAGGTCACGGAATACGGCATGTTGCGAGACAGAGGTCAACAAGTCGTGGTCGAGGGCGGCAAGGGCCGCGTCGGGCGAAGGCTTGGGCTTGGGTTTGGATGTGGAGTACTTTGCGAAAGGTTGGCCACGGCGCTTGGCGGGGGCGCCGTGGGATGGCTTCTTTCCGGAACTCTTCATGTTGGTCGTATGCTTCATGGCTTTGGCAAATATGGCGTATCATTGTTGCGCGCATCTGTGAGTATGCGAGCCTTCAGCGTATTGGGTGTGTCTGGAGAGAGCACAGATCAACGATGCAGGCAGCTCAGTCGAGAACACGTGATGCGTCTCCACACTGCACATTGCTGTCAACCCACCAACACCAACTCGTCACCCACATTTTGTGGACGCCATTCACAATCTCAATGGACGCATTCTGGAATCCGACCCTCGGCAATCGATCCAGTCGGTCTTCTCCATCTACTCCCGTGGTTTTTGATTTCAATGGCCTTCAGTATGTCACACCTTGGCACGCCCGTCCACTCGTTGTAACATTCGCTTGCCCAACTGATCCACCCATCATCTCGTCGCAGACTTCAATCTCGGTGCGGCCGCAAAACCCGCTGGCGCCCCAGCATTTGGCGCTGCCCCCGCCGCCTCGCAACCGGGCGCTTTCGGCGGCTTTGGCGCCCCCGCTGCTTCCACCGCAGCCACCACGCCCTCGACCCTATTTGGCGGCGGTGCGCAGCCCCAACAACCAGGCGCCGCTGCCGGCGGCTTTGGCGGATTCGGTGCCACCTCGCAATCTCAGCAGCCCGCACCTGCTGCAAGTGCATTTGGCGGCTTTGGCGCAACGTCGCAGGCCACAACAGCCTGCCGCGACGGCGGGCGGCGCCTCGTTTGGCGGCTTTGGCGCGCCTGCAGCGTCGACAGGTGTAGGTGCGGCGGGCAATTCATTTGCGTTTGGTGGCCCGGCCGCGAGCAAGCCTGCGGGATTGACAGTGACGCCTGCGTTTGGCGGGGCCGGATTCGGAGCGGCCGCGGGCGTGTCGACCGCGGCAAAGCCCGCTGGATTTGGCGGGTTTGGAGCAACGACGGGTGGGTTTGGCGCGACAACAACGACAAACTTGGGATTTGGGATGAGCCAGCAGCAGCAACAACAGCAAGCGCCCGTGTTGACCGTTCCCGCTGGATGTACGATGCGCACACTTGTTTCCGGAAACATCTCAACAAGCATTGACACCTATCCCTATTTTTACAGACCCACACCAACCCTTGCCCACGACCCCTGAATCTGTCCTGCAATCCCTCAAAGAAGCCTGGGACCCCTCGTCGCCCACCTGTCAATTCAAACACTACTTTTACAATGTGGTCACCCGTCGGACGTCAACAAGTACGCGCCCGGCCCGCTCGACGACGCCACGCTCTACTCCACGCCGCGCGCAACAACCCGGACCCATCCACGCTGGTGCCCGCACTTGCCATTGGCTTCCCTGCGCTCGAGCGCCGCGCAAAGGCCCAAGACCAACATTTCATGAACATGCGCGTGCGCCTGGCCGAAATCGCCGTCACGCTCGACAAGTTGCAAGCCAGGCACGCAGCAGAGAATGTGGCCGAAATGGCCGAGGTCCGGCGCAAATTGGCGGCTAGCGCCATGCGCGTGCTGAGCATGATGGTCCAGTTGCATGTGTTGTTGAATCAGGGCACACCGTTACGGCCCGACGAGGCTAATGTGCGCGCGGCCATTGATGCCGCAGCGGCCACGTTGGCGGCACGCGGGAGTGCGGATGGCGCGGCCGGCGACGAGTTGCCGTTGATGGCCAGGTTGCAGGCGCTGTGGCGGCAGGTCGAGCAGGTGCCAGATGGGCGTGTTGAGGGTGGCAAGCACGGTCAGGTGAGTGGTGGGTTGACGCTTGCAGATGAGCAGCAGGTCGTGCAAGTGTTGGCCAATCAGGACAAGGGAATTGCGTACATTGTGGATGTGGTCGGCAAGGACAAGAAGGAGATGGATCGCATTGAGAGAGCTTTGGTGACGGATATGGAGAGGGTTGGCCCGAGTGGGGCGGCCACGGGCGACGGGCCCTCGTTCAAGCGGAGTCGCATGTATTATTGAAGGTCTCGCAAGGCGCAGGATACGCGGGTTGGTTGGTTTCACCATTTGGTCTTTTGTTTTATTGTGTAAGTATACTTACAATTATTTATCCTCCTTCATTTTCTGTGCATTTTTCCCTTGTCGGCGGCCGGGCGACCGCCGTCACTGACAGCCGTTGGCGTTGCGCCAAGGCCGCCATCAACCTGCACTTCTTCTGCTCAAACAGGAACGACAAACATTCAACGTTGTATTTATTGTTCTGCCACAACGTATATGAAGACACGCGATCCTGCCAAACCTCATCCGAGCCATGAGATATTTACCTAAGCGCCGAGTTATTTACACTTCAAAGCAGTCTTGTTCCGACGGCCGTGCAACACCTCGCGTTCCCATTTGCCTACGGCGGGGAATCCAAACCTTGCATGTCATCACCAATATGTACAGTCGGCCGCGAAATTGAGAGTTGAGCGGCAGCCGCTGGTGCCAGTGCAGCGGTGGCCTTCGAATGAGTGTCGCCGACGCAGAAGAGATTCGAGGAGACCGCACGAAAGCTGGGCAGGATGACCGTCATTCAGCGGGTCAACGAATTCCCCCTATGTGCTGGAGCAAATTTGGCTGTCGCCATACCTTTTGATACAGGAGAAGGTACATTATTTACCTGATCAGCGGCGCGGTTAGGAAAAAAGGTTGGCCTCCATATTCCAGCGTTGTGGCCTAGTTGTGGTGAATGCGTCAAGGCAAAGAAACATTCTTAGATCTGCAAGATGGACAGCCTGCCTTTGCCCGCAAGAAGAGCGTTGCACGATCCTTGCCCGCAAGCCCGAGTGCAGCAAAGACGAGCTGACCATGACCGTGAAAATCAACAGCAGACCAGACGACACACCTAACATGTCTGCTTTTGACCAATGCGCCACGACTCATGGGTTCCTCAAACGACCGTTGTATCCGCCGGTCAACGTCATGGAACGTCAGCGAGACTCGGAACAATTGATTCGTCAATGCACAGACACAGACATGGACATCAAAAAAATCGCCTACTACGTCATCTGACACACACACACTGATCAATGAGAAGATGCCTCGATCCTTGTAACCGGTCTGGTGTTTAGTTAGTTTCGTGGTATAGGGGCGGAATCGGTAGGGAGGATGCAGGACAGGATGCACTGTTGGATGAGACGCTTGTTAAACACGTACGGACCCCTGGAACGGAAACCAGGAGTACTCCGTACTCAACTATTTTACGTCTGGGTCGTGCTGACGACAAACAAGTGGGACACGCGTCTGGGTAGGTATATGTCACTTGTGCTGCTGCCATTAAACCGTTGAAATCATCTTCGTACCCTGTGCAATACGTTTTTTTTTCAATTGCCGTTTGGACGCCACTCATTGGATGTTGTTATTACTTCTCACAGCCCCATTCTTCCCATGTTCTCGTCGTTCGCGTGTTTTCCACAGTCGCGTTCAGTTTACAGACGACCATTGGCGATGGGATCGGGATCGGGACCGGGAGTAAAGCAGCAGCATCAAGGATACAGGTACCAAGGGTTCGAATCAACGGCGGGTGTCTGCGCAACAGCCATGCATTTCGTCGACAATCCAAGTGCGGTCTTTTTGGTTTTGGTGGATGAGCATGACAGTGCGAGCGGTTTGGAGTTTGCTTTGGATGCTTCACGCCCACGGTAACGTATCTCCAGCCGCAATCCTAAAAAGGAGAGTTTTATGCTCTTGGGCTTTTCATTCACACATTGTCTGGATTCCATTCAGCCTCTTGGAGTACAGCCTATCCAGACGCGCCTCGAGTTGTGTGCAATGTGTGGTTTGATGAGAATGACATGGCTCCACATTGGGTTGGACTCGCGAACTGCCCATTGCATTCATGACCACTCATGTGCTGCTCTGCATTCTGCTCTCCTTTTCCCTGTCTCTGGGGCCGTTCTTGTGCTCATGAGCTTTTTTTGGAGTGAGCTGCGGCTCTGCAATAGGGACCACCACTTCGGAACCAGCCTTCGGGTGTTGTGGTGTGTCCGCTCCCTCCTGTTGTTTTCTTTGGGTTGCAGACACCGACAAGCTCAAGTTTCCAAGAATCAAGTGTTTTCGATCTCGACTGCGAAAGGGCGATAAGGCATGCGTGCGCGGGCGGGCAGGGCGGGGCCAGTTGGGGCAAGGCGGAACAAGGCGGAACAAGGCGGGACCAGGTATGGGGACCAGGCGAGGCAAGGCGGGACAAGGAATGGGGACCAGGCCGGACCAGGCGGGGCGAATGAGCAGGCGGGCGTGCCCGGGTGCTCTTTGGCGACAAGAGATCGACTTTGCGGGTCAGCAGGCAAGATGGCTCATGGACTGGTAGTAGCAACATAAACGACACACTGGCTGGCCATTGGACGGGTCAAAGTCCCCAAGCGACGGGAGGAAAATGGACGATGATGTGGGGCAACAGGCAACAGTGAGGTTCGCCGAGTCCAATTTGGTTGTTGTTTTGCCCGTACACACATCTCTGTGACTTGACTCAGCATTTTCAATCGAATCGGTTGACAGACGAATGCGTTGAGTAGGTCGCTCGTCAGGTTGTCCGACGTCGAGTCTATTGTATCATGCATTTTACCTTCCGCCTCATCTCTTGCTGCACTTTCCGGCCACCCCAATCCCCCGACGCATATTGCATTTCCGACTGAGCATACTGCATTACAACTGAGCCGCAACCGCTGCCGTCGAGTCACGTGGATGTCGTTCATACATATCTGATTCGGGCGGACCCTTGATTCAGCCAAAGTATTTCAACGATATGGAGATTTGCAATCATCTAGAGTCCAAAATCGCGCCAGATCCACTTTCCCATCTCTTCGACAGTTTGATCCGGTCATCGACGCGCCGAATGATGGTTTTTGTCCGCGTCCATTTGCAACCATTATCAGGAGGCCTCGAAGCGGATTATTTACCCACTCGATTACGAATTCTCCACATGAGGATTCAGACACTACATGCATTTGCCCAATAGAGCTCCATACAAGTCGTCAAAACTCTTATCATCATGAACCGGTCCATTCCGTCCCGTCCAGCTTCAGCTGCAACAAACTACCGTCACAATTTGTACGCAGGGGCATCTCACCCATCGAGACACTTGAGTCGTCATCATCAGTCTCAGAGCCGTTCCTCGCTTCAAACTCCCCCTCAACCACAATGGCCACGCCCGCGGACAACGATTGACTTGTCCTTGGCTCGAGAAGTCATGGAGGCTCCACAAGACTACTTTGATCCTATTCCCGACTACCTCTTGCAGTTTTCCTTCCCGAGCGCCGTCTACAATTTGGGATGCCGCGTGCATGAGGCTGGCCAGGGTGTTTCGTACCATCCGCAGGAGCTGAGCAAGGTCACCACGGATTGCCTTCGGGAATTGCACTTTGAGCTGCAACCACCATGCACCGCTCCGAACATGGCAAACGTGACAAAGTCGGCAGTTGCACTGCGCTTATGCTTGGCGGGAGTGGCTCGCTTCGCCATCAAGGATATCTCGGCAATTGATATGCAATTCAAGAGCTGCCCGATGGTTGTGTTTGGTGCGCACATGCTTTCCTCGTGGTACAAAACGACTGTCTACAAGCTCATCTGATCCAACATAACTGATTCACATGTAGACAACAATGTTGGAAAGGATACCGAGAAAACGTATTGCTCTCCGGTCATGTCGAATGTTGCACAATTTTTGTTCATGAACCCAACCAACATTACGGCCTCTGACTCGCATCAATTAAACAATCTGGTGAGCCGCATTTCGCCATGGCTCTCAGCGGCGGTGCAGGATCCACAAGCCGTCGTTGACGTGACGGAGGCCAGCTACATCCTCGCGATCACGGAGATGTCAATCAGGTTCCATCAAAGGTCAGTCAACTTTGAATGGGAGCAGCTGCCGCTCCTTCAGCTGTTTTCCCGATTTCTTCCCAACGACCTGGTCCTGCCGGCTGAAGTCCAAAAGGCGGTCGACGATCGCCGGTCGCCTCACACCCAATTTCGTGCCCTCCTCCTCAATCGCCTGACGTCTCTGCATGTGAAATACATTGACCCACTGCTGGAAGTGATGGCTCGAAACCACGTCCGGTCGCTGTCAGACTCCTTCGTTTGCTCTCTGATCGACGCCCTGGGCAAGGTCATTGTTTCGGCGCAGGAAAATCCCGGCAAGGTGATTCCGCCCATGGCCATCTTTTGGGACGGCGACAACGTGTTCCCAAACGACGGCACAAGGGACATGTTGGCACGCAACCGGTGGATCGACCTGCATGTGCATGCTCTGGCCGAGCATGAACCCAAGGTATGTGCAACAGAGCAAGTGTATCTCCACATTGCATGAATGTTCGGAATGGTGTTGTACTAACGCTGAATCGTGACAATTGCTACTTGTGGCGCCACAAGAACCGACCCCTTGGCAAGTTCCACACCGCTGTTCCCGGGTCCGAATCAGCTGACCACGCGGCGCCTTGGCACATTGCCTCCAACGCAGCCCAAGGACAAGACCGGCTCATCCTTCTGGTTTCGGGTGACGGATCGTTTGAGGTCATGGAATCCCTGCAGGTCGCCGCGTTGGGTGGAACCGGGATCACGCAGCAAGCTGGCCCCTCTGCCA
Source organism: Catenaria anguillulae PL171 (assembly GCA_002102555.1). NCBI lineage: Eukaryota > Fungi > Blastocladiomycota > Blastocladiomycetes > Blastocladiales > Catenariaceae > Catenaria > Catenaria anguillulae. The sequence goes on along the minus strand of MCFL01000037.1, from coordinate 54,191 downwards.
TGGCCATGACGATTGCACACTCGGTCAACGGATCCGTGGCAGAAAACGAGCTGCAGCCATTGCCGGCATCGCGCGCAGGTTGGACAAGATGGTTGAGCTCGCGCATGGAGGTAGAGGTGGTCCTGGCATGGATGGAAATGCTCCTTACTGGTTTCGACCCGTTGAGGAGGCAGCACGTCAATGCCAAGTATGTCGAATGGCAAGGAGAGGTGATGGGAAAGTACCGGAAGGGATCGTGGTAACAAGGGGCGCGAAGCGCCCAAGGCAGGGACGAGTGGGGTGCAGCAAGCCATGCCTACACGTGATGAACTTTGGAACTGATCGGTGACTGATCGGTGACTGATCGGTTTTTGATCCAAATCGAAAACATTACATGTAAATTGGTCCAGACAAATCTTACATATCGGAATTCCATGAACTCACCTGCATTAGAGTCGACCCATTACCCTGAACAACTCCTGCCGGCCACTTTTTCCGTTCGACCCCTGGCCTGTTCACAAACTGCCGACACGTCACAGCCACACCTTGTTTTCCCCCTCTCCCAGCCTTGTCCGTGCTGGCTCTGGATCCTGCGCTCGCATTTTGAAAAACCGAGGGGCAGGTCATGTCAGGCACGACGCAAGGTATCATTTGTCTGTCCATCCCATCCTGGCATTTTCAGTGCATTCTGGCTAAAGTGGCGTCTTTGTCTCCTGATCTCACTACCCCATCCCATGTTGGATGAACACAGGCTTCACATCGGCTGGAGACGCTGCTGGTGCCAACCAGGAGGTCAAGGGCATGTCTGATGATGGTGGAAAACCTGCCGTAGACCTTGACGGTCTCTTTCTTCAACTTTGCCCTGCTCTCGCCTCTCACGATACATTTGTCAAGGCAAGCAAGTCGCTCCGCAAACGCGTTGGCAACCATTTTGTCAAGAACTCGAGCGTAGATAGTACCGCAACGGTATGCGATCTGGCTGTGTTGCCAGCAGTTTGGCCTTTTTCTTACCTTCGTCCTTGGTATTTATGTGGTACTGACATTGTAAACGACATAATGCCATCAGGTTTGCGACCCGCACCAACATGCGCAATGGATCAAACTCCACGACGCAGTTCATGCCCTCCAAAACGATCTGGAGGCGAATCAACAACTGGCTCACAAGGCCGAAGCGGCACTCTTGCAGGAGCAAGAGCAACATCATAATACGACCCAACGTTACGAGTTGTTGTGCGCAGAGCTTGGTCAAGAGCGTGTGCGCCAGGCCAATTTGGAAGCACAGCTTGCGAGCGCGCAATGGGAGGCGAGCGAATTGCGTGATCGGTATTCCAAAGTATCTGCCGATTGTACTTCGTTGCGGGCAATGGGGGATGCATTATTGACGGAAGCTTTGGAGCACGATCAGCTGGTGGCCAAGGTTGAAGACCTGAACGCGAGGCTGGACGCTACCAACTTACTCCTTGCCGAGTCTGGTGAGCGGGAGGCGAGGGCAAACCACGAAGCCATCAAGCAGAAGCACGAGGCATATTTTGCGGCGTGCGATTGTGCGGCATCTCAGCGGTATTCATCAACCCTGGCCGACATCAACCAGCAATTGCGTCAACAGCTCAGCGAACAACTGGCGACGTCTGCCCAAGTTTACCGTGACCTTTCAATTGCCCGTCAGCTTGCCCAGCAGCTCATGGCTTCCATTCCCCAACTGCAGCACCACCGGGCGTTTCATTCGCAGCTTCGGAACGATCCAGCGAGCGATTCAACGCTGACGGAAACGCTCTCGAGTGCGCTCTCTGGCTTATATGATCAGGTCAATCACCTCAGTTTGCACGATCCGTCGTTTTCCCTTCCTCAGACCTTGGAGGACTTTCGCAAGACTTTTGCAAAAGCACACGGCGCGATTGCGCTTGTCGAATCGCTTGCAGCACTCACTTCGGCACGGCACGAGCATGATCGCAATCATTTGGCATGGCGCAAGCAGCAAGTAAACAACGGCAACGACGACGCCAGCAAGGAGGACGTGCGGTCCAAGGAAAAGAAGGAGTACCATGCGATCGTGACGGTTTACCACATGACCGGACTCTTGTCTCGGAATGCAACCTTTTTCAAGTACGAGCTGTCGGCAATCCTGCGCAGCAAGGGTGTCCCGCATGAACTTTTTTCATGGCTTGCGGATATGGGTTTCACGGTATCCTCATCAGCAATCACTAAGCTCGAGGATAAAATCGTCAAGGGGCATGCAAAGCGGATTGCATTGGACATTGAAGAGTGGCTCGCCGGAGGCGGTTCACTTGACCTCAACTTGGACGACTTTCACAACATCCATACATTCCTCAAAGGAGCAGCCACTTCAGCAACCAACATTGTCCACATGGGGACTGCCCTTGCCCTCCTCAACCATTATGCCCCAATCCTTGTTCAGCGCCACGGCTCAGCAATCGACGACGACGAATGCATCCATGACCTTATACAACTCATCGAACAAGACCTTCCACACTACTGCGGCAAAACAATCCTAGATGCGTACCCAGAGCTGTGTACCGAACCGATCCCGCACCGCGCGACCGCAACCCACTCGTACAATCCAAACATCATGTTGGCCCGTGACACAGCCGCCGCGATTGCTTTGCAGGACCAGCGTCGTGGCGACCAGGTCGGAGCTGTCCCGATGGTGGTGGCGGCTGATGTAGATTCCGGCGACGAGTCGTGTCAAGAGGATGGTGGAGACGAGGTGCAGATTAGGAGCCGCGGGTCCGTGTGGGCGGTGGCCTTATCAGACGACTCACAGTCCCGATCGGCAAAGGCGAGCATTGAAGGTCAAATGGATGTGGATGGTGGACTCGCCAAGATGGATTTGGACGTACCAAACAAGGAGCCAACTTCGACCCATGCGCATACACCAATTCAGCTTGCACCACCATGCCCGACCAACCAACCTAAAGCATTTCAACCAATGCCACGACCCACAACCACCACCGCGCCAAATGCAGAGCTTGTCCTTGATCCGTTGGCGCCAGCGCACACAACAGCACTTGCCGACGCCATCGAGCTCCAGCACGGGCAGCGTTCCATGTTCAACGCCAAGCTTGTCACCTTGTTGGAAGGGGACTTGAAAAGTGTTGATGCGTACATGACCCTGTTGAATGAAGTGCTCAAGGTGGAGCCGTTGCGCAAGTTTGCATGTGAGTACCTGGTCCCGGTGCCGATGGATAACCCAGGTGTGCATGCCCTACGTACCGCAATTCGTCTTCGTCGCGAGTGGGTCTCGACATTCAACGAGGAGCATCCAACCATACCCAAGGAAATCGACAGCTTGTTCCCGCACATTGGGCCGCTTCACCTCTCGCTCAATATGCGGGAGACCTTTTTCACGGAGCACCAAGACTTCTTGCGACTAGCCCACCGTATGGTCGCGGGCAAGGAAATGACAAAGAAGCCGTCGCCCCAAGTAATCGACTACCTGGTCACGGTGCTTGCGTGCGCTTGGCGGCACGGTGTCCGGGAACCAGCACTTGCGGCCCTTGCGCGCTCGCCAAACGCCACCAAGCGCGACCCACATGTACATTACCTCCTTGCGGTCCTTGACGACGAGCTGCAAGCAGTCTTTTCGGTGTATGAACAGGCGCACCGATCTGGTCGCCTGGACATGTTTCTTGCAATGGCCGTGCGATGTGCGGAGCTGGCATGGCGGTGGGGACGCCGCCACTACAAGTTTCGCACGCTTGAACTTGTTGCCGACATTGCCCGTCTCAAGCAACGTGAACATCCACTCGCCGACCGACTTGCCCACGACTTGGCTTCGATCAGCGACTATCCCGTCGAGAATGCCCATTCGCGGATCCGTCGGGTGACTTCACCATGGGACACTGCCAAAATCATCATACGCCGCGCCTACGTCACATTCCACACCTTGCGACTCCGTAATACCCGTACGTATCGCCAGCTTGCACGCGGGTTCAACAAAATCCGTTCGGCTCCCCAGACCCGATACGCAATCACGATAACACGGGCGAAATCTGCGCTGAGCAAGCTGTTTGCTCGGGCATTGAGCGACGACGGCTCTGATTCCAGCGGCAAGCCATTCCCGCCATTGCCGACCTGCCAGATCAAGTTGAGCAAGTCTGCCGCCGCGGCGCAAGCGAAAGCAACGTCTGTTGCTGGGAAGGAGAATGTCGAGCATCGGCCGGCGGGTGGCTGTTCGATCGATGGAATGGATGCAATGAATGTCGATCAAGATTCGACGGAGGCGGCTGGATGCACGAGCGGTAGTGGTCGTGTGCAGGACAGCGGCCATGCAGTTGGGCAGTCGTTTGTGCAGGTCGGTAGGCGGCACGGAGATGCAAAAGGTAGTGCGAACGCGGGCCGTGGCCGTGGGCGGGGACGGGGACGTGGACGCAGCGTGCAAGGGCAAAGTGGAGCAGAAAGCAAGCCAGGGAATGGTGGGGTGTCGGGGGAAGCCATGCCTATGACTAGTGTGGTTCAAGGTGGGGCGCAATCCGGAGGCGCTGGGATTGAGGCAAGTGTATCACCAGAGCAAGGAGCCAGGCTCGAGCAGAACAACGTACTGGCCGTCACAATCATATCGAGCAATGCCAACGGAACACCGGGCAAATCCGCCACCGACACAGTTTCGCTCCCGAAATTGGGCATCTCGGTTCCGCTCCGCGCCATGCCGCTCGGGTATAGCCACTTTCTTGCTCCTGCTGATCCAAGGACGAGGCAAGCGACATTGCAGCTGTGCCCTCGCAACGGGACCCGCCCCTTTGACGTCACCTGTTGGAGATGTGGGGATATTCCAATCTATGAGCCGCAATCGAAGCCACCAAGAGCCAAGGCAAAGCACAAAGAAGAACACACCAGCACACCCAAGTCGCCTGCGAAAAAGATCCACCCATGTGTTACGCTTTTCACGTATCCGAAATGGCAAGCACGAGGACAAGATTCGACACCAGCAAGCAGCAGCAGCACGTTACTGTCACCGCCACGGCCGCCTCAAGATGTGCAAACGGAAACACCGATTGATCAACCTCCTTCGGAAACGCCAACAGCATCGGTTAGCTCGATCGTGTCGGCATCCACGTCGACGTCACGTCCCGAAAAGCGGGTTCATCCGCTCGCTGATATCCCGGTTCCAACTCGCCGCCAGCGCATGGACGATTCGGGCGCGGATGATGCGGCTGTTGCGCTGACCTGCGCCCGATGTGGCCATTGGTTTCACAAGGCTTGCATGGAAAAAATGGGCGGTGTTTGCTTCGGGTGTTACGAGGCAGTGCGGGCCGGGTGGATAAACGTGGTTGGACTCGCCAACAAGGAGATGAAGGAGAAGGTTGGAGCAGCCATCAAGCAAGAGCAAGCTGCTCGAGCTGGAAAGCAGGGTAGCATGCAGCAGGCAGGCTTGGAGTTGTTGGATGCGTTAGAGGACGACGATGACGAGGGTGGCACGACGCAGAGTGAAAAAAAGGCCGTGTATGGCCAAATGAAGTCGCTCGGCGCTCTGGTTGTTGCCGGCCACAAAGGGCAAGCGGACTTGGAAAAGATGCGCCAAGCAGACGAAGCAGACTACTTGCAGGCACAGGATATGTTGTTGAGTATGTTTCCTTGACGGCAGTCGGCCAACAATGCATTCTCCAAGGTCAGTTGGCGGTTGGCATAACGATCAATAAAGATCAGTTCTGTTTTGAGAACTCGAGATTGGTCGTCCCTGAAGTGTGAGCGGACATGCTTGGAGGGACGGGGACGGCGATGCAGTCGGTCGTATTGAATTGGCAACGCCAACGATAGCACAATGCATAGTGTTTCTAAGACGGGTCATGTCCACTGAGCGTCATACACGGCTACAATACTCAACGCGCTTCGACGATGAAATGTGTATGACATCCACGTCACGTGAACGTCAGGGATCGGGCGCTTCGCGCCCCTTGTTGATCGTGGTAGTAGGTGGTGAGTGTGTCGCGACCGGCGGGTCGCTCATGTAGTATACATCTCCAAAGGGCCGAGTAGCATGGCTCAAAATGTTCAATATAACCCCACCGACGGATGAGAGAGCGCGACATCATGTCCGCGTGTCCGCGCGTGCTGACCCAGCGCACGAGACTAAGGTGAAGGCGCACTCACGGCGCCGGCCGGTCGGCCGCGCTGATCGATGAACCACGATCGCTTGTGATCATGACGTCAGTGCTGCCAGCGTCAATGAACTCACACATGGTACTTATGTGTTCATCGACGACCAAGCAAACCCATTGCATTTTCTTGTACTCGAACGGGTCAGTCGCTCAAGTCGTGCCCGCCGTTGTCCAGCTGTCCCGTTCTCAAGTGGCCTTTGTGTGGCGGTTGGGTCATGCTCGCTGGCTGTATCATTACTTGGGTCGTCATTGTCCGATTCTGCACGAGGAATACCGTATGTAGATGCCAGGTGCCAAATGAATGTATCTACTTGTTCTGAGCCCGTTGTTGCTCCATGCTGTGCTAGCTCTTTGTGAGACTTGGACAGGGAGCGTCATGTAACAGGAACAGGAACGCGGGTATGTATATCTTGGGTGTCTTGAATGAAGCAAAACAGTGAAGGAAAGGAACCAACACCTTTTACTGATTGGAAATTGAAACGGAACAAAACATCTCAATCCAACGATGGAGCAAAATGAACTCATTCACTGTGGCCACGCAAATGATTGGCAGCTTGTAGTGTTGGGCAAGAAGGGGCAAGTTGTGAAGTCCGTGACCAAGCGGCGCAAGTACAATCACAAACGGCAGCCCGCGGCTGGGTCCCTCCAGGGCGAGTTGCTGGGCCGTCCATGCCAAAAACAAGAGCATTCGCTGATAAAAACACAGGAATGTGGGCATGTCCGTTCACCGGCATTCATGATCACATGAAATATCTTCTGAAGACATACCTCGCGCCGCATCTTGTCCCCCCATTCAGTCCGTTCGTAGGCGCCTTGCGCCGTTCGGGTCGGCACCACGGCATCCCCTGCACCAAGAATCGCGTTGACCGTCGCACGATCGCCAGCGATAGCGACCGTACTGCGGTCATGAACCACGAATGGCGAGTTACCGGCGGAAAGCGCTGTGCTCGTGCGACGAATCGTGTACTTAACGTCGTTCGGAATGGACACCCGCTGGGCCGATTGGAGGTTTGCGAGCCGTTGGTGTTTGCGCGATCGCTGGGACGTGCCACCGGCACGTTCCACAATGGTGGTGTTGTAGAGGCGGCCGGCTTGATGGAGAATTGCAGCCAGCGTTGCATCCACGAGGTACTCTGGCACCAACAGAGCAACACCCTGCGTCACGCTTCGAGGAATCTTGCACAGATTTTCGAGGTTGGCTTGCGTGAGAGGGATTGTGCCGACTGCGGAATGGACTTGATGAAGTCGGAAAACATCAGTGATGAAGGCCTGGGCGGGGTTATCGTCGGTGGTGACATGGGCTGCACTGGAGATATGCAACAATATCATGAGCAATAATCAGAGAAAAGCAATTTGTTGCGATTCGGGAAGAAATGATTTGAATCATACAGAAGTTGTTTCAGTAATTGACGCTCACTAAGGTTCGATTCAGCTGAAACCGGGGTCGTTCCTAAACGCGATTGAGGCAGAGGCTTGTCAGTGTTGTGAGCTCAAAGGTAATGAGTACACAGTGAGTTCGCAGTGCCTTCCACTTGGGGCAATTGGCGAATGGTGCCCAAGAGTTGTGCCAAAGTGACCCGATTCGTGTACATTGCTGCAACATCATTGCCTTTAGCTTTTCCTGAAAATAGTTCGTGATTGGCACCAAGAATCGACAGCAAGTCGCCAGCTTGCGTTGAAGAGTGGGTTACTCTTGTGGGGACATGCCTCGCCGGGGAGTGGTTGCGGTGTTGCGGTGGGCTGCCGCTGCGGTGGCGACTCAATGCACGGCGGCGACTCGGCGAGCGACGACGACTCGATGCACGGCGGCGACTCGGCGAGCGACGGCGACTCGATGCACGGCGGCGACTCGGCGAGCGACGGCGACTAGGCGACCGATGGCGACTAGGCGACCGATGGCGACTCGGTGAGCGGCGGCGACTTTCGCGACTTGGTGAACGGATTCGGTTGTGCAAGGTTCTGCTGTGGCGGCTCAACTGCTCAGGAGCAGGTGATGGTCCATCTCGGGAAGAGCTCATGGTTGCGAGGAAGGAGTTGCTCAGGGTAGAAATATCCTTCTATCGAATGTATTCACTCACTTGCATTCGTTTTTATGTATGATTTCCTCAATGTCACTTGATTCCATGACATGCATCTTGTGTCATTCATAAGCAGTCGTGAGCTGCGGACAACTTGGACGCGTGATCCGAACGGAGTTTATGTAGAGTCTGCGCGAAACGCGTCAGAGGCAGATCAGATCAATGTGGCCAGCCAATCCAAGAATATTGACCTGAACCTGAACTCAATGACAGACCAGTCTGTGCGAGACACCTTGGATCGATTTGGCCGGGCAATTTACTGCTCTTCGGCCCCAATGGTTTGTCACAATTCTGCCATGTTCAAGTGCCACCATGAATTCTACGACAAATGTTAACGCAGCCGTTGCATCAGCGGTGGCCATGATGCAGTCCGTTTCCGCCTTGACTGTTGTGACCGCCGCCGCCGCCGCCGCCGCCGCCGCCGCCATGCCACGATCCTGCCTACTATTTCGAGTCAGGCTCATTCGATATCCATGCTTACTACCACCATTCCCCCCAAAACTTTGTCCACGACTACCGCTTCCTTGCCAACGACTTCATGGACCTGCCTACCAAGTCGGGCATGGCCCCCATTATCATCTTACCCAACGGCCGACGATTCGACAACCGATTTGCCATGGCGGTCACTTAACACCGTCTCAGCAAAGCAACCGACGAGTACACCGCCTCCCGGTTATTCGGTAATGACCGTTCCACCATCAATCGGGTCACAAACCACGTGCTTACCTGGATCAATTCCAAGTACGGATCACGGATGTACCTCGACCCACACGTTTGTGGCCCGGACCGCATCCAAGCCTTTTCCGATGCCATTCGGCGTAAGGGTGCCCAATCACTGCTCCTGAACCACCAGAGACGTCGGATCATCGGTTTTGTTGATTGGCACTTTTCGTCCCAGTGCTCGGCCAGTCATTGATCAACGATTAGTGTACAGTGGGTATTACCGTGCGCATGGGCTCAAATACCAAGGTGTCGTCATGCCCGATGGGATGTGCTATGACCTCACTGGTCGGGTCGCTTGCGCGTCTTTGTGGTGCATGGCTGCGACACAAGAGGTTGGCCGCCTTTTCTCCTGGACCCAGGGTCATTGATGTCAACAAGCGATATGACGAGTTGACTGGCGCGGCGGATGCGTGGATGGAGAAATTTGCAGCCTCGAGTGCCCGTCCTGACCCACCTTGGCGCCTGGCACATCCCGACTCTTGGCCGTGTTTGCAAAAGAACATTTCAAGATGCTGAACCCGTCAGCCAAGCTCGAGGCGCCGGCGTATACGATGCCAACAACATGTTCGAACAGTCACGGGCTGTGATGTGGCCAAGGACGACGTCAAGTGGGCGACGCGCATTCCGGGTCAGCTCGAAACGACACAAGCGCCGCACACCAGGTATGCTACCATGCTACTGGGCGGGACGACGTGTGCAAGGTTCTGCGGCGTCGGCTCAACTGATCAGGAGCAGGTTATTTTTCCATCTCGGGAAGAGCTCATGGTTGCGAGGAAGGAGTTGCTCAGAATAGAAATATCCTTCTATCGAATGTATTCACTCAATTGCATTCATCTTTATGATTTCCTCAATGTCACTTGATCCCATGGCATGCATCTTGTACATCTTGTGTCATTCATAAGCAGTCGTGAGCTGCTGACAACTTGGACCCGTCAGCACCAACCAGCAACCGGACTCACTCCAAGGCAGAGCAAAGCAGTGCAAGGTCGAGGTGAGGCCGGTCTATGTAGTACCGCTGCTTTGCGCTTCAATTCCAAGCTCAAGTCAAACAGTGGTCACAGCGACATTTTCAGAGACTCGTAAACGGCAGTCAAGTAATGATGAGTACATGATGGATCCCGAAACTCCTCAACGCGTATTCAAGTTTTCGTGCAATCAACAAAAAGCTTTGATTATCCCCTCCGACGCTTGAACCCGTCCAATGGCCAGCCAGTGTGTCGTTTATGTCGCTACTACCGGTCCATGAGCCATCTTGCCTGCTGACCCGCAAAGTCGATCTCTTGTCGCCAAAGAGCACCCGGGCACGCCCGCCTGCTCACTTGTCCCGCCTGGTCCGGCCTGGTCCCCATTCCTTGTCCCGCCTTGCCTCGCCTGGTCCCCATACCTGGTCCCGCCTTGTTCCGCCTTGTTCCGCCTTGCCCCAACTGGCCCCGCCCTGCCCGCCCGCGCACGCATGCCTTATCGCCCTTTCGCAGTCGAGATCGAAAACACTTGATTCTTGGAAACTTGAGCTTGTCGGTGTCTGCAACCCAAAGAAAACAACAGGAGGGAGCGGACACACCACAACACCCGAAGGCTGGTTCCGAAGTGGTGGTCCCTATTGCAGAGCCGCAGCTCACTCCAAAAAAAGCTCATGAGCACAAGAACGGCCCCAGAGACAGGGAAAAGGAGAGCAGAATGCAGAGCAGCACATGAGTGGTCATGAATGCAATGGGCAGTTCGCGAGTCCAACCCAATGTGGAGCCATGTCATTCTCATCAAACCACACATTGCACACAACTCGAGGCGCGTCTGGATAGGCTGTACTCCAAGAGGCTGAATGGAATCCAGACAATGTGTGAATGAAAAGCCCAAGAGCATAAAACTCTCCTTTTTAGGATTGCGGCTGGAGATACGTTACCGTGGGCGTGAAGCATCCAAAGCAAACTCCAAACCGCTCGCACTGTCATGCTCATCCACCAAAACCAAAAAGACCGCACTTGGATTGTCGACGAAATGCATGGCTGTTGCGCAGACACCCGCCGTTGATTCGAACCCTTGGTACCTGTATCCTTGATGCTGCTGCTTTGCTCCCGGTCCCGATCCCGATCCCATCGCCAATGGTCGTCTGTAAACTGAACGCGACTGTGGAAAACACGCGAACGACGAGAACATGGGAAGAATGGGGCTGTGAGAAGTAATAACAACATCCAATGAGTGGCGTCCAAACGGCAATTGAAAAAAAAACGTATTGCACAGGGTACGGAGATGATTTCATCACTTTGCTTTCATAGACAATGAAGCAATCTTCGAGAGGTGTCGGGCGATGCAAGTACGAGGTAATGGAACGAAACTGTGTAAACGCGTCGTTGCGTCATCGTTGGCGGTGGGACCATTGTCCGCACCTGACCCACGTCATCCTTGGTGTCACAAAAGACTGGAGGACAGGTCCAAGCCTTATACATAGCTAACACAGCATGGAGCAGCAACGGGCTCGGAGCAAATAGATTCATTCATTTGGCGAGCGGCATCTACATCCGGTATTCCTCGTGCAGAATCTGACAATAACGACCCAAGTAATGATACAGCCAAAGAGAAACATCAAAACGCAGAAAAGGAAAGCATCGCTACAGCAACAAGGTGTGTCCTAGAGCGCCCGACTTGGCCGTGCAAAACTTGTCGGGCACCATCAAAAAGTACCGATCCATGGCATCCCTGAACCGCGTCTTGTACTGCTTAGGCGAAACAATGGTCGGCTCGCCCCCGCCCAACAAGCCCGTCTCCTTGACCCACGTCTCGAGCTTCTTGTCCCACGTGTACGTGCGAATAAAGTCAATGATGCCGACCACGAGCTCCTGGTTGGTCTCGTCAATCCCAACAACCAAACTGTAATCCATGATGTTGAGCCGCGACAGGAATAGCGTGTCGTTGTAAATGGACGTGGCAAGGACCTTGCGCGAGTACTCACGGACAAAGAGCGGGGCCGTGTGTGTTTGCTCGATAAAGTTGCCGTCGAGCAGCACTTGGATCCGGTCGGCTGGAGACGGACCATTGCTTGTTGGGTTATTGGTCGGTGGGAGAACAGACACAATTGACAGCGCGGGCGACGAGGCCGCCATGGGGACTGCGGCCAGCGTGCCCGCCAAGGATCCGGCAATGCTTGCTGGGGTCCGAGCAACCGCTTGCTGCGCACTTGTCGAAATGTGGCGGTTCCTCGTCGAGCCCTTGAGGTCAAACATCTGTCAAGGGGGGAAAAAACGCTCACGAGTCAGCTCCAACTACACAAGTGCGCGCATACATATCACGGAAAGGCGAGAACATGCCTTTGTGATGTTCTTGTTGTACCACAAGTTCTCCATGACCATGAAATCGAGCTTCATCGATTTGCCTGTGACAGTATTCTTGGTCGCCACCCGGTACACGCCAAAGATCTTTGCCAAGATGGTCGGGATTTGGCTAAAGATGGTCTTGTTCATGTAGGCAAAGTAGGATGGCGCAAACCGCGAAAACAGCTCGAGCTCCATCTTGGACACTTGCTTGATGACAAACCGGTCGTCGCGTGTCTTGAGAAAGGTGGATCCAGACTTGCCACCCGAGGCATCCCAAACGTGGCAGCGGGACATCGAGTGCACAAAGTACGGGTCGACTTGGCAGTTTTGCCGCAGCTGGTGAAACTCGGCCGCAAAGTAGGTGCGGCAACCGAGTCGCAGCGGCCCTTCGGTTTGCTCTGTGTTGCCGACGGCGGGAGATGATGAGAAACTTGAACGACCATTCAAGTAAGTGGAGGAACGATACGCACCAACATCAATGTGCCCGCTTGACCCTGGATCATGCTCGAGCCATGTTTCAGCAATCTGCTCCTCGTCCACGTCGCCGTCGGGTTCTTGGACTTGGATTTCACGAAACGGCGATACACCAATGTCGGCCGTCGGGGTTTCGCTCAAGCTGTCCTTGCGCTGCAGTGCTTCGAGCTGTCGACAATAGGTCGGTGTCTTGTGCGCAAATGCCACGATCGACGTCGGCTCGTCCTCGCGCAAAATGACGGGGTTGCCTTGGACAAAGTGCTCAGTGGGTGACCTGAGAAAGCAAGAATTGTAACTTTAACATGCAGGGAAAAATAGGGTTGAGTTCAAAGGACGTACAGAATGGCGGTCAAAGGCGACAAGGATGACGCCTGACTCGAACCCGACGTGAGCAAATTCACGAGCGACTGCACAATCCCGCTCGTCTTCTTTCCATCCGCCTTTTCATTCCCACTACCCGCGCGAATCGAAGGCGGCCGGGCCGCCACGTCGTCGTCCAAGACCCGATCCAGCGACGGCATCATGATGGGCGTCGGTTTTGACGTTGCCGGCGAGCCCAAGTATTCTTCAGCGTCAATGGCCGCTTCCATGGCAACGTGCAACGGCTTGTTGATGGGCGATGTGGACGGTGTTGGTAGATCGAGCTTGGCCATGGCCGTCCGCTTGACCTCCGTCGACATTTCCTGCAGCGCACGTAAAATCCAGCCCGTGCCACCGGCCAGCGAGGATCCACCGGCGTCGGCACCACCAGAGCCAGCGATGAAACCAGCAACGCCACCAGGGGCACTCCCGACATTAGACTCGCTCGCGGACCCACCTGCACCTGCCACACCACTTCCATTCGCCCCTCCAGCTTGAGACGGCGGAATGGTGAGTCCATTCGCGCCAACACCACCGGAACCGTTGGGACCAGACGCGGAATTTGCGGCAGCCGCAGCCGCGGCTGCAGCCTTGGAATCTGCAGTCACTTGAGATGTGACAGCCGCCATGTGCTGCTTGAGCTTGGCCAGGTGCTCGACCCACGTGGCCGACCTAGTGAGGAGAACTTGGATCACCGTGTTGAAACACAAGACGTCGTGGACGGGCGTTCGCTCAAACACTTCGGTACACATGTCGAGCAGCTCTTGCTTTTCTTGCAGCGCAGCCAGCATCAGGTCGCGAAACTCGGTCTCGTCAACGGCAATCGCATGATTCGTAATCAGGGTTGATGCATTCGTGGAATTGGCAGCGGTGGTGGTGGTCGCTGTTGTTGCTGCGGTCGAGGACGCTGCGGATGGTAAGAAACTGGAAGGCGTCGCTGCAAGTGACGTCGACAGCGGCCCAGCGCTTGTGCTATTGTTGTTGGTGGTGGATCCAGCGGGCGACAAGGCAGCCGCTGAGCTGTGGCACTGCCGTGACTGCGGCAACAGCGGATGTTGAAGCTGGCGCAGAAGTTGAGGGCCCACCGCCACCCGTGGCCCAACCGATCGGACTCGATACGCCCGAAGCATGACCCGACGACGCCGCTGTGGCAGTCACCACCACCGGCTGTCCGCCCGCTGCCGCCGCAATGTTGGTCGACAACTGATGCAAGTGCTGCGAAATCGACTTTTCCACCGATAGAAACACCGATTCAATCAGCGCTACGACACGCGCCCTTGCCTGTTCTTTACCCAGCAACGCCTGGGCGCCATCCAAGACCACGCGCATGCTTGGGAAACTGACCTCGAGGAGTCGAATCGGCTGCACGTCAATGTGGACCGCATACCCAGACAGCAGGTAAATGTGCCGGTGGTCGGTGAAGGTGGCATGCTGGCAAGTCTCTGACCTTGCTGATTCCGAGTAAAATGCGAGTTCCAGGTACTTTGCAAACGAATGCGCGGCCGCCTCGAGCGGAACGGGCTTGGGCGTGGTGACAGCGTCGCAAATGTGACACACGGTTTGCACACGCAATACTTGGGTCAAATCAATCACGGCCCCGCCGCCGCCGCCGCTGGTAGTTGCGTTGGCCGATGCAGTTGTCGCGGCCGACACGCTTGGAGCTCGAAGGTGCGCATGACCCATTGGGATCGCATCGCCAGACATGCTACCGGCGTTGGTCGTTGACGCTGGATGCTGAGCCGCCGCGACTTGTTGCTGAACGGCACCAATGAGATGATTGCGCCAGTTGGCCGTCATGACGGGTGCCGAGGCAATGCTTGCCGGTCAGACATCACGCTCGGGTCTTCGTGCACCGTGACCGTCACGGATCGGTTGCCGTGGTAATACACGCGCCGATGCCGCGTAAACGGCAGGTGGCACTGGTGACACAACGACGCGGCCGTTTCCACCACATGCTCAATGTACCCAGCAAGCGTCACATCGTCGGCGCCATAGTACTCGATGAATTGCAGGTGCGGCACAACACACTTGACCATGTCCGTGATGGTGCACGAGAGAAAGATGATGGACTGGTGCGCAAGCGGGGAAATGACTTGCTGAGATTCGAGAATGTAATTGAGTGCGTCGCGGGACACGCGCTCAATGCCAGAAGCCGACATGCCGAGCATGGGCGACGGCGCGGCTGCTGCTACCGATCCGCCGCTGTTGCTGTTAGTGTTGCTGCTGCTGGATCCGGATCCCGATGCAGAACTGCCGCTGTTGAACGATGCCGATCCGGGAGCTGGGCTCGCTCCGACGAGCCGCGACAAATCGTGCGTCTTGGATTTGCGATGCACCACTTCGCGGCGGTACCGCTCAATCAAGTATGGCGCGGGGAAGATAATGCCAGGAGACGTGGACAAAATGGCGCGATACGGTGCCAACAGCTTGTTGAGCAAGTCGTCGTCGTACACTGGCGGATCCTTTTCATCAGAGATCTTGACGGCCTGTTGGTCCTTGTAGGGCGAAGGCGACAATTCTTCAAGTTGTGGCCCAAGCGTCGATCCGACCCTTGCCAAAGGAGCCGTCCCTCCACTGACACCTCCGCCCGGCGCCGAAGCCACGGCAGACAGGGACGCCAACGAGCTGCCCAACGTCTGCAGCATGACCGACTCCCTCCTCAGAGCGGCAAACGCAAACAAGACGAACCGGAGCACCTCCTTGACCTTGCGCAACACGTCCCTCTCCTCACCCCGAAGCACCACACACCCGCCAAGCTCTGGTGGGCACGCATCAAACACCATCAGCGGTACCACTTCCTTTGGCGGCAATCCGCCCGCTGCGCCGTGTGCATACATGCGTGCGGCAAACGTCCCGCACGTCCCAACGCCTGCGCGATTCTGCGCCGCCAACTTGTCAATGGACTGGATCACGTCTGCTCCCGTAAACCGTGCAATGTTTTCAAGCACACTGCGCTTGATGTTGTAGGCCACGGCGACACCGTGCTCATGCAAGTAGTCGAGCGCGAGGCGTGCGACTGTGCGTTCCACGAGCACCACCTGCGGGTCAAGCGTCAAGACCCGATCGCACAAGATCTTGAGATGGTCGCGTTCCTGTGCCCTGACGGGATCCAAACTCATCAACTGGTCTTGAACCCGATGGTATTCGAGTGGAAACCCGAGAATCACAATCCTGGGACTTTGAATCACGCTCGCCATCTTGCGGTGCGCCAGCGTCTTTTTGGCCACCGCCCCGCTCAAAAACTGCGTGTCTGAGGGGCGCCCACCCGGAATCTTTTTAAACTTGATCAAATGCCGCACGTCCATGTCGCCTAGGACCGCCGCCGCGTTGGACATGGTGCCGTGCGCAACGACCTTGCCGCACACGTCCACCGCCAAGTCGTACATGACGCCCTCCCATGCCGACTGAAGCTTGGCGCGCGACACGAGCTGGCGCACGAGTTTGCGCATGTGATCTGCGGCTACGGGATCCAGCAACGGGCGCGTCGTCCCGGAGGATTCGACGGGCTCGAGCCAAAAGTCGGGCGCAACCACCGACGTGCGTTGTGCGGCGGCCACGCGCGATGGGAGCGATCGGCGCCGGTGGATAAAGGTGCGCTTGCGTGCTTGCGCCACGGCCGCTGCTGCCAGAGCTGCTGCAGCCGACTGGGGCGGTTGTGATTGTGGACCATTAGCGCCGCCCGCTCCCCCGCCTCCTGGAGCAACCGATCCGCCGTCATCCACTCCGGGCTCTTTTGTGGGTGTGCCTGGTCGCGACCCGCCCGCCGACACGGTCCCACTGGTCCCGCCGCCCACAGAATACCCGTGCCCGCCATGACGCGCAGGTGGGGCAGGCTGCAACAAAAACTGCGGCGTCAACGTATTGTACTGCTCCTCCTCCTCTTCTTCTTCGTCCTCATCCGCGGCCGGTCCCATGGGATCCCCGTGCCCTGTAGCGGCTCCCGCGCCTCCTGTACCGCTGCCGCCCGCGGGACCGCCAAGCAAGCCCATGATCAATCCCATGCCCATTCCACCCCCACCAGCACCGGCCGCGCCTCCGCCTCCACCTGCACCCGCCGAGGGATCGTCAGCCGAGGTGACGCCGCGAAACGGCGCGGCCGCGGCTGCATTGTCTTCCATCCAATACAGCGACCTGGGCCGACCCCCCGAACTCGACATGCCGGGAAACCCGATCCCACGGGGTGTTGGCGGCATTTGTCCGTAAAACCCACCGGCGCCCGTGCCCGCGCCCGCGCCACCAAACATGCTCGGGGGTCTAGGTGAAGCGGGCGGCGAGTAGTTGTCAAAGTAGTAGGACGACAGACCCGACGACCGGTGGTAGTAATTTGCGTTTTGGAGGTTGGGAATTGACGTGGTGGATGCATTCACGTTGGCTGCGTTGGTGGTGGTCGTTCCAGAGTAGGAGCGCATCACGTTGAGGCAGTAGTCGCACACGCGGATGGTGCCGACGTAGCCGAGGGATTCGCCCGGGATTGTGTTGGAGGCGCATCGGTAGCAAAAGATTTGGCCGCTGTATGCATGTCAACATGGGGTTCGGATAAGGTGAGTGAGTTAGTGGGATGCTGGATGCTGACAACAGCAAGTATGGACAACGAACCAAATGCGACAGTGGTGTTTGCGTCGAAATGTCGAAAACGGGGTTTTACAATCGTAGCATTCCTAAAAGCAAATACACACAATTCGTCAGTGGTGTTGGATTCACTCAGGAATCCATGTTGACAATGCAGGACATACCTTGCACGCTTCGTCCTTCATCCAAAACTGCTGCCTCAACCGGGCAGGCCCCTGGGCAGCAGCGGCACCGGACCCACCCTGGCCCAGCACACCAGCTCCTCCCGACGCAGTGCCTACTCCACCACCACCCATCCCCACGCCACCAGACCCGCCACTGCCACCACTGGCAATACTAGGCTGCCTGTTACCCGCCACTCCGCCCACACTCAATGCACCTGCGGTGCCACTCATGCCGCTGGGCAACGGACTTTGCGCGCCGCCGGCGCCCGCGCCAGCGCCCCCGCCGCCGCCTGGTGTCGGCAACACACTCACCACGACGCCGGCCTCGTCCCTGCGCAACCGCGAAATGATGCGATGCAGGCCCGTTGGCAACATGATAAGCTGTTCGTCGGCTCCGCCCGCAGACGGTGGACCGGCACTTGCGGGCCGAGGCAAGATGGACGAGGTGATGGATGCGGTGGTGGATGGGCGACGTAAAAACGTTGGCGCTGTGGGTGATCGGACGTGCGTGAGGGGCGAGTTGGCGGGCGCGGAAGGCGGGAGCGGGCAGTGTGAAAGGACGGGTGGTCCATGAGAGTGTCGGAAGTGGAAGCGAGCGAGGTGTTGACGCTATGGGTTACGGGTATGTGTTAGCTGCGGATGCTCGAATCGTGTAAGGTGAGGTCGCACGTCAAGTACCCTTCAGTCGACGTGGAATCGGGCACTTTCCCATCGACGTGTTCCTCGCCCTTGTCTTGTCCTTGGGCGCCCAGGCGCCGGCCCACGCTCGCATACCGGACCTCGGGCGACTCGCCATCTCCATCGGCTAACAACGACCCGACCAACTGTGCCCGCGGAACGGGACTAAACTCGTCGAAATCCATGAGCGGACTGGGCGCAGTCACGTATTGCGGGAGTGTCAGATGCGACGTTGAGGGCGTGGCGTACGAGGACCCGGGTGAAGGTGCAGCCGTGGCGGGCGCTGTGTCTTTGGAAAAGTGATGATGCTCTCCTGGCGCTGACGATGCAGGCGCGACTGGTCTTGGAGGCGACCGCCGAGTTGGGGATCCTGCAGCTGAAGGGACCGACTGTGGTCCATCATTATGTTCCGCCTGTGTGTGCCTGCGCCGGTGCTTTTGCGCGGGTGGTGGGGACGATGATGACTTTGCATGTGGTGGAGTGGAGACGGAGGCACTGCGTCCGAGCGACGGCGATGTGGGAATGGCTGGAATCGAATCCACAAGACTCGGTGGCGGAACCACCGAAGGCTGCTGCTGCTGCTGGGGCTGTGCCGGATTGCCGCTGCCGCTGGCGCTGCCGGATCCAGCACCGGAAAAGGAGAATCTGACCCGCTTGAAAAAGCGAGAAATCACCGTCTGGCGCGGCTTGCTGGCCGTCGGGCTGGTGGGTGCGGACGCCGACGTGGGCTGCAGCTGCGGCGGGGACATGGAGAGGGATGCGCCAGTCCCACCCGCAGAGGAAGACGACAGCGACGACGCGGACGCGCTCGTGTGCAGAGTGCCCGGGATGTGCGAGCCATGGTGGCCGAATGAGACGAGGCCGCTTGTTGTGCTGAACGGGTCCTTGGCCGTTGTGGATGTGGACGTTGAGGAAGATGAATGGACAGAGTGGACCGTGTGCCGGCGAGACTGCTTGGTGGAGGGGTGCTGCCTGGGCTGGTCATGGTGGACGATATGACGGTATTGCGATGGTATTGACGGTAATCCAGAGTAGAGGCATGCGGGCGAGTATTGCTCAATGTGCATTCATGGTAGCATATTCCATTGCGGATTGCCGGCCCAATACCGTCAATATTACTATAAAGATTTTGACATAATCAATCAATCCTGGCATGCCACTTGCAGAGCCTGCCTGGTGCAGTGGCGTTCTTGCCTCCGACCCTGACTCTGACTGGGCAACAGGCAAAAGAATACATGCAGAATGACTGACTTCACATACTCTCCATTATGATCCCGCCCCGAACGATTCTTGCACGTCCGGTGCCTCGGGCACATATGCCAACACCCACCCAAGCAAATCGCCCAACGTGACCACGCCCTCCAACCTGCCTTCTGCATCCACCACCATGAACCTGGTCACCTTTGCGCCCTGCTGAATGATGGCAAACAGCGACGCCACCGTGTCTGTGCGCTGGCACGTGTACACGGCACTTGATAATGGCGATTCGGGCGGGCGACGCCCAAGCGCTTCGCCCAGGGGTGTCCACATGGGCACGGTGGGAAAGTCGCGAACAGTGAGCAGCACGTCGGTTTCGGAAAACACGTCCAGGAGCGTGTTGGTGTGTGGGTCGATGATGGGGAGCGCGGAAATGTCGTGGTTGGCCATGAGGCGGATGGCGTCGAGCAGTGGTGTGCTAGGTGTTGCAGTGAGGAGATGGGGCGAGGAGGTGCCAAGTGTTGGCGGGAGAGGCATAGTGAGGTTGCGTATTGATGGGCACTGTTTCAAATACTCGCCGAGAAAGAAAAAAGTAAGCAGTTGATCTGGCCCAATGGATGAATGAGCAAGTGACCGGGTCAGTCACATACGTTGCAAGCGAGAAACCGCAAGATCTTGCTTCCAGAGAGCACGCTGACGACTGTTTCTTGCTTGTTGACGGAATCCACGTCCACGAGCGGTAAATGATGCAAGTGGCACTGGGCCATGGTCTGGCTGGCTTCGAGCACGGACCGCAGCGGGTGAATCTTGAGCGGGTTAAGCCCCACGACCGGAGGAGTCGAGGTAGATGCGGCAACAGATGCACTGGACGCGGGTGTGGGTGCGGGTGCAAAAGCATAGGATCGGAGTGACTCGACCGTGATGGCGTCAATGTCGTCGGCCAGGGAGGCGGGCTCTGTTTCGGGCAAAGCGGCGAGCGAGTCGGCATAGTGGAGGACGAGGCGGAGAATGTCGGCGACGGTGAGAAGGCCAAAGAAGGACATTGTGGGCGAGTGCCAGAGCGGGGCGGCAGTGAGGCCGTTGAGTAAGAGGGCGGCAATGGCCTTGCGAAGGGGCAGCAGCGTGTCGAGGACCACGACCTTGACCGACACGGGCAGAAGGTCGTAGGCCGTGTGCTTGTGGAGGAAGGCCACCAAGGGCGGCGGGCGGCGGCGGCGGCGGCTGTGGTGACTCACTCGTATGATTGCTGGTGCTGGACATGATTACGTACAAAGCATGCATGGACCCATTCTCATCGTACTTCATATCGACGATAAGGATCCGGCGCGGAGGCCAATAAAAATGATACAACCAATGAAAAATAAACCCCAAACCAAATCGGGCGGCCGTCGCTCACGCATTAATTGCATTAAATGGTATGGTGATGATGAGCAATAAACGGACATTCAAAATTATTTCAATATCGAATGAGGTCTAGTCCACAGCGACGCACCGACACTGTCTGCCCACTCTGCGCACTCACTCGCCCCGCCCGCACTTTCCCTCCCCGCTGGCCGCTGCCCTGCCCGCCTGCCTCAAAAGTCAAGAGTTGAAACTGCAAATCCTCCGCCATCAACGTGAAAGTTCTCTGCCCCGCCTCTCTCCATCGATTTCGATATCGCCACCAAACGCCTCTAAACTCTTCACCATGGTGCGTCTCCTTTACGCACCCGCGCATCGCAATCCACAATTGACTTCATTGCCGCTCTCAGTTCCGCTTCGGCTCCTCTGCCTCCAACGCAAACCAACAGTCGTCGTCGACCGCCTCCATCCCGGCCTCGCTCGTCACCCAGCTCACCCAAGTCACGGGCCTCAACGACGCTGCTGCGCGCCAGCTCCTCGCCAAACACAAGTGCAACCTGCAGCTGGCCGCAGACGACTACTTCTCCAACGGCTACGCGCAATCCAGTGCGCGCCAGGTCGACCTCCATGCCCTCACGGCGCTCTTTGACAAGTACAAGCGCTTGAGCCCCGACCATGCCGACGAGGACATCATTTCCGTCGAAGGCACCGAGCAGCTGTGCCAGGATCTTGGCGTCGACCCGAGCGACGTGGTCATGTTGGCCGTCGCCTACTCGCTCGGATGCCCCTCCATGTGCAACTTTCCCCGCAACGGGTGGGTCCAGGGCTGGTCAAAGTTGGGATGCGATTCACTCGACAAGATGCGTGCCGCAATCCCGAAATTGAGGGCAGAGTTGAGCGATCCAGGCTTTTTCAAGAGCGTGTACGAGTTCACCTACACTTTTTCCAGGGAGGAGGGCCAAAAGAGTTTGAATGTCGAGACGGCCGTGGCGCTGTGGGAGCTCTTGTTGACGGGCAGGTGGAAGTACATTGACGACTGGTTGGCCTTCATCACGGTACGTTCTCGTTTCCCGTCTGCCTTTCTCTCTCTTTTCTTTTTTTTCGTATTGCCCTTCATACTTACCAAAGTCTCATGCACTCGATCTGGCTTTACGAATCCTTTTCTAGGCAAACTGCAAGCGCTCCATTCCAAAGGACACGTGGAACGTGCTGCTCGAGTTTACCCAGCTCACGTCTCTTGACGATTTTGATCCCTTGGCGTCGTGGCCTTCGCTCATTGACGATTTCGTCGAGTACTACAAGCACAAGCAATAAGTCATCTCAATGTTCGTTTGTGGTCACTCGTTGCCGTTGTCATTGTCATGCCGTGTACACATTCTCTTTTCGGGTTTCCCACAAGTGCTACATTCTGAGTTCGCCATCCCCATTCAATTTTCTGCCATATTTCATACCCGTTAGCCACCCCACTCAAAGATGACTGATGTACGCAACCTTTGCTGTCGTACTTGTATCTGGGAGGGCTCGACTCAACGTCTTGGACGACGTTTTGGTTGTTCAACTTCATGAGATCAACCAGAGCCAGCTGCCAGGATCATTGATTTCAGCTCACACAGACAGATGGGAACAACAAGTTGGGGTTGGAGGTAAGTCCATACAAGGATTCATTCACGCACAGAATCGGGGCACACTGACCTCCTCGGCCATTCTCCTACCAACATCCAAATGCAGCCCATCATGATGTTCCCATCCGATAGTGTCTCATGGCCCTTCCGCCCCATCCCACATACCCACGATTCAATCGCGTCTTGACGGCGTCATCGAAGCCGGTCACCAACATCTCGACCCAAGCTAAAGTGACCACCTCTGTCCAAGAACCTGCCCGCCGAATCCATCCTCGTCGCTGGTTCGTGGTCCCTGACTGCCCCATTGCCCAATGCTTGTGCTCTGACGTGCACCGTGGCAGATGCACCATTTGCTGCTCCCAATCCGTTGCCGTGGTGGATCGCTGACGTCAGACCATCAATGACTTGGAATGATCCGTCACCCCGACACCAGAAGATCATGCAGTCTTGCAACTTGTTGACGTTGCAGTTGACGTGGAACGCGGCGCCTGTGGTCTGCCGCCTTGGAGCCAGCAACAGGCCGCGTACTCCTTGCAAATCATTGCCCCGCGAAACCTCCACAAAACATACATCAAGGCATTGGCACCGCAGCAAGAATGTGAGCCGATCAGGCTCGGTTTTGACTCGGTTTCCCAGCTTTGGTTCCGCGAAACGTACTTTGCCTCATATTCCGCGAGTCCAATGGACTTGGAGATCAATCCATTGCGCCAGATAGCTTGTGATGGTATGGCGCTGGGATGTGCCATCCCAAAAGATAACAAGCGAGGAGCGGCGTCCCTTTGCCAGAGGTCCATCTTTTTTTTTTTTTTTTTTTTTTTCTCTTGACCAGGGAAAGCGAGAGCACGAACCTAGTTCGCGAGTGACCAGACGTGATTGCGGACGAGCACGTCAAGCAGGGGAGCAAGCGCCTTGATGCACAGCTCGACAGGCATGCTGAGCGTAAGCTAGTCTCTCGCTGAAGTTGTTAGTCGTGTATTCGTGAGTGGCTCATTGGAAGCGGCGTGATCACACAACGACGTTCGACGCCTGACACAGGCAGGAACACACACGCACAAGCGCAAGTCGTGAGGCCCTACGGCCATGATAATCGAGCAAGACACACGAGGAATATGCCACATCGTGTCCAATTACGTGAGCGGCAGCCAGGACCGGGTGACGGTGGATATTGAGCCGCGATCGAGGATGTCGGATGCGAACCGGCCCAAGGGCAAATGGATCCGACCAAGCATGCGCTCGGCGCAGACAAAGGGAATGCGGGGAGTCTCATCGCAGTTCAAGTCGTTGACGGACAGTGAGGTGAATCGCAATTGTTAGGCCAAGGGCGACGTGGACTGCGGTACCGGACTCGGACCTTGTGGCGATCACCATGTGGCGCTCAAATCCACGAAGAAAGCGAAGACAGATGGCCAGGGGGGGGGGGGGGAGAGACATCCTCCATGTATTACTTGAATCGTCCACACAGTCAATCAAACAGCCCAAAAAGCTCTTCAGATCGTCGTCACTGTCCTCCGCATCTTCGTTCAAAATGAAATCCTTGAACATTCCCACCCCAAGCCAGTACTCCCGAACCGCTTCCCACATGGGGTTGCTTCTCGGAAGCCGAAGCGCCCACTTTGTCACCTTGTTGACCAACCGCGACTGGTCCCGCCACCACCGAAGCACGTGCAAATGCCCGTTGCGCGACGCCTCGTCCATTGCGGCCGCCGTGTACTTGAGCGCCAATCCCTTGCAATGATGCTGGTCGGCCCACCACTTGAGCGTCTCCAAGTGCCCCGCGGCACTTGCCTGGTTGATGGCCGCGTCCGTGTACTCAAGGTTCCGCCCGCCAGCAAGCGACCGGTCCATCCACCATTCGAGCGCGGTCGTGTGGCCCATGGCACTTGCCATGTCTGCAATCGTGGGCTTGGCGTCCCAGTAGTAGACTCGGCGGCCTGGGTGTTCGGCCAGCCGGCATCGGACCCATTCATTGGTCACGAGCGACGAGGGAATCAGCATGTGGTCGGATGTGTGGGTGAGAAACAGTTGTGACGACCAGGTGAGTCCGAATTGCGCATAAAGCCAATCGAGAAGCGGAACGTTGCCAGCCAATGTGGCGTACTGAAAACATCGGCGCGCAATGGTGCTGGTGACCAACTCTGCGTGCTTGGTACACAGCTGGCGGAGAAGAGCAAGGCGAGCCGAATCGGAAGCTCTTGAAAGGCAAAGGTATGGAATGAGGGTCGAATCCACGGCCGTGGGCCAAGTCGTGCACAGGTTATCAAACAACGTCGGGGTCTTCGGATCCTGACTGGTCGGTTGAAGGGATGCGGCGGCCAACGCAAACTTTTTTGCCGTGTGAGGAATCTGGCACCCCGACTCGTTGATCCACCAATCCACCACTTGCCTTCCGAGTTTGTCGCCTCGAGCCTGAGTGATGGCTGCAATCAGAGTGGCCGCAGAGCATCCAAAAGCAACGGGAACTAGCTTGTGCCACCATTGCAACACAGAGACAGATCCGCAGCTGCTTGCCATATCCACGGCCTCTTGTGCGGCTCGGGCAACATTCACCTGCTGTTTTTGGCGTAGGCGGCCCACCAATCGAGCACATGCAAATGCGCTTCCTTGCTTGCGGCAACAAGTGCATACACGGCCGACTGGTGCAATGGCAGGTGGTCGTCGTGCTTGGCCCACCAGTCAAGGACATGGACAAACCCACGCGTGCTTGCTGCGATCGGACCAGGTACAGTGTTGCGTCTGGACGACGAAGGCGGGTTTGGCGTTGTTGAGAACTGCGGCTTGATCTGATGGCGAGTCGACGGGTGCTGCGAGAGTTTCCACAGGGCGTCCAGCAGCCACAGGTCGCCGTGATGGCTCGCAAAGTCCAGGTCGACGTGCGGTAGCCATCGAATCGTGGCGTGCGAGGCTTCAGGGATACTTGACCGAGGCAGGGTGTTGAGAATGACCGAGTATTCGCCGCGCAGGCGTGCCGTCTTGCGATCGTGGGCCAGTGCGAGGGCGTGAAGAATGATGTGGTGGGTGACCAGTTCGTCGAGACAAGGATGAGGACGCCATGCATCTCGAGGTGTTGCATTCATGGCGGCTGTTGGGGGGCTACGTGCCAAATTGAACCGAGTTGTACAAGTTGCATTACACATGGCACGGGAGTGATGGGTCGCATTGCTTCAATTTAACAGCATGACATGCTCAATGATTGACATACTGCGCATTCTGATGAGCTGCCGCCGTCAACGTCAACCCTCACCACCTGTGACATGATGCGGTTGGCGAGTGTCAGCGAACATGACTCAACCAGGCGATCGACAGACCTTCAACGTGCCATGCAGACGCACACGTTCCTCCGAGTCAGTTCCCACACGTCGGGCAAAGTTTGCGCTTATCATAGGGTCGAACGTGAGTAATATTCTCGTGTGCCTGGACCACCTCAAGCACACTTGCCGCAATGGAGCTCAAATGCGTCGTCTCGCCTGACGCTCACCCAAAGCCAATCACATGCATCGCTTACCACCTCGTTCGGCGCGAAGTCTTTACTGGGTGTGAAGACTCAATCATCCGATCATGGGACACCGATTCAGGGACACCGCGGCTGACGGCAACCTTTGAGGGGCATACGGGATGGGTCACAGCAATGGTTTACTGGTATTGACTGATGCAAGAACGAACCCTTTGGCGGTGGCAGCCAACCTCGTCAGTTGTACTGATGTTTCTCACAACGCCAAAACCCACAGTAAGGAAATCAAATGCCTCGTATCTTCATCGCAGGACGGGTCCATCATTGCCTGGTCAAACTCGGGAAAGATATTGCAAAAGATCCAGGTTTGTTTCTTTGCATCCCTGCCGCACCTGATGACTCGTGACTCTTCCAATCCATTCATCCGTGATTCGTGATTCGCTATTCATTAGTCTGGCGCGCCAGTGTATTCACTCGCATGGAACTCGCGACGAAACCAGCTCATGTGCGGCCAAAAGGGCATGGTCCGCGTCTACCAAGCAAAGGACGATTTCCAAGTCGTCCAAGCCTCTTCGGGCGGAAACTCGACCAACGTACCCGACCTCATCTTTGACCTGCGCGACCTGCACATCATTGGCGCAAAGGGGATCCACACCGATATTGTCAGCTGCCTGTACTCTTGCGAGGCGCGCTTCTACTCTGCCGGATTCGACCGCAAAATTGTCATTTACGAGAGTCCGCCACATGGGTCCAAAGTGCAAGTGGTGCAGACCATCAACGACGCACACGAGGCAGGCATTTGTTGCTTGTCGTATGCAAAGGATGCAGAGAATGCTTGGCTCATGACGGGCAGTTTTGATCGGTCTGTCAAGTTGTGGTCGCTCGATGGCAACTGCTTGCAGCGCTTTGATGGGTTCTTGGACTCGATTACTGGGCTGACCTATGTCCCGCCCGTCCAAACGCTGTGGATTACCGCCAACTCGCTCTTCCCCATCTTTCTTGACCCTCGATCAGGCGTCAATGTAATACGCCCACACGGTAGGCCGCGACTGCTTAATAACGCACTGTAACTGACGGCCGCCTTGTGCGACAGATTTCCGACTTTGTCAAGGCCGACAATGAAAAAGTCCACGACAAATCCGCGTCGCTGTTCAAACAACTGCACTTCCTCCCCGAATCGAGCGAGGTTGTTGCCGTGACTGCCCGGCGCCAAATGGTAGTCTGGCGCTTCAACCCAGGCGCCCCCGTCACCACCCTGGAATGCCTTGACGCGGTCGATGCGCTGACCGTGACCAAGACGGACCCGATTCTCATATTTTCGGCGGGCATCAACGCCGTGATTCAATGGGAGCGCATGCAACTCAACACGTTCATGTATGCGCGCGAATCGTTACCCATTCACTCCGTGCTCGCCCAGATTGCGGGCCTCGGGTCCATGGCAGCGATTCGCAAGGGGTCAAATGCGGCTGTGTTTGGCGGAAAGGCGCAGTGGAAGCCCGGATCAAAGCCCATGGCCAAGAGCAAGGTCGGGTCATTTGCAGGCTTAAGGAAACCGGATTCGGGCGCAGAGATGGGCAGTCAGTTGCCAAATGCAAAGCTGACGGCGACAACCATGCTCTTCTTTGATCCATTGGACTACTTGATTGCCGCGTTTGAAGAGCGCCGAGTGGTTGTTTGGGGGTATCAAGACGACAGCGAAGGCATGCCCGGGCTGGGCGTGCCCGGAATGAACGCCAGCTTTATGCAAGGCGAGGATCAAGGCAACGAGGCGTTTGCCAATCGCGTCAGCGGCTTGGCTTACAAGTATCACCTGGAGGACCATCGCGAGGCTGTCACGTCTGTGGTCGTGTGTGAGCACAGTGGGTCGTTTTACTTGGTACCACGGACTTTAACGTGAGTTAGGTACCGTATTCCAAACGATCTTGTTCTAACTTGCACTGTTTCTGTTGACGCTTGCCTAGCTCACAAGCGGATGGGACCGGCGCATCTTCATCTACGATCTTCGCACGGGCACAAAACTCGATGTCTTCAAGGACCCAAGCTCGCCATCAGGGCGTGAGGAACTCGCAGCGGATGCACCCGTGCTTGACATGTCTGTCCGCCCCACATCATTGAGCCATTCTTGCGAGCCCCAGTTTGCATATGCGTCGGCCGACAAGCTCGTCTATGTGCGCAAGTTTAGCCCGCGTGGCGATTCCATGACGCTTGTAGGCGTGCTTCATGGACACGAGGCCGAGGTCAACAAAGTGGTTTGGAATGGGGTCAAGAGCCAGTGGGTGACTGGATCCGAGGACAAGACCCTTCGGTACACCTGGCTTGTTACCTCGCTGCGTATCTGTCACTCTCTTACCTTTTTTTTGCAGGTTGTGGGACCCGCACACGCTTCAATGCCTGACCGTCATCAACAACGAATCGCCCGTCACGACAATGTGCCTCGATGATGTGCTTGGCATGGTCGTGACTGGCGCGCGCGACCGTGTGATTCGCGTGTTTGATGGCGAAAAGCTCGTCCAGCGCAACATTGGCCATACGGACGAGATTCGCGCCATTGCCCATATCCAGAGCCGCAAGCAGTACGTGTCGTCGTCGTGGGATGGAACCATTCGGATTTGGAACGCGTACAATCCGGGTCGCGGTAAGCGTGGCGAGGACACGGCGGCAGCCGCAGCGAATGCAGGCGGGTTGAGTTCGTTGGATTCGTCGGCCAATACAGGATCTGTGGATGCTTTACGGGTCGAGGGAGTAGGAAAGAATGGTGGCATGGATAAGGAGAAAGCGCGGTCGAGTCAAGCGGAAGCGTCGGTACGAAATCTTCTATCATCCCTTCTCCTGTTTGCTTTCTATAGTCAGAGGTCGCTGAACCTCCGAGTCATCCTGCAGCTTCGTGCCAAGTCAGAACTTGCCTCGGCCGTATCCCAGCTCGAGAATGTGTTTCTCTCCGAAGCCGGTGGTCCCGAAAAGGGAGGGCCTGGTCCTTGATGTTGCTTGTCGGTGTTCGGTCAGATCAATACACTCATCATTGCATGTGCAAGAGAGCACCTGGCGGACCCGCCAGACGGCCTGCGTGTTTGTGTCTCTGAGACTAAACAAACATGAGAATACATTCGAAATTCATAGGAATCAACCAAGGAGCCGAAAAACTCGAACGAGAAGCGCGACACGCAAAGCACAAAACGCCGAAAAAGAAGAGAAAAAAGGCAAAGGTAATCCAGACAAAAAGAAAGGCTGACCTGGGAATAATCATGGAATCGTGCGTGCTCGAGTTCCAATGCATGGAACCATGCTTGACGTGCAATAAAGAAAGAAAACGAAACTGCCACACCCAAGCATCAAGTTGGAATATGTAGACAACACATCAAACATTCAATTGACGCTTTCTGTCGCGCGTGAACGCCCACGCCCGCCACGGTTTGTGCTTGAGCGCTGTGACCGGCTGGAGCCACTTGCAGCACCATGATCGGGGCCGTTCTGACGGTCTGGACCTCTGGACCGAGCATCGCCACGCCCGCCATCATCTCGACGACCTGACGATGCACCGCGACCACGTATATCCCGGTTTCGATGGTGGGTCCCACGTGCGTGGCCCGCATGCTCACCACTCGTCTGACGATGCTGCCGGCCATCTTGATCGCCCGTGTGCTGAGGCCCGGGATCGCGCCCGCCACCATTCCCACGACAGGCCCGCCGGGCCTCGTCCGCAGCCATAGCGGGCCGGCCTTTATCGGCCAAGCTCGTGCTGCTTGCGCCCGCATCCTCGCCCAAATCTGCCATGCCGACCTTGATATCTATCCCTGGCACAGCTTCCTCGCCGTCATCCGAGTCCCGCAACAAGTGCTTGACGGAGTTGTGCACCGTCTCTTGTGCATCCACCGTCAACGTCTGCATCGACGGCGACGCCCACAGATTGGGACCGGGCGTGCCGCCGCTGGATCCTTGTCCGCCGCTCTCGGCATCGTCTTGTACCTGATCTGCAATGGGGCCAAGCGTGGGCGACGCCGCGGTCGAGTTAGGCACCGACGTCAAGATGGCCGATGGCCGACGGCTTTGCACCGCAGACCCGGGCGCCATGTTGCTCGCGACCGATTGCCGCCGCGGAGCAATGGAATCTGGGTCCTTGATCTCCTTGGTTGTCATCGAGGGCGAAACAAGGGCGGGCCCAGGTCGAGCGCAAAGTCGCGTGTAGCTGTGGTCGGCGTGGTTGCCGATGAAGCGGGCTGCTGCTGAGCGTTGAGCGACACAGTGGGAGACGCACCCGTGGTTGAAGTGGACTCTTCGTGGGGTTTGGCCAGCGTCGACTTGATGCGCTCCAGGACAGAGTCGAGCGTATCGATCGACACTGAATTGCCTGCAATGGGCGGTCCCGACGCACGCGTGTTCGAATGCTGTGGCTGTGGCTGCGGTTGCGAAGTCGACGGGCCGGCATGACTGTTTGGTGATGCAGCACCGGGTTGGCGGTTTGCTTGAAATGGCGGATTGGTCACTGGACTAGTGCTCGCTGGTGGCGGAACTATGGGTGGCGGTGGCATTGGCCCAGGCGGATAGTAGGGGGGTGGTTGAATGCCTGGCGCCATGAACATCATCGGTGGTTGTTGCATGCTGGGTCGAATCGGTCCTTGAAACTGCGGCGTTGCAAACTGTGGTGGGCGGGGTCCTGGTTGTGCCTGTGGTTGGGGTTGCATAGGAACCTGCATTTGAATGGGCATGTGAACGGGGAAAGGAACCTGCATCGCCATGTGGGGCATGAACTGCATATGCGGCGGCGGTGGGAACGGTTGGTTTGACATTGGCTGCGGCATGATGGGCATGAATCCCGCTGGAACAGCGTGCATCATGTGTGGCGGCAGCGGTAGCTGCTGAAGTTGGTTCTGTTGTTGCATTGGCTGGGGAGTTTGTGGGTTGGGTCCTGTTTGCCCTGGATTCTGCAGATGACCAGATTGCGAAGGAGGGGGAACAAAGAGTGGTTGCGATCCCGGTACTTGAGGTTGGTATTGAACGAATCCGGTTTGGGGGTATCCTGGGTACATTCCCGGGGCGGAGCCTGTGGGTTGCAGAGGCGCCTGCTGTTGCTGTTGCTGCTGATGCTGCGACGGTGGCTGTTGTTGTTGCGTCGACATCTGCTGCATCTGCTGCTGCTGGCCAAATTGCTGCCGATGCTGGCCACTCACGGGCGCTTGAGGATAGGTTGAGGACGGCGAAGTTTGGCCATATCCGTGACTCTGCTGCGGTTGACGATACTGCTGTTGGTGCATCTGCTGCTGCGGATGGACCGGACCGCTGACACCATTCCGTGGCCATGTTGAATGAAGAACTGCCACGCTGCACAGTCCGGTTTTGGTACTGCTGGTGCGCTTGCTGAAACTGATGCGGGCTCGACGGCGACACGGGCGAGCTTGCAAAGTGTCCACCATACTGACCAATGGGCGGACCCCGCGCGCTTGATGCTGTGGAGGTTGCTGCTGCTGGTATCCCGCACCTGGCCCGGAAACGGCAGGCGGGTGTTGATAAGTGTTGGGCTGTGGAGTATAGGTATTGGGATTGCTGTGATTGATACGCAGGCGGTGCTGCTGCTGTCCTTGATGCGGATAAGCGTTGGGCTGAGTCTGCGGCTGCTGCGGGTGCCGACCTTGCTGAGCCCGGTTGTACCCAAAGCTCGTCGGTCCAAAATGTGGCTGCGATTGCTGCTGCTGCTGCTGCTGCGGCTGCGCTGCTGCGAATGCCGACCCGGCCCTGACAATGATTGCTGGGAGGCCATGGATTGAGTTTGGCCGGCCGTGCAGGCGGCGCTGTTGCCGTCGTTGACGAAGACCAATTGCTACTGTTACCGCCAACCCCATAGTTTGATGAAAACCCGGGTGCCGATATGGGCTGCTGCGGAGAGAAGGGTGACCGCGGCTGGGACACTGAAGGCGGGCGAACTGCCGCCGACATGGGTGATGCGGTTGATGGGTGCGTTTGTGGCGCCGAATTGATTGGCCGCCGACAGATTGCTATTGGACAGGTTCAACGGGGCGGGCCGAGGTGGTGAGGCTGAACGATGAGCCTGTTGTTGCTGCATTTGCGGCTGGGAAACCGCTGCCGGCCGAGAGGCCATGGACGCGAGGGAGGGCGGAATTGCAGGACCGAGTGGGCCGCAGGTGCCGAGCTGGAAGGGGGTTGCTGTTGTGAAAACAGCGATGTGGCTCCGGAGTGAAGATTGGGTTGGGCCAATGAGCTGCTCAGGAAAGATGAAGACTGTGCATGTGAGCCGGTGGCTCGCGCTGCAATATCTTGACCACGTGCAGGCTGGTTGCAGTGGCTGTTGCAGTTGCTGCACGGACGATTGATGTGGTGGGCACAGCTTTCCTTGCATCAAACCTTGCGAAGAAAAGCCTGTTGCGTGCCGGCAAGGGGTTTGGTCGCACAAGCGGCGAAAAGGCTGAAGGAGCCGATGAGGATAACGGGCTCGAAATCTGGGTCTTCGCAGCCTCGGATTGAGGTTCCGGGATAACAGAAGGCTCTGTGGTGGGATGGGTACGCCGCAACAGCTTAATGCGCGAAGCATCAACACCCGCCATCTGCGCTTGTCCGGATGAGTTTATGGTGCCTGCTGCCGCTGGTGGAGACGTGGACGGCGGTGACGGGAGCGTCGTGCAGGCGATTGAGCGCGTGATCCGGGCTTTGAAGCCGCCCGGGAAGACGATGACGAGGTGGGCAAACGTCGGAGCGAAATCCTTAATCGATTGTGCCAATGGGGAGGGAATGGCAGCTGTTCGGGCAACCGGCGAAGTTGGCGCTCGGGACTCGGTTTGCGCATCGCTGGAGCGGCCGCCGTCACTGCTGCCACCCGGGGCGGACTTGGCGGAGGCGTCTTGCTCTTCTTGGGACTTGGAGGCGACTGTTTCACATCCTGTGCACGTAGTTCCGGTGACTGTGAACGAGCACGTCGACCACTTGGCGGAGATGCCGGCGCTGCACCTCCTTCGTGCTTGAAGGGTTCAGATCCATCCAAAGGCGAGACCAGCTGCTGTGCATTGTGCTGCAGCTTTTGCCTCGACTTCGCCTTGTTTTGCTGGCGCTCCTGCACCTTGGACTTGATGTACTTTGACAAGTCGACCGCGCGCGGGCTTCGGACGTCTCGTCCTCGGCAGCCCAGTCAGCCTGGCCCTCAATGGACTTTGCGTCGGCTTCGAGGAGATCGCGGAAGGATTTGGTCGAGCTGTGTGGTTCGAGTTTTGGTGCGACTTGCTCATTGCCTGGATGATTGGAATCGGATACGAGTTAGACAACGTGACCAGAATCGAGGCGCATGTGAAAGCTGGCAGACCTTTTCTCGACATACGCTCGTACACAACCCCTGCACCCTTCCCCGCCGCATCGCGCTCTCGCTCATTTTGAGACGGCGCCGGGCGTGGCTGCTGAGCCTCCGCGCGTGATTCATCACCATCCGGCTTGACCCGTTCCGCCTCGTGCTCTTGCTCTTCACCACTGACGCGACTGCGTCCCCACCGCGGCCGCGCTTGCCCACGGCCCTCATCACCGTACACGCGCTCAAACGTGCGCTGCGGCTGCCCTGGTGGCTGGTGAAGCTGCCGTTCCTTGGCCTCTCCCTCAAACCCCCACTGTCTCTGCCGATTCTCGTCCCGTTGTCGAGAGGGCGAAAACCGCCTGGGCGACCTTGCGCGTGGCGCTCGCCCCGCATCCTCGGGCGGATACCCTTCACGGCGCTCACGGGCTTCGGCTCCATACCGCGATCCGCGATACCCGGCAGACCGCTGGGTGGCGCGCGGCGCTCGTTCCCGCTCCCTCCATACTCTGCCTCGTGCCCCACGCGCCTTTCGTCGCCAGAATCACCATGCTCGAATGGCCTGGGCGGCGGCCGCTGCCTTCCCAGAGCTCCACCCCCACTCCCACCACCCCAGGTCGCCGGCCGCGCAGATCCACGCAACGGATGATGCGGTTCCCACCGCCGTACCTGCTGCACCGGCGCCGCCGGCGCCGCCTCCAGCACTG
Organism: Catenaria anguillulae PL171; assembly: GCA_002102555.1. NCBI lineage: Eukaryota > Fungi > Blastocladiomycota > Blastocladiomycetes > Blastocladiales > Catenariaceae > Catenaria > Catenaria anguillulae. The sequence goes on along the minus strand of MCFL01000037.1, from coordinate 20,145 downwards.
CCTCCCGCTGCTCCTCCAGTTCATGCGCCGCTGATCGTGCGGATGCCCACGGTCCAATGGCCGCGACGCACTTGCGCCGCGACTGCGATCCGATCGGTTAGAATACGGATCCGTTGCAGCAAACTCGTCGTCCTCGTCATACGCCGCGTTGTGTGGTGCACGCGATCGAGGCGAATGTGCCGTGATGGCGAATGAGGGCGGTCTCGTCGAGGCGAGTCTGCACGTCTGGAATCTACCACCGCGCCGTACCGCCGTTCATCGTCACGGTCATCGTGATGTGCGTATGACCCACGGTACTGGCGCTGTTGCGGCCCGTGGTACGACGCGGCGCGAAATCCGCGGTCGCCACTGTCGCCATACCGAGCATGTGCGTAGTGTGGCGGCGGCGGTGGCCCGTGATACTCGTTTGCGTGGCGAGGCTGCTGGTCATGATACCGCCCGCTCGGTTCACGGTCGATGTGGCCCAGAGCAGGTGGGGGACCCAAACGTGCATCTTGCGATTCGAGGCGGCGGTCTGGTTCGAAATGATGGTCAGGGTGTAGAGGTGATGGTGCATGAGCGTTGTCGTCTGCGTGTCGGGGAGGCGGCCATTGGCGGTTGGACGGAGATTGCGATCGTGTGCGGGATGGGCGAGGTCGATCGGCGGCATCTTCGAAGGGTTTGTGGACGACTTTGCAGGCACACCAGATGCTCTGGCAGCAACGTGTGACCATGCAGTTGGACCTGCTGGTGTGGCAGACGCTGCGGACGATGACGTGGACGCTGATGCATTAGGAGCGGATGAAGCAGCATCACCTGATGGTCCTGGACCAGAAGACGACGATTCTTTTGATGCCGATGCTTCATCAGTTGGCGGTGGAGCCGTGGTTGCAATGACTGACTTGCTTGACGACGTTCGCGTCAAGGTAATCTTTGCCTTGTGCACTTCGCCCGAATGTTGCTGCTCGTACAATCGCGACGGAAGCTGGATTGGACGGGGTGCATGAATGGATTTGGGCCCACCAGGTCCGCCCGCTCGACCGCCAGATGCACTTGCGCCGGATGCGGAATGCGATGAACTGGACTGGGAAACGGCCCTGGACCATGGCGAGGGCGAAGATGATGAATTTGTTGAGGAGGCGGAATTGGGTCGAGTCCCCAGCAGTGGAGATGAGCGTGTTCGGTTGGCGAGTGATGGTTTGCTCGCCAATGTTGCTGTCTTGAATGAGGAACTGGGTCCTGATCGGGACGAGCCCCCATGGCCGGCATCTGCACTGGAAGCTGACGTTGTCGCCGCGGATGATGATGGTGTTGCCGCGGATGAAGCTGATGTTGGGGTTGCGGATGAGGATCGACCGGCCGATTTGAACTTTGAAAAGAGTTGATTGATGGAAACCGATTCAGAGGAGGACCCGCCCGGTCGTGGTGGTGCGGTATGATGAGAGGTGCCGCTACCCGCAGAGGCAGATGACGACGACGCGGTCACCGAGGTGCCCATTGCGGCAGCCCAGGCAGGAGTCGGCTGGGCGAGTCGAGTGAGTCAGTTATGCGGTCTGTCGCGTTGTGATTGATTGGTAGCAATCGGCAAAGAATCAAACGGCTCAAATGATCGAATTACCGGAAGAGTGCCTACAAGCCACCGAGAGGGTTGTGAGCGTCGGGTAATGTGTTTACTGGGCACGATCATGGAACTGAAGGACGGACCAGAAAGGGGTGGGATTCAAGGGACTCGGCCCAGGAGTGGAGTTGTGGAATTGGAATGCGGAATGGAATATAAACCCGCTGGTCCGACGAATGCAAAGACGGTTGGCGAAGGATAGAGCTTATGCGGCGGAGACGGCCGAATCGCGTATGAAAATTTGGTGTATGCCCGCTGAGAGATGCGTGGGTATGGCGGTTGCAGTGCGAATAACGAGAAGACCGGGTCACAAGAGAGCGGTTGTGATGGATAGGCGAATCGATGGATGTGGATAGCTGGGAGCTGTGTCGGTGCGGTGCGTGTGTGTGGTTCCTCGTTGCGAAGGAGAGGCGGAATGCGATGATGATGGCACGGGCCAGCAAGGACCAGGATGTCCGGAGAGTGTCGAGGAAAATCAGCACAAAAGGTGCACTTGGGGCTGAGCAGCGCAATGCGCAGGGTGACCGTGGGACCTGTCGATGGTGGTGATGACTTTGGATAAGTGGAGTCTTTCGCCATGATCACTCTCAGAAAATGCAATGCAATGCAATGGTCGAATCAGTGATCTGCCGTTCCTCTCATCCGCCGATCTCACAACAGTTTACACCAACATGTCGGTAGTCAACACTCGATCCATCACCAATGTCACCTTAATTGCACCTTCCATGCACACACCAATTCAACACCTACCACCATGCCACTGTGCGCAAGGTGCTGCCGCCACCGTCTACTATCAGGCGCACCACATGTATCCATCGGTCTCCCTTGGCCATCCGCCATGATGGGCCTTCATGCCTTGGGTCCATTGCCGGCTGACCCTGCCACTCCACCGCCATGGTCCTCGTTGCGATCAACAAGCGAGTCTCCCAGCAGAATTGCTTTGGCCACCCTCCCATCTTTTCTCGCCCGCTCAATACGCCTCTCTCTCGGCCCTGAGCCACCACCACACTTGCTCAGCAGACGACGCATGTTCCACACCAAATCCTCGTCCTCTCCGCATCAAGCACCTTCAGCAAGTGTCCGTCCGCCATCGCCGTCAAAGCCACCTACAGAAGCCAGTCCTCCATTCACAGTATCCGTGCAAACCACCCGCCCGTCTCTCGACCCGCACTTTCGTTACCTTTACCACCTTCTCTGCCCGCCCACAATGCCCATCGTTTCAAGTGCACGCCCAGCAGGTGCGCTCGTCACACGCACCTCCTCGTTACCTCGATACATGGGCATACCAACGCCCGGTACATTTACGCAAATCACTGGATTCGACCCGGAGCAACTCGCAACGGCCACGCGCATGCTGCGCGACGAGGGATACTTTGAGCAGGAAAACCAGGCCGAGACGGCATCGACAAACAAAGCACGATCAGGCATCAGCTGGAACTGTGCGTGGCCCATGCACGGGAAGGCGCTGGATGCGGCAGCCGTTGGCGCGTTGAGCGACTTGGGATTGCTTGCGGCCTGTGTTGCGGCCATTGGGTCGCAATTGCCCTCCAATTTGTCTCTTCAACTTGTCCTCCCTGTGCTTCCCGAACCACTCGGAATCCATCTCGGTTGGCCATCGATAGATGCAGTGGTCGACCGGATCACCTCAAACACAAGCAATGCGCAATTTGTTCTCGATCCGCACCGCGGATTGGATTACCGGGCAGTGTGGGAGATTAAGAAACGGTGGCCAAGACTCGACTTGCATTTAGACTGCACATTGGACCAATCTGTGCAGCTGGCTGACTTGGAACGGCACAGGGATGCGGGCGGGATGAATGGCGTCGTAATTGGCAGAGCAGTGACAAGGGATCCGCTGGTTCTAGGAGAACTTGCGGCCGGTTTAGGGTTGCTGGGCAAGGGAATGGTCGACGTTGATGAAATCATTCACAACTATGCCGGTACGCGTATCATGCTCCTTACATGCACAACCACCTAGTTAATATGGCCATTCGTCCACACAGTTTACGCAGACGTGGTTCAAGACCTCTATGGATACCCATACCCGATACACGACTTGCTCATTCCACTTGCGCACGTGCTGCGCGGCGCGCAGGGCAAGGCCTTTCGTTCCGCACTATTGCAGCCCAATTACCCTTGCGACGACAGCCAAAACATTCATGCTCGATCCTCATCATCGACTTTCTCTCAACCGCCCATATCGGAATCTACACCTGGCTCACCGGAACGGCGCTCGGTGGGGCCAATGTATCACTTGATCATGGCCCAGGTGGACCAGGCACGAGGTGCGAGTTTGGCTGGCAAGGTGAGGAGTAAGTTTGGGTTGCCGTGGGCGGGTTTGCGGGCAGGCGGCATGTCGTGGTAGCTGATGACTTGATCCTTACCAAACACACACACGAAGAGCAATTATACATTCCGAGTTGAGACCACTCACCCATCACACATGCCATTCGGTAGTCAATGCAATCCAATGAATCGATACCCACGACCGGCCTCTGCCCACGGACCGCAGGGTTCCACCCAATCTCAACCCGCCTTACCTAGCAAGCCAAATGAAGGTGAGCCTCCATCAACCAAGAAGAAGACGCGCCGACCGTTGACTGATCGCTTTCAGGCAGTCAATCCACACAACCAAGCCAGGACACCAGGGCACACTCGCGGATCAGCAGAGCGGCCAAAGTCGGCATCGGGATCCGGCTTCGGCTCCGTCTCTCGCGGCACAAAGGTCATTGCCCGCCCATCATCCATAGCATTGCCCATTCGACCCTGCACCAGACCACATTCAGGATCACGCTCAATAACTGAAAGTGTCGGTGCCATGCCCTCGCCGCCGATAATCGGTGCGGCTCATAGCACATCGCCACAGGCTAAGCACGACCGTGAACAGCGCCGCGCCGAGCGTATGCAAAAGATTCAAGACTTGGTGAAAACCATTGCTGCATTACAGCTCGAGTGTGCAATCGAACCGAGGACGACCGATCCTCCCGCCGCGCAAATAGCCCCCGCGGCTGATGAGGAAATCAGTCAGCCACGAGCACGGCAAGTCAAGCATCGAACCAGGTCCGTGTCGCCAACTCGTCCTCAAAACTCGGCGCGATCTCGGCCACATTCGGTTCTGGGTGCAGCCTTAGGCTTGCGACCATCTTCACCACCTACCCACATCGAGTCACCGCCGCATTACGCTGCCCCAACCCTGGCCTCGCAACTGCATCAGCGTCACCCGGTTCCGAAACGCAAACCCTCCACTGCAGGCGGCGGGGCGGGACCTCGCCACCGGCAAAACAGTCCCACGCGCACACTGCCGATCCCCGCCGCCGCAACGCGCCTGCCACCTCTTGAACTCAAATCGCTCGCCCTATTGCGCAAAATCAAACTCGATACTGACCCCGTCACGAAAATGGCCCGCCCGCGGCCGCTCGCGCTTCCACGCCCATTCTTGGGCTTGTCGCGACTCGAGGACCTTGGAACAACGCGGTCAGTTGGCGAATCAGCAAATGGGCAAGGCGGGCGATGCGTGGTGGGTGTGGGCCGGTCGGCTCGTGTGGCGCTGCACAAGGCAATCGAGGCACAGTTGGAGGACCTGTACCGCGAGCTGGACTCGGACACGGGCGTGTATGGTCGGTTGGGTAAAGAAGTCAATGTTGCTGATGTGGTCGGTAAAGGGTTCAAGGCCGGGATTGATGATTGGGCGCTGGGTGCAGACGAGACAATGCGGATTTGAAGTTCAAGTACATGTCAATACAAATATCGTTCAACGGAAAACACACAAACTGGCAACTCCACTATGACAGCTCATCATTGATGCTTCTCGACTTTGCCCGCATTTGCTCCCGATTCCATAGAGCCAGAGCATCCAAGTCAATCTCCACTTGCACTTGGTCCCTTTGCCCACCCTCATCGTTACTATCGTCCCCAACGTCCTCGCCATCACTCAGCGCGCTCTGTGACACTCCTGCAAACGTTTCCTCGTGCATGGCAGACATGGCCGTGCTCGGAATACTGATGAGCGACTCGTTGAGTCCAGTCGCGCGGCCATACTGTCTGGCCGTGGCTTGGTTGCTGGACCCTTGTCCACCTGCACCCGAAGTCACATCCCTTGCGCTTGGCGATGTTGCGCTGGTCTCATCCACCTCCTCTGTGACCTCACTCACTCCGCCGCCGCCGCCTGCTGGAATGGCGTTCCGACTCTGCAACTGCGGCGCTGCCTGCTCGCCACCGGCAACCGATCCGGCGCGTCCACGCATGGCGCTGGCCGTACTCCCTATTTGCCTGTTGTTCCGCTTGTCACCCGCAGCATTCCCTGCGGCGCCCGGCCCATTACTTGAGCCCGAATTCATGGCAAATGTACTTGCCACGATCGCACAATAGTTTTGCACAGTAAACTGGACCATCCACAAACTACCCGGCCACACGCCCATGAACGACAGCGTCACCGTGATGAGGTATCCAAAGATGGCCGTAAAGATGCGGAACGCCATGGTCAGGATGAGCGCACGAATGTACCTGTGAATGGCAGACATGTGACGCGGCGCCGTGGACGCCGCGGGTCTGCCTGCGGCCGTGGCGAGCGTACTGCGGCGTGCCGGATTGAGCTCGGCACTTGTGTTTGCAGACGATGACGCGTTCCCGGCGCCCGCGCTCAGCCTGACGCCGCCGCCGCCGCCGCCGCCGCCCACTTTGTTGTTGCCCGGGCGACCGCCAATGGCGGGTGACAGCCGTTGCGAGAGTGAGCGCGTCTTTTTGCTCAGCGCAACCACGGCGACACCTGCGGCGGTGGCAATGGAGGACGAGGCGCGACGGTCTGCAGAAGAAGATGGATTGGCTGCATCACCTGCACCGGCGCCGAATGACGGGGATTTGATGGTGGGTGCTGGGCGGGTGGCTTCTTGCAGTTGGCGGAGCGCCGGGATGCTGAATGCGCAGAGCATCATGACGTAGAGGACAAAAAAGATGATCTAAATGTTTGAACAGTGTCAGAACATCTTGACATTGGGAATGTGGAAACGAGCATGGATAGCACGAACCTTGCCAACGTTATTGTAATCGAAATCATACAATGCTCCGCAAAACCCGCCATTCACGACAATGATCTGCTTGCGGATCGAGCTTAGCACCGTCGGCACATATCCCGCCAGCAATGTCAGGCCCAATCCGGCCTGTACCAGGACCTTGTATCGTGGAGGAACGAGCACGGTTGCTCTAACAATCAAGACCCCGCTTGCGAGCAGCTGAAACAAAAAGTAAAACACGTCGGCGATGTCGCTAATGGTGGAGCACCCTTGCATGGACCCAATCGGCTGTGTGAGCTGCACAATGAAGAAGAGCTGGTTGACGAGTTGCGAGACGGATGCAACGAGTTGGGCAGTCACGAGCAAGCCAGTTGTGGATTGCTTGTATCGAACGCGTCTGAATTGCGCGGCATTGACGTAGACATTGTGCAGGCCGAGCACAATGGAAGCGCCCAGGACATGGGACACGATGAATTCGGCGGAGCTGAGTGGCATGGCCTCGCGAAAAGTGGAAGTTCAGGCCAATTCATATACGAACTTTGTGATCACAGCTCAACTCGCCGAATGAGGCTGAAATGTGGATGCTGGTATCAATGCACAGAGTTTAGAAAGTTTCTAATGCAAGAGTTACAGCTGCTTGCTTGATGCCTCGCTCATCGGGCGAGCCGGGGGTGATTCACGTTTGCATATTGACTCATGTCACGGTCTGTCGTTGGCTCGAATGCCAAAAATCAACGCTGCTGCGAACATTTACGAAAACGTCGCACGTCGTCACGTCCTCCACTTGAGCCAACCCTGACTCATTTGGTCTGGAGGTCGTTTTAACACACATGCCGAATCGCACACTCATTCCTGACGAGTGGGCACATAGATGTCGCATTGCCGATCTGCCGAATCGAAGCACATAAAACTGATATCGTTGGATCACGTACAATACCATTCCGGATTTTGTAAGCGCAATATGCTACCGATGTGTTTCAATGATGGATGGAACACCCCACAGCTGCTGGGCGACATTTCGAGGACTCGGACGCGGCCATGGATCGTGCGAGTGCCGCGGGTCACTTGGCTACCCAGGCGCCGCTGACCAGTCGCAGTTGGAGAGCAGCAGAACGCTCGTATCGGCGCATGCGGATGGATGAGGAGCACAGGTGAGTTCGAATCGAATTGGCTCGATTGCGGGTGCAGTTGCGTGCAGACTCACCGTCGTCTGTCACCACCGCGGATAAAGGAAGCCCAGCACCAGTCTGTTTGGCTTTCAACCCCCCCCCCCCCCTTTCTCTTCAACAACGCCGCCGATCTATGCGAATGTATGCGTCAATAAGTGACCAGTACTGCCGCACAACTGTTTACGTTGTCTGGCATCGGGACATTCGAAATTTCAAGACTCTTATGTAATTTCACCATGAACTCTCAGCATTGGACCGGCTTCATATTCTCGGGTCTGACCCCGCAGTCTCCGCTCAACGACAACTCGCTCCTCGTCGACAATGAGAATGTGGACGACGATCACAGCGATATGGACCAAGACCTGCCGCTCATCGACGTGAGCCGCGCAGGTCTGTGGACGATTTCTTCCGGTAGAACCGACCCAAATGACGAGGAATGCTTTCTTGACACTGACAATTTGGAAACGTTCTGGACCACGGGGCTGCATCCTGGAGCAATGCCGCTTCATTGGGTTCGTTTCACACCCACTCATGCTCCCGCTCGTGTCCTGTCACCTCCTTGGCTGACAAGTGTCGTCGACGCCACCGTTCCCGCCCGTAGATCATGGTTCGGTTCCCAAAAATTGTCCATGTCTCAAAGTTGGAGCTGTATCTCGACCACGCTCGAGACCTAACTTGGTGTCCAAGGCTCATTTCGGTTTGGGCTGGAATGAGTGCCCAACATTTGACCGTTAGTTCACATTGATTTTCTCGTCATTGTTGCGAGTATGCTTCCTGGTACTGAGCAACCGGCGTCATTCCTTGTTTTAGTGTATTGTGCCCTGCGACGAGGATCGATTCACGTTCTCGAAACTCCCTGTCGGGTGGCAATCTTTCAACCTCACTGAGGGCAACAAGGGCGCACCGCTTCCTTGCAGTGTTGTCAAGATCATGTTTGAGCAAAACTTTTCAAACGGGCAAAACATGCGTCTTCGAGGACTCAAGCTGTTTGCGACCCCAAGCGAATTGGTGACGCCTGTCCGTCGCCCCGGGTCCGTGGAGTTGCTTCTCTGGTCTGCTCTGGCCGATCCTGACTTGAATTTTTCCCTCTTCTCACCACCTACAGGCTCACGCCAATCAATGCGCCACCTGCCACACCGCGTTCAGAAGCCGAACACAATCCCACACAATCACCTCCTGCTCCGACATCGGCCGCTGCGCCGCAGTGGCAACTGTCATTCCTCTCGCATGCCCGCCGTCCCGATCCTTTGCGGTGATTGTTTATCCAGTGTCGTCATATCCATCCATATACCTTCATTTCGGGATTGACGACAAACTGACACGATTCACAAAACATCCAACCTCGAAGGCGTTGCCAACTGACTCGCCCCAAATTCACCCCTCCCCCTCCACTCCTTTGCCGACGGTTGATCCTGGCCATCCCCGTTGGCCTTCTGCTTGCCCCGCGTCGCCCTGACCACTGGAGGTGCAAAGATCAGCCCGCCACTGCCTGCAGGCGTCGTCGCTGCAGTCGCCAACGTTGCAGCTGCATCCGCGATTCCCTCAATGCTCGTAGCCGACAACCCGGTCCCAGCATGTCTCCCATACACCACTTGCCCCGCAGCGCTATTCCCACTCGACTCACTAGGCAACCCAAGACTCTTGAAACACTGGCGCTTGCCAACGTGACCCAAGGCCACATCGGCCACTCTGGCCTTGCGCAAACTCGATGCGCGGTTTGGCCGTGGCGGCAGCTTTGGCCCGCGCGTAAATGGGTTTGGCACTGATTCTACCTGGCCTGTGTGCACGCGCTGCAAGTCGGCCAGCGGATCCAAATCTGCCAACAGGTCTTCGCTCAAGTCAATTGGCGGGCCGCTCGAGTACAAGGGCTTGGACGGCGTGTCGCGTGGCGAGTGTGGCCGGCGCGGAGACTGGGCCTGCTGATCCCTCGTCTTTGCGAGCTCGACCAAGGCCGCACGGCCCTCGGCTGACTCAAAGTATGGCACGAGTTCGGTTTTCACCGACTTGAGTGCCGCATCTAGTCGGACGGGAATTTGGTTTGGTGAGGGAATGGGTTTGCGCACGGGAACCAGGTGCTGGCGGATGGCAGACACGGAGCCGCGGGCAAACAGGTGCTGCGAGCGATCAGCAGTGAGCGGCCCATTGGTGGCTGATCCAGGGTCTACCAGATTCATGGTGGTCGATTGGAAGCCCGGACCGTTGTCAAAATCGGCTTTGGAGCACGAAGAAAACGTGGTCGTGTTGCACTTGGGGCGGTTCGGGCGAGACAGAAGTTGATGGCGTTCTGGTGTGGAAAGGAAGCGGTGAAACAGGTCGGATTCGCTGAGCAATGGAGCAGAGCTGGCGGTAGCAGATGTTGTCGACGTTGCGGAAGCCGTGGACACATTCATGTCATGAGTTGATTCCGTGATAGCGTGTGGTGGTCCCGTCAATTGCTGAATGTCGGTCCAGGCGGCCAAGACCGCCTTTCGAATGGTTTGGGTCATTGGCGGGAACCGCAGCAGTTGGCGGCAATTGACTCTTTGTGTTGGCAAATGATACACGACCAAGTTTACGGCAACAGCACTTGGCGGCTGCAGTGGACTGGAATTGGCATTGCTCACAACGGCCTCTTCCGTGACATGTACACGAAGCTCTTGGTCATTCACGGCACGGAGCAGCTCGTGCTGGACACTGGTGTCGGTTCTCAAGCACAGGTGTGAAGCATGGCCAGGAACGAGCGAATGTTCAAGGACGAGCAAGTTGGGGGCAGACATGGAGCTTGACACCTGCGATGCTGTGGATAAGAGCGAGGACATGACATTTCCGCACTTGATTTCGCTGATGATGACACCGTTAGCCGTGTCCTGTACAACGTTGCTGTCTCGAGAGATGGACCCAGACAACAGGTCAATTGCTGATCCGGCCATGGTGATGCGAGTTCTCCCTTGCTCTACTCTCAAGACATGACCGGTCGGCTGCAATCAGGCGCAGAGTCAGTCCACGTTCAGAAAAATCAGTGCTTGGAACCCAAAGGTCTTCGTACCAAGCGGACCTCCAACTCGTCTCCAAACGTCACACGATATCCCTGCAAGTCGTACACGACCAACTTTTTCGCGTTCCCCAATTCACTCTCGACCTCTCCAAGCCCAGGAACAAGACAGCCCCACCCTGGACTCGTACCTGACCTTGTCCGCATCACGGTCCCGTCCACATGCTTGGCCATCCACGATCCGTCCCGGAACCTCGATGCACTCACTCCGTCTTCTCTACGCCACATGTCGCGCAGTGCAACTGGGTCCGACTCGTGTATGCATGCGATCTTTGGGTCAGTTCCATCGCAAGAGGTCCAAATCCATTCGCCACCAGCGCCTTGGTTCCTGTCGTTCCATTCGCCTTCAAGTACGCAACACGCTGCTGATCGGGTGCCTCAGCCGCCGGTGATACCACAACATGATCCCCAGACGCGCCAAGAATGCATCTCCACGCACCAGTCCCCTGTGCCGGATGCCGTACATGCATCCCACAATCCTCACAGTGCACATGTACCCGTTTTTGGTCGTGTACTGTCCCACACTGTGCTTGTCTGCATCCCCAAGGCTGTCACGGCGAAACTCGAACGCATTACCATGCGCAAATGTCAAGACAACGTCACCTGTCGCCGGAACCACCGTGCACACGGCGTGCCCGGTAGCTGATACACAATCAGGTCACGCGTCGGCATGGATTTGCGCATACAGGTGCCGAGTTCATCCACGGGAGTGTTTGCCGTCGTGATGAAGCTCGGATTGGATTCATCGTACACATACCGAGCGACGCAGGCAACTGATCTGTCGACTTTTTGTGAAACCAGGACCCGAGCCCGAGCCTTTTCGGCGGCGTGTAAGTCGCCGACTGGACCGCAAATGCCGTGGTTGGGGCGATGAGTAGTTTCGATCCACGCATCTGATACCGAATGCTGGCTGGCGAAGTGGACGAGCTGAGTAGGGAGTCGAGGGCCTGGGTCGCGGCAGGAGTTTGCATGTGCTCGACCCAGGTGTAAAGCGACAGATCATGAGATCCGCCGAGCATGTGCTCAAACTGGATCAGGTCCAGATAGAAGGCGGCGGATTCGAGAGACAGACCGGTTCGTGCGGCGAGTTGCGAGAGGCGCCAGTCGGAGTCTGGCGAAGCGGAAGTTGATGATGTGGGGAGCAGGCGTAGGAGGGATGCGGCGCGCGAGTGGACTAAATGGGTTGGTTCGTGCCTGTTTATTGGCGTGGTGGCACAATCCCTTGGTTAGTACTGGAATCGATTCAGTCCTAGGTCAAGACAGTGGCTACATACAGTTTGTAGGTGCCGCGCTCCGACACCTTGGCAGTCGGATCAATCACCGGCCCAGCAATCTGATTCACAATATCCTTGATTGCCGCCACAATCTCGCCAACTTCCGGATCCAAATGTCCATGTGATCCCAACGTGTTCTCACTCGCCCCCAAGTCCTTGGCAACCGGTACGGTCACGATTCTCTGCTTCGCATAAAACGCCCCATATTCTCTGCGATCCGTCAGCAAGGTGTACCACTGCTTTGCAAGCATTTCAAACACGGCAGTCGCATCTGCTGTCGCACCACCCGTGCACACGGTAGTGAACATGACAGGCGAGTCGGGTTGGGTCGCAAAGACGCGCGACTGAATCTCGCGCATTGATAATGACAGTACAACGCCTGCCGTGGATGAGGATGCCGGACGGGCTATCGACAGTGTTGTGACCGCGTGCAAGGGAAACCCTGGGTCAAGAGCGAGAGCTTCTAAAAGGGTTGGAGTGGAAAAGTTCCAGAGCAGAATGTACGTGTCCGGCCCGTCAATTGGTTCATCGTCTTGAAAAATGGCCAGTTGTGAGTTGAAAGAATGTTAAAAGAAACAACGACAAAAAGATGCTGATAACAAACCAAGAGGCGTGACCTTTACCTTGGGCAACGCCCGATCCCTCAGTTTTCCTTTGGCCTTTGGTGCCCCGGCATCCCCAGCCGCCGCCGCCGTCTCTGGTCTGGCCACTTTGTCGGCTGCCTGCTCTTTGCCACCCGCGCCTTTTTTCGGCGCCGCTGATTTTGGCGAAGCTGCCTCTGCCCCTGCCTTGCCTCCTGCAGCACTAGCACCAGGAGCCGCAGTCCCAGGTGCAGTCGGCGCCTTTTCTTCCTTTTTCTTGTTGCCGCCCGCCGCAGAGGCCTCAGCCTCAGCCTGCGCTGCCTGCTGTGCGGCCAATTGAGCCGCCTTGCGTGCTTCTAAACACTCGACGCGCGCATTCATGACTGCTTGGCGCAATAGCTTGACCATGAGCGCGTCGGGCAAGTCGGCGCCACGTGGCAGGGCATCTATGGCGGCTTTGGCCTCCTTTGCCAGGTCGGAGGATTTGAGAGATTCGTTGATCCATTCTAGCACGCTCGTTTTTGAAATGAGAGTGAATTTGCGTCGGAGCCCTGAGGCAACGGTGTCATGGAGCGAGGTCAAGAGAGATTGGGTGGTGGCAGGGTCGGTCGGGTCAGAAGGGTCGGGGAGGACAGCACCAATCCAGGCGGTCCATTCATCCTGTATCGAGTTGTTTCATGAGACGGTGTGCCGTTCGGCGCATACGGAAAGCAATGGATACGCACATCAAACAGAGGCATGTCGCTTGTAAGCGCGGTCGTGTTGGACGCGTCGACGGTGCTGACGACAACACCACCATTGGGAGCTGCGCTCGATGGTGGACCCGGTGTCTTGTCACCTTTCTTGGACATTGCTTAAGGTTTTTAGTGTTTCTTGAAAGAGTTTTCTCCCTGATATGAGAGTGTCGCGGATTTGGCCAGGTTTCCGCTAGGCGTTTACATAGTAAGGACGAGATGACGCGTGGCCGCGTTCGCAGTTCGTGCGAACACCGGTTCTCCGGCCCCCCCATTATGCCTGCGCTCTTTCGCTCCATTCAAACGACATCAAGTCCTTTGAATGCGCATGTCTGCACCTCCACATCCGCCAAAATGAAGGTCTCCTCGTACTGTGCAGCTCACTCGCCATCCTGATCCTTACTCTTGCCGCGTTCCAAGTGTGGCGGTTCCCGCAACAAATCCAATTCTTCGGAGTGTATGCGATGTCGTCGAAGACCCATCTGAGTATCCCGAATGCGTTGACTATCAACCCGACAGTCCAAATCAAGGGAACGTATGGGTCGGGACAAGTCAAGCAGACGTCTTTGGATCCAATCTCATGCCGTGAGGTGGACTTGAACGCATTGACGTCGACAAACTCGAGGTATGGTTGCATCTCCAGGGCTTGACTTACATGGCCACACATACTGACACCTTGATTGCTTTTGAATGCACAGGAGAACGCATCCAAGTGACAAGCTCCACTTGACTCATTGACCGCCCGGCCCGACACACCATCTGTTCCGCACTTGGGCTTGACACAAATACGGTTGCTTTTCCCTCATTTCCCACCATAGACGTATCATTTTTTCGGTCCATACCTACTGAGACACTTGTATCAAAAATCAATCGTCCTCGGCGTCTTTCCACATTTGCATCGTTGTTGTGGATAGTGATCGAGAACTTGGTGGAAGGTTGTGCGAAGGTGACCACATCGGCCTCCGATCTCGCGTCTTGGAGCCAGGAATGACGATGACTGTGTGAGCATTTGCATTTGAAAGTCACACTTTGCAAGCTGCCAATGAATGAATGCTCGATTGCATGATACACACTCCGTGCAACATACACTTTGAGAACCAGCTATCGCCAAAGCGTCCTTTCCAAAGCCAATTACAATCGCATTGCCCGCCGCCAACCACCACTTTTGTCGCCACGCTTCCAAGCTGACAGTGGCCAAGTGATTCCTAAACGAGGCCTAGTTCGGTCGAATACATACTCGTTTTATCATTGGCATCTGTATGCGATTCGGTCCGCGGCCACTCTAAAACGCTCAAGTTTCCCACTCATTTCACGCCATTTCTGTTCGCGCTGGTGTGCTCTGCAGATGGCGACCCTCGGCCCATCCTCGGCAGCCGCATCTCCCCTTTCGCCTCTGCCACGCTCGGTGCCTTCAACACCAGTAACGCCAGTCACGCCGTCTACAGGCGTGTCTGTTGCATCCAGCGCACCGACTGGCACGTCAACGCCTGACGCCAACTCGCTCAACTGGCAGTACCCGCCTGCCGCGTCAGCCACCAATTCGGGCAACTCGACGCCGCAAGGTACCGGCGCTGTTCCCGGACCACATTCTCCAGTCACGATCGCACCGCGGACCGCCACCACATTGCCTTTCCCGGCAGCTGCTCCGCTTGCCTCGAGTCCACCACCATCGGGCAGCACGATAACGTCCATCACCCCAACCAAACCGCCGCCTGGATATCATACCACCCTGGGTACCCCACCAGATTCGCCACCATCGCGACCCACACCTGTACCACGTGTCCCGTTGCCTCAGTCCCTCCCAAACGCCCTTCCACCACCTGCCCTCCCACCAAAGGAACCGCCTGTCCTGATCGCTCCACCGCGCCGTCAATCCATGTCCAATCCTCCAAATCTCTCCCTTGCCAATGCGCAGCAGCAGCAGCAGCAGCAGCAACAACCCACACAGCAACAAGTTCATCACCCGCCACCCGTTCCTTCGCTTCCATCTTACATTGTGGAAATCAACCAAGCACTCGCCACCTCCGCCACCCTGTCCGAAGTTCCTCCTCTCTCGCCCGTCGCTACCACAATCGGCAGCGACATGGCTCCGGCCATGAGCCACCCATCCAAACCACCGCTTCACTGGAACCCTCAACCGCCACCGCCCGTTTCGGCGCCTGTGTCATCCTCATCATCGATTCCCCAACGGTCCAACCCTCCTTCAGCGGGACCAGCTCCAACAACTGCGCCAACACAAGCTGCAGACCCTGTCCTGACCCGTATCTGGGACATGTGCGATCACTCTGCCGCATTCACCGACGGCGTGCGCATGAACCTCGAGGGTAAAGTGACGGAAGCGTCCGGACACACGGTCGTTGTGCCGAAAGCGCGGCTGGTCGAGGCGGTCAATTCCATCTCAAAGTCGCGCAAGCGCGTCATGTTGTACTTTCGGCTCGGACTCGGGCTCGGCCCACTGGTGGATGTGACGGATTACACGGAGCTGCTGAGGGGGTTGACCGTGTTGTTGGTCGAGTACGAGGCGGCGGTTGGCGCTGCAGACAAGACGCGCAAGCGGGTGGTATGTCATTCCGCCTTTTTTGAGGGCATGTGTGGGGCTGCAATTCACACATTTCATGTATGCAGACAAAATCCATCATGTCGCGCTTTTCGTCTTCCTCCTCTTCATCCACCTCACCCAAATCGATTCCTTCATCATCCGCCTCGTCCTCTGACCCCTTTTCCGTCAACCCGGCCTTTCTCCTCACGGGCTCGTACACACATCTAAAGGACCTGCACCTGCCCTGCGACATCTCGACCTACCACGTGCTGCAAACGCTGCTCGACATGGTGTGGTCGCTGTACCAGTTTCAGCTGTCGCGCGTCAATCTGGACCAGTTTCCAGGCGACGATGTCAAGCAGCATTTGCTCGAGGCGCTCGTGAGGGTCGACTCGCGGTTGCAAAAGATTGTTGGGTCCATTGAGCGGGACGTCAAGGCAGTGGTGGCGAGGCTCGAGGAGCACGATCGGATGCGCAAGAGCAAAGGGTAGGTACCCGTGTCGTCGCGTCTTCCGATGCAAATCCGTTTTCTCCTGTTCTTTTCTTGCACATTTTTCTTGCTTCATTTCTTTGTGGCTCTGTCAAGCCGTCGTTCCCCTCGTACTTCCTTCTTCATACTTGCGTCCGACTCGTGCCCTCGCCGTGCACGATGGTCACACAAGCAGCAGGTTGTGCCCTCATTGTCCATCAAGCTTTGTTCCCCCCCCCCCCCCACCAATTATCCGTCTTCCGAATACACCCGCTCACTTGATACTGCACTGCTCGGTCGCTTGGATTTCGTTGCCGCGACTTGAGGCTCGTTGCCTCTTCGGCACGTGCCAGTGCTGTTCCCATTTCTCAGCAAGCGTGGTGGCGCTGCATTCTTTTAGGGTTCAGCAGTTGGAATGTTGGAATGGAGCCAGCCTGAACGCGCTCGGGATCTGATTCTGATTCCGACTCAGAGATCATTTCAGTCTGCAGGGTCTCACTCAAACTTGATTGATTGGTTGGTTGCATCCCACTGAGACATTTTTGTGCGCTTGACCAGCGCAGCACAGGCGGGGTATTTTAGCGTCACGGTGCCCGCCCTCATCCTCATGCGAACGTCTGAAACTCCACACGTGCCGAGATTCCCCAACAACCATGTCGTCCACACTGCAACGCCCCTCCACGTCCGACCGCGAGTCCACGCCCGGCACCTTCCCTCGCACCGCCACGGCTGGCTCCTTTACTTCCACATCGCTTGACCCGGCCTTCCCAACAGCCACCCCACAACGTCCACGGCCATGTCGACCAACCCACTCGCCACGACGGCGACCCCCACCACGGCCACGACAACGGCCGCCACGTCGTCTCTCGCTGCCGACCCCAACCTGTTCCCGACCAACACGGGCGCGCCAATGACGACAGGTACCAGCACGTCGGTCCTAGTGACGGGCGCCTCGGGCACGGCCGGATTCGAGGTGCTCAAGTTGCTGTGCTCGCCAGAGTACCATCAGCGGTTCAAGGTGGTTGCGGGCATTCATCGCGATCACCCGCCCAAGGACGTGTTGGCCGATGTGGATGTGGTCAGGTATATTGACGCCGATGACGTGAGTTCGTTGGACATGTCGGGTTGTGACATCTTGTTTATCAGTACGTCTTTTTGCTTGCATCTCGTTCCACTTGCAGTGGGTTGACTCCACCTCGCCACGCTTGATTCGCACGACGATAGTCCCATCCAATGCCGAAAACCGCGTCGAGCAAGTCGTCAACTATGTCCGTGCTGCCGTCCGCGACCGCGTCAAGTTTATCCTGTTGCTCTCGCTGGTCCAGCCCACGTCGGCAGCCGGCAAGCAGTCGCTGTTTGCGCGCCAGTTTCAAGACATGGAAACGTATGGACATGCCCTCTTGTCAACGTCTCACCCACCAATCACTCAACTCACCAATCCCAACAATCCAGCCTCGTCTCTGAATCAGGCATCCCCTGCGCATTCCTGCGCAGCTCCTTCTTTATGCAATCCCTGCTCTCGCACTACCGCGAAATCCGCGACTATTGCACTATCTCGCTCCCGATTGGCCGTGGCACCACCGCGCCCGTCGACGTGAAAGACGTAGCCCGCGCCGCGTGCGCCATCCTAGTCGACCCAGCCATGCACGCATTCAAGGCGTACGACCTCATGGGCCCGCAAGTACTCTCGGGCGACGACCTAGCCGCCGCGGCATCCAGGGCGCTGGGCCGACGCATCACGTTTCGCGCGTGCGACCCCAACGAGTTTATCCAAGTGTATCGTGACCATGGCGTGCCCGAGTGGCTTGCGCGCGGGTTTTTCGAGATCTTGGACTTGCATGCGACGGGCGGCATGGGCAGTGGCGAGGAGGTTGGGTTCTTTATGCATTTGACGGGCCACGAACCCACTACGGTCGAGACATTTTTCAGGGCATGTGCAGACTTGTTGGCACCCACGACGACGGCAGGCGGTCGCGAGTATCACGAGCCGCGGGTTCCGGGCGCATACCGAGGCCGAGGCGTGCCGAGCAAGGGATACGAGGCGCTCGAGCAGGGCGAGGAGTTGTATCAGTTGTTGCGCGAGCTGGTCACGGACAAGCAGCGAGTGTTGCAAGCAAAGTATGACTTGTTGCGCGAGGAGGAGGCCAATTTGGATCGGTACGCATTTATTTCGTTGCAGCTTCTTCTTCAAGTCCAGAAAAGCCTCATCTTTCGGTTGCTCGTGTGCAGAATGATTGACTTGTTTGAGCGGTGGGAGCACTCGATATCGACGTCTTCGACGCGTTTCGGTGTCGGCGGCGCATATTCCCGAGACGACTCGGCTTACATTGGCGGTGGAGATAGCGACTGTGATTACAATTATGGCACAGAGGGCCGCCGTTGGCGTGGCAAGTCTGGCCGTGGGTCGCGCAGGAGGCGGTCGTCATATGTCGTGGATTACTGAGCAGAGTCAGGTCGTGTTGATATTTGTTCCACAATCCTTCATGAGGCTGATGATGCATGCTCTACCCTCTCCCGTTTTCTGTTTTCGCATTCCAACGATCCACGCCTTTTCCTCGCCCCACTCACCTCCCACCGATTCAGTTTTGTATGTATGAGACCCGTTCACAAAACCTGAGTATATCTCCAACACAAATCCATGACTCACAACTTGACCTTTTCCAACGCCGCCGCTAACTCCCATTCCCGCTCAACCTCGTCCAAGTCCTTTGTCCATCCCAATCGCTCCACCAACTGCTCAATCGCATCATCGCACGACTCGCCCACAAACACGTCGCGTCGAAACTTTTGATACTTGCCATCGAAATCCAACCCACGACCAGGATGCTTGCACTCTCCAACCCGCTCGCGATTAATCAGCACCCTGGGCACACGCACGCCAACCTCGTCCACGACCATATTGAACGGCGCCACCTTGAGACTCGTCCCCAGTACAAGCAACAAGTCAGCCTCGGGCACCTGGCTTTGCATGGCCTTGAAAAACGCCTCAGGCAACGCCTCGCCGAAAAACACAATGTCAGGCTTGACCACGCCCTGGGAGCACTGTGTGCATTCAGGAACGAGCGAAGCAAAGATGGCGCGGCGCACGTGGTCGGGCGGGTGCGAGGCACGGCACGAGGTGCATGAGGCCGTGGCAAATGATCCGTGCGCGTGGACGATTTTGTGGGCGGGGACGCCCGCAAGGGTTTCGAGCGTGTCGATGTTTTGCGTCAGTAGCGTGTGCAAGAGGGACCGCCGGGACAGCAGGGTAAGGAAGAAGTGTGTGCGGGTGGGCTTGAAAGTGCCAGGGTAGAGCTCTTTGGCGAGGTGGAAGAAGGGTTTTGGGTTTTCCTGATAAATTCTGGCGTGTGAGTGAGGGTGGGATCTCAGTGGCCAGAGTAATGTTAAAGGTGGCACATACCGCAAAGTACTCGAGGCAAAAGATGTCTTCTGGCTCGGGCAAATCATACTTTTGCAAGTTGTCGTACAGCCCAGTACCTGGTGTGCGGAAATCTGGAATGCCTGCCGCTGTACTGATTCCTGCACCAGCCGCAACGACAATCTTCTTGACTGCAAAGGAACGCACACATGCACACGTACGCATTGCGCAATCAGCAAAGCTTACCCTCTTGGCCAATCGTATACACGCCACGGGTGAATGACGTACTTTTACCATCCAAAATCAGCTGCGCAACCGCATCCAGCGACCGGTAATTGTCCGGTTCATTGCCCAGCACCAGATAACGCTCTGGGTGCAGCGTTT